>JACBWV010000524.1:1913609-2181557 GCA_013435795.1 Chlamydomonas sp. ICE-L
GTTCTTTTGTGGCCACGTTACTCTTGGGTGAATGAGGCCGAGATCTCTTAATGTGCTGCTGGTACTTCAATGGGACCTCTCGAAAGTACCGACAAAAGAACGATACGGAGTCTGCAGGATGGAGAGCCGTGATCTAAAAAAGAACCACGATATTCTCGTTAACATCCTGAAATTTGTTGATTCAAAATCGTATTGGTGTTCCACTGCCCCGTGGGTTGCTACACCATTAGGTTACACCGTAAGGTGTGCCGTACACGAGGCGGTTTCATTTTAGTATTCCGTCGACTGTAGATTACCGTGAGACTCCGTGAGCTAGACCTGGCCGACGCCGCATTTTTGTTACATTTCAGGTAACATTTGCGGCCCCAACCGTGGTCCAACCGTGGCACAACCGTGGCACAACCGTGGCACAACCGTGGCACAACCGTGAAACTACCGTGAAACTACCGTGAGACAACCCAAAGACTACCGTGGGACTACCCCAGGCTGTGTTTGGCCGACGCCGCATTTTGGTTACATTTCAGGTAACATTTGCGGCCCCAGCCGTGGCACAACCGTGAGACTACCGTGAGACTACCGTGGGACAACCCAGAGACTACCGTGAGACTGTCCCAGGCTGTGTTTGGCCGACGCCGCATTTTGGTTACATTTCAGGTAACATTTGCGGCACCAGCTGTGGCACTGCCGTGAGACTACCGTGAGACTACCGTGAGACTGCCTTGAGTACAACCTGGCCGACGCCGCATTTTGGTTACATTTCAGGTAACATTTGCGGCCCCGGCCGTGGCACTGCCGTGGGGGACTATACCGTGAGCTAGACCTGGCCGACGCCGCATTTTGGTTACATTTCAGGTAACATTTGCGGCCCCGGCCGTGGAACTACCGTGATAGTACCGTGAGACAACCGTGAGACAACCCAGAGATTACCGTGAGGCAACCCATAGGCTACTCAAAGCCGCTTTTGGTCGACGCCGCATTCCCCTTCCCCCCCGGACATAAGGTGGACCTTAGAGCAGAACCTACCCAACCTAAGTGGCTGCTCCCCTTTTTCCAGCCCTGGCGCAAGGGCCTCTGACCCCCAGGACCCTGTTTTGGCTCTGAAAATGTGTTCATTGGTATTACTTTTGGGGCTCCAGCCAGGCCCCAACCACACCCCAGCCAGACAGCAAAAACATATAATAATTCCCATAAATCAACCTGTCGTCTGATTGTCCTGATTTTTGGTGCCATAAATCTGAAAAAAAACGCCCGATCTACGTAGATGAGTACACACTCGAGGATGGCTTACCTCTGGAATCGTCAGACTCGCTCCTTCCAAGCTGTGAAAGCACCTGGGCACTCTGTACGATCCTTGAGGGTTCCTTGAAGTCGCCTTAGTCCTTATTTATTCTCCCTTCCATCCTGAACAAGCTGCTCCTTCAAGCAGCATAAGTCGATCCTTTACACCATCCTGTATCCTTTGACCCCCCCCCTCGCAGATTTTCGTTTCCGTGTGCTTTTCTTCGTGTGTCGAGTGTCGTGTGGACGCTGATGGACGAACAGGGGTATGCGCAAGCCGCCGTGCATGTTTGAGGATGATTGATGTACTCCGATGGACGAGGATGATTGATGACTGGACGACACAGTGTTCCGCCGTTTGCGTGAGGATGACGGGGCTTTGAAGTTTTGTCAACGACTTCACCCGCATCCGATACTTTCTCGTTGCATTTTGTTAATTTTCTGCAATTCGATGTGTTCATGCGGAGCGCGCCGGCCCACTCGATCCATTCATCAAGCGTCCGTTCTTTTTTGTCGGAGGCCTCATTCTTAATATAAAGCAACTATTTATGTGTGTGTGTAATACACCTGTTGTCATGACTTCTACAGGCATTGTTCCCATGTCGATAAGCTATATGAATCGCACCGTCCACGTGCTCCGGAGTGACATGGCGCCAGACATAGTCATCAAGCTTCAAAGCTTGTCAAACTACACGGGACGCGTTTGGACAGAGAATGCAGATGGTATCACAGTGTTCACACCTGAGCTGAGTGTGCATGATACAACAGATGTAACTGCCATTAAGGCTGCGCGCGTGGAGAACAGCTACATCATCGAGATTAATCGGTCATATGTCATCGCTTACTGCGGCATTCAAATTCTAAGGATTTGCAGACAGCAGCAGCAAGCTATGTTTGTGTGCAACGGTTCCACTATGGATGCTACAACTTGACATGGAGGATCCGTTAGGGTAGCGAATGTTCGTGAGGAACAACTACGTCAGATGAAGGCTTACTGTGACACTGATGATCGACTGATCGAAGAGTGCGTGACCAATGCCGTGGCGGCAGCGTTGGATGACAGCACTATCATACAGCTAGGGACATTTGAAAGTGGGACACCTTGTCGTCTGGGACTTACGAAAACTTGACCAATTCAAGTGCCGAACCCTGCTTGGCCGTTGAATTTTAGTTCCCCGGAATTCACCACCCTACCCAAGCAGCCTCATGTAATCCATACCAACCCATGGTACTATAAGGCAGCCTCACAAATGCCCAACCTCAGTCTGTAATTCCTTTGAAGGCGAACGGCGTGCTTCGGTATGGACGCACCATTTTGTCTTTGTGTGCATGCATTGGGGTCGGAAATTGAGAACTAATAGGTTCCAGGATGTCGCTCACCCATCCTTGTTTGTGATGCTCTGCAACATGGTTTGCAGTTGCCAGTTCAAAACTATTGTATGAAAACTTTTGAAGGAGCAGGTGCATGTGGCGTGGTCGGAATCGTGCAGCTGAGTGCATGAGAGTGTATACTCCCACCGTGTTTCTCCCGAACTCGTAAAACCATGGATATTGAGGAAGATGTAACAGGATGCAACGAAAACTGTTCAATCTGTTTGCGTCAATGGAATAACACATTAGGATGCTTAGTAACCTGCACAGTCTATTGCTCTCGGATGCCCATTTGCATAGACACCGTAAGGTGACCGTGTCCTCCTCATCAATGACCCTCCGTATTGCATCGCCATGTTCATGCTCGTCCGCATTTAAAACTGCACGATGCTGGAACACCATCTGAGTATGTATGTCGCACAGGTGCATGATGTGACTCAGAACATTAGCGTTGAGATACATGTTTATCCCGTTAGCTTTAACTAAAAACACATCTTAGCTTTAACTAAAAACACATCTTAGCTTATGGGTGCATTGCCACAAGATGTGTTAGACACGATCATCAACATGATTGATACGCAAACAAAGATCTTGCTGTACGACTCAAAGGTGTTGCATGATCTAGTTTCATTAACAATGTATAAAAATATAGAGCAAGACATTTTTGCGGCATTCAAGGTGCAACACAACAAGCAGCTGCAGTCTTGTCTCAACTTCTTACAATATCATGTGTGGAGTGACGGGACTCCAATGAAGAACAGGTGTAGGCACTTCTATAAAATTGTCAGGGGCCGAACACGTATCCGCGCTGAATGACAAGTGCATTGCTCACAAGCTCAGCAAAAACGCACACTCCATCTCGGGAACAACAATTATTTCAACAAAAAATAAATACTGAAGAATTCTTCCGGAGGCTCCCTATTTTAAACGTGTTCACAGGAACACCTCTGAAAAGATAAATTTTCTTTGTTCGCCTGCGTAAAATCCTGCTTCGTCGATACAAACAACGTTAGAGCTTTCTCTGTACTTGTCACAGAACATTTCTACATTTTCATTTGAATGTCCGTAGAGAATTACAAACCTTCCTCAGACTCCTCAAAAAATATTTGTAGTGAACCACGGAAAAATATTTGTTGTGAAACAAAAATATTTCCAAAACTATTTGAGAACAACTGTATGGCAAGGAGTAACGTATATTTAACATACATGCTCTCCAATGAGCATGTTTAAATTGTATGCACAGGATTCACTCTTTGCCCCCTAGGTCTATTTTTGCGAGTCAGTTGTTTCAATTCGCTGATTGTGACACTACATGCATCGAGAGCATCCTCTGTGATGTCGAACCCCTTCTCCTGCGCCCACATCAGTGCTTGACGGCCGCAGAAGAGTCCATTGTCATCTCTGATGGCTGGCAATGAAGTCACCTGCCACACCGAGAGTAGTTCAGTAACGCAATATGTAAGGGGCTCATCCAGTGCTATGATGCGAAACCCCATGATTTCCTGTAGTGGATGGAATATATGGTTGTATGCTTGAAGTGACGGACAAGAGGCAGATACGATGACAAATTTGTGTCCCATGTTGGTTGTTGTTAATACATAAGCTACAATATTTTGCAATCAGACGCACCTAGTTCCGGACACATCCATGGGAATTACAATGTAGGGCTTGATGCAGATGTAGATTTCGCTTTCCTTGTGGTCCTCAAATTGCCCACTAAGGACCTGACCGGTAGCGTTCGCGACATACAAGAAAAGCGCAGGAGCGGGTCGGAAGCTGTTACGTTTGTCACAGACCACTTGTAGAGGCCGCCCACCAAGCTTCATTGTATTCATCCAGCTTGACGTATGTACGGACGTGGATGACTTGACAATTCAGGTCGCCTATCACCGACGCTGCCTGCCTCTGTCTGCCCCTCCAAGAGAGTGATGATGCGTTGCATGCCGTGCCAAAATCACATGCTTGAATATAAGGAGGTCGATGACATGGGTACGTACACCCCCCAACGTTGCCCAAAAGCAACGATCTGCAGTTTTTTAGAGTATAAGGCGTGCTTTATTTGTAAAGCCCATCCATTCTAAAAATCATACAAATGCCACCAACGTACACAGTCACCGTTCAGTATACAGACGACAGTAGTCCGATATCAGGTTTCATTTGCAGTATTCGAACTGTGGAAGATTCCTTGTTGGCATGTCAGGGGGGAATAGGGGGGACAATATCAGAGGCTATCGATGACTTTAGACATCGGGTTACAATGTGGCTGGCATATCCTGAGAATCATGGATTCTCTGCCTGGCCAACGCCTCTCACCGACATCTCTGAGATCAAAAACGTAATTAGGACTTTTAGTTGGACACCAGAGTGATTGGGATCATAATTCGTGGATTCACATCCGATGGGATCCTGATGAAAATAAACAGAAGTAGTTGAGATCCCGCGTTTGTGACGCAACTCGCGGACAAGATGATCAATTGAATCCTTGATGATGTTGGTGACTTGTAATCTATGCTGGTCATGCCAAATGTACCCCATGGGCACGACCATCGGAAACTGTTTGCTGAGTTGTATGTCAATGTCAGATATCACGAAGATACGGATGTGATTGGTCACAATGTCTGGCGCCGCCATACCTGTGAGTATCGGGAGGGGCGGAGATGACATGAGCAACCAATCTTGTTTCATAATGCCCATGCGACCCTGTCGTGCCGCCCCAATGCCGGGTATGAGGTGCATGAGATAGGTTGTGTCTGCACGATGTAGCCAATGCAGCCCCTACGGTACACTTAACGGAACAGTAAAATGAAACGTCCCGAGTGTACGGCACACCTATATGTGTAACCTTATGGTGTCGCAACCCACTGGGTAGTGGAATACCCTAATGTTTGTTGTAGCCCATCAGCAACATGCAGCCTTGCAACGGGAAAATGGAAGCAGTCCCGATAGACCCTGAGCGCACGCAAGAGCAGAATAGGTGGAACTCAATGCAGTTGACCCAGTCTCCAATGTAACCCATGCGTCCAGTGCAGCATCATGCAGTCCGATTATCACGCAGCCACGTGCAGCTAGGTCAAATCAACCAAGTGCACCCTCATGCAGTCCATTAGCACCCAACTGCAGCCCAGAAGAAACCCTCATGCAGCCCAAGACAACAAATTGCAGCCTATAGGAACCCTCATGTAGCCCAAGACAACAAATTGCAGCCTATAGGAACCCTCATGCAGCCCAAGACAACAAATTGCAGCCTATAGGAACCCTCATGTAGCTGAAGACAACAAATTGCAGCCTATAGGAACCCTCATGCAGCCCAAGACCACAAATTGCACCCTGATAGCTTGCTTGCAGGTCCCCAACCCCCTCAACATCTCCTCAAGTCGATCGCCTTCCAACATCGCGAGACTCACCTCCTTCGACGCTCTGGTCCTCGATTTTGTCGCGAGAGGGGGATGCGTGCGAATGAATGCGAATCTGCGCAGCAAATGGAAAGAAAGTCACACCAAACAAAACTTTGAGATCCCCTAACTTTCTTGGCTGGTGTCAGAATTGAACGATTCCAAAAGCGTCTCCCATGCAAACCCATCTATTGAATGCGTTTCCGCGATCTCCGGTCTCAGAATCGCGAGTGAACTTTGTGAAACTCGCAAGCCAAGTCGTAGGTCTGCTCTCGAAGCTTCCATAGAGTCGAATGCCTCATAGAGTGTAGGGAATCCGGGTCCGCATGTCCGCCCCCCCCCCCCCCCCCCAAAAAAACGAGGGGTGACGTGGACGAGAAGCCCCCCTCAAGACACCCCATGCGGTGCAATGAGAAAAAATAAATTCAGGCCACATTACTTGTACAGTCGACGGAATACTAAAATGAAACCGCCTCGTGTACGGCACACCTTACGGTGTAACCTTATGGTATAGCAACCCACGGGGCAGTGGAACACCAATACGATTTTGAATCAACAAATTGCAGGATGTTAACGAGAATATCGTGGTTCTTTTTTAGATCACGGCTCTCCATCCTGCAGACTCCGTATCGTTCTTTTGTCGGTACTTTCGAGAGTGTCCATTGAAGGACCAGCCGCACTTAAGCGATCGCCTCTTCCCCAGTACCGTGGCCCAAAAGAACACGGGGTCTTTGTTGATGTGCAATGCGTCATGTAAGGAGGTTTCTTTGCTGGGCGGGTCATTTTATAGGACCATCCACTCATACAATATATGATTGTCACCGCCTTATACCGTTTTTTTGATGTTTCATTTTACAGTTCCGCCGACTGTAGTATAAACATATCGCTCTCTGGCAGAGAAACAATATGTGCCTCACTCGCTCAAGATTGCAGACATGGCGTGACACCTATCCTAACAGCCACGCCATTCCAGATGCTGACATGGATGTAGCATTGCAGATGTACTCGAACCTATGGCCCACTCTTGACCATAGCAGACATTACTGCCTGAACCCTTTGATCTTGGCTGCCGAGCTCCTAGAGCACGCAGGGGTGGGGCTGTACCCCAATGTTAAACGCTTCAAGGGTGAGAAAGGTCGGCGTTACAAGGACACAATAGAGCAAATGATCTTAACAGGAACCACTCATGGCATCTTTTTCAACGGGACACCTGTCGTAGACCTAGATTCTCGTTAGAAATTATGTTGTAACAATGATGGAACCATCCTTTTTATATCCCGATCTGCAGCTCAACCGGCTGAAAATGTGGACTGTATGGTGGAAGATATCATGGTATATATTAACATTTTCGAATGCACTTCGTATATAAAAGGCAATTTGAAGAGTCCGCATATGCAGACATATGTTTTAGAGCTTGTTTGTGTGTGACATGTTTCTCTCTATTTGAAATGCAATTTGAAGAGTCCGCATATGCAGACATATGTTTTAGAGGTTGTTTGTGTGTGACATGATTCTCTCTATTTGAAAGGAAATTTGAAGAGTCCGCATATGCAGACATATGTTTTAGAGGTTGTTTGTGTGTGACATGATTCTCTCTATTTGAAAGGCAATTTGAAGAGTCCGCATATGCAGACATATGTTTTAGAGGTTGTTTGTGTGTGACATGATTCGTGTGTGACAATGATGAAGGAGGGTCGGGAGCGCGCTGAGGTAACCTCTGACATGGTCCTGCATGTCGGGCATACTGCTCGTAGTCGGCGATGGAATGGACTTCATGAGGTCTTGCGTATCGTCATTCCATTTGTTGGTGCGACGATTGCTGGTATTGTACCCAGCTGCTTCGCTAAAGCGCGCGGAGCTGAAAGACTCGACACGACCGGCAGAAGATGCTACAGTGACGATATCTGTCATACCCGGGTCGACACCGACTCGCAGCGCACCCAGGCGCAAAGAAGCGTCCTGGCAGTCTTCGATACTTGCGTCTTTGAGATACCCCGCGTTTCTTGTGTACTCAGGTGAATGTAGATAAGGGGGAAATCGTGTGTTTACTGTACTCAGGGTCAAAATATTTGACGAAATGCGTTGGCGTCTCCCGCAGTATGATGATGATGAAGAAGAGCCAGATCATCAATTTTGCCACCATGAACATGAGCTGCCAACCGACTCGCCCTCTTCATCATCCAGCAGCAAGGCACTTCTGTTGTATGTGGATTATACTTATGTTCCTACGGATCACATTCAGAGGACTTTATGTGTGCACATGCGTGAAGCAGGAACCATGTTGGGCAAGAATGTGGATGGTTTGGACATACCAGGTCACCACAGCACGTGGGTTCGCTTTTTGCACCCACTCGACTTTCATGTCGCTGTGCTTCCGGGGCACTTGAAGAAGGCGGAGCTGATGGATCTGTTGGATGATCACGTGGCACACTCACATGATGACTCGGTGCTCGTGATCGTCTTGTGTGGTCATGGATCCTCCGGCCAACTCGTCATGACCAACGGGGCGAAGGTGTCACTGGAGGAGGTGTCACATGCGACAATGCATCACAGAGGAACAGTGTTGCCTTTCATGTTGTTTTGCGGTGCGCGGCCTTCCGAGGGCCTCAACCCACTGAGAGGGATCAAGAACAACAACAAACTTCGACGGTGCATGTTCATCTTTGCAACCGATGACGCTGTCTTGAACTCGCAAACACTGAATGCATTTGTGAAAGCGATCGGCAGCATCATGGATACCAGGGAATGTTGTTACTCTGGGATTGAGGACGCCATTTGCTGTCACATGCGTGTGTTCAACGGATCCGTCTTGCATCTGGTGGGGGCAAACAACGAGATGCGAGGTTCTTTGTTTCAACCGGCATTCGTCATGCAGAGAGAGGTGAGCTTGGCTTGTGTGCCCCTGCTTCTACATTTAATCAGTGATTAATGATTCACGGAATTCTGCAATTCACACTACGTATCGCATTTCGCTGCGTTCTTCATCGTTACGAGAGCCAAGATATCCGTTGTTAAGAGTTATCTTAGTTAGAGAGGTCAATCGGACAAGCCGATATGAGCCCCATTTGTATTGACTTCAGGTAAGTTGTGTTGGGAGTTCAAGGTTAGGTAAAGGCCCGACTCCCACTGCTGGGCAACTCCCTTAAAAGGGTAACTCCCTTTAGCTGTCAAATCAATGCTGTAAATGAAAGAGAAAGACCTAACAACTGCTTTGAATACTAAGTTACCAAAGCGAATGCGGTTAGTCATCTCACCTCTTAACCAGAAACACCTTTAAAATAAAGGCTATGGTACCAAGACAAGACCTAAAAACACGGCTAGGTAGGCAAGTTTAGAAAGGCTGATGCGGTTAGTCATCTCAAACCGGAGTCAGAAACACCTTAACAAATACCTTGCAAAGAAATGCAAGGGAAGCCTGATCATGGTCCGAATGAACCGACCAAGATCACCACGTTATTATCAGCCAGACCAACACCCAAGGGTGAGAGACTAGAACTAACACCCAAGAGTGGTAGACTGCATTAATAACGATCAGGACAGTGACATAGAGGTTCACAGTGTGTTGTGGTATTGATAGATTCAATGATCCTTCCGCAGGTTCACCTACGGAAACCTTGTTACGACTTCTCCTTCCTCTAGGTGGGAGGGTTTAATGATCTTCTCAGTAAAAGCCAATGTTGCCATCAACTAAAACCTATCCGAACACTTCACCAGCACACCCAATCGGTAGGAGCGACGGGCGGTGTGTACAAAGGGCAGGGACGTAATCAACGCGAGCTGATGACTCGCGCTTATTAAGCATTCCTCGTTGAAGACTAATAATTGCAATAATCTATCCCCATCACGTTGCAGTTTCAAAGATTACCTGGACCTCTCGGTCAAGGATAGGCTCGTTGAATGCAACAGTGTAGCGCGCGTGCGGCCCAGAACATCTAAGGGCATCACAGACCTGTTATTGCCTCACACTTCCATTGCCTAAACGACAATAGTCCCTCTAAGAAGTCGGACGGCTACAAAAAAGTAGCCGTGACTATTTAGCAGGCTGAGGTCTCGTTCGTTACCGGAATCAACCTGACAAGGCAACCCACCAACTAAGAACGGCCATGCACCACCACCCACAAAATCAATAAAGAGCTCTCAATCTGTCAATCCTCCCCGTGTCTGGACCTGGTAAGTTTCCCCGTGTTGAGTCAAATTAAGCCGCAGGCTCCACGCCTGGTGGTGCCCTTCCGTCAATTCCTTTAAGTTTCAGCCTTGCGACCATACTCCCCCCGGAACCCCAAAACTTTGATTTCTCATAAGGTGCTGGCAGGGTCATCAACGAAACACCTGCCAATCCCTAGTCGGCATCGTTTATGGTTGAGACTACGACGGTATCTAATCGTCTTCGAGCCCCCAACTTTCGTTCTTGATTAATGAAAACATCCTTGGCAAATGCTTTCGCAGAAGTTCGTCTTTCATAAATCCAAGAATTTCACCTCTGACAATGAAATACGAATGCCCCCGACTGTCCCTCTTAATCATTACTCCGGTCTTACAGACCAACAAGATAAGCCAGAGTCCTATCGTGTTATTCCATGCTAATGTATTCACAGCGAACGCTTGCTTTGAACACTCTAATTTACTCATTGTTTAAATCAGTACATGTGAGACACCGGGATGCTTCTTGAACAAGTGTGGAGAGACATACACCTGCAAGAACTGTCAATTCACCTGCGACAGAGACATTGTGGGGGGCAGCTGGCATCTTCCTGAAGGCCGTTCGAACAGAAAACCTTGATGTAAACAATCGCCTCTCTCTCCAACCACACCACAGGCCTGACCACCATGCATGCATTCCAACACGGTCATGCCACATCATGCCACCAGCCATGCAGTGCGTGCAAGCACTAATGCGGTCAACAAGGACATCTCAACGATGCAGCTGCTGTGAGAACCGCCTTTGCAACATGGTGGCACTCACTCATCGTAAGAAGCAAGACGGTACTGGTTGGGAATGTACAGAAGGACGCAAGCGGATTCACAAGATTCTCCACTGCAAAAGCAGTCAAAGCGGAGCGCCACGCCAACAGAGCGGTGGTAGGCTCCACTGCGGGAAGACTTGGGACCGCGATGTGGACGCTTCCAGGAACATCCTGATGCTTACACTCCACCAAGTCTTTGGGAGAGAGCGACCTCTCGCGTTTCGCCGAGACGCGCCGAGAAGTTCCTCGAAAACCCCACCACCCCCTGATACTGATATGGGGACACAGACGGTTGAACGGTTTACCAAAGAGGCTACTCGGAATATCTTCGAGAACCTCTTCAACCTGCTGCACCCCCCAACGTTGCCCAAAAGCAACGATCTGCAGTCTGGATGATTATAAGGTGTTTCCCACTTTATTTGAGAACTACTGTATGTTACGTAATTGGAAGTTGAAACGCTATCTTGCGCTTATTCTGGACAACAAGTGGAAAGCTAAACTTTATAAACAATCAATCAATATGATTGACAAGTCTCTACTAATACCTATCTGCATCGCTACCTTGGCTTTTATTTACATAGCTCAACTGAAGATTGAGCTTGAGACTGAGCGCGCTCGAAATAAGGCAGATGCTGCTCGACTGAAGATTGAGCTTGAGACTGAGCGCGCTCGAAATAAGGCAGATGCTTCTCGAGTGAATAGTCTGGAGATTGAGCTTGAGACTGAGCGCGCTCGAAATAAGGCAGATGTTGCTAGACTCAAGATTGAGACTGAGCGCGCAGAAGCACTTGAGAAGCAACTGAGGTACGAACTGTCAAGCATGACTGTCGAGCAATGGAATTCCCTGAACGATCATGACAGGCGTCTCAATGAGGATCTTTGCAAACAATACGGAATCCCCTTCCCCAACATGGTGATCCCTAAAGAGTATCGACATGACAGCGTTTCCTAGTGTACTCCGATGGACGATGAAGAGGAGTTTTCTACATTAGCCGCGGTTTCCGACTGAGTTATGTGCAATACACAATTACACAAAAACAAAAAAAATGGCGAAACTGTAACTGGTTCTCTTTTCACAAGCTTGTACAGTCAACGGAATACTAAAATGAAACCGCCTCGTGTACGGTGTAACCTAATGGTGTAGCCTTACGGTGTAACCTAATGGTGTAGCAACCCACGGGGCAGTGGAACACCAATACGATTTTGAATCAACAAATTGCAGGATGTTAACGAGAATATCGTGGTTCTTTTTTAGATCACGGCTCTCCATCCTGCAGACTCCGTATCGTTCTTTTGTCGGTACTTTCGAGAGTGTCCATTGAAGGACCAGCCGCACTTAAGCGATCGCCTCTTCCCCAGTACCGTGGCCCAAAAGAACACGGGGTCTTTGTTGATGTGCAATGCGTCATGTAAGGAGGTTTCTTTGCTGGACGGGTCATTTTATAGGACCATCCACTCATACAATATATGATTGTCACCGCCTTATACCGTTTTTTTGATGTTTCATTTTACTGTTCCGCCGACTGTAGACTTGTTGGAATGTCTGTATACAACTATTTGAATATGTTAAAAAATTGTGTATTTGTGTAGTTGTGTTGTGGTTGAAGAAATCTCTTCTCGTTTTGCCACGTAATATATATAGCTTGAACAGTTGTATACAGGATGGACACAAAGACCGTATCGGAGCTTAGGGCGATGCTCGGCACCCCTCAAGCTGATGATGCGATCGAAGAACTCTGCCGCCGGGCTGAGGTCACCAAGGCAGCTGCTGCTGTGCCTCCTCAGCCTGAACATCCGACGTATGTATCGGCAATTGTTGCTCGCACTCTCTTTTCATGCGCAGTTCAAGCTCGTTTTGGTATGAGGCCGATTTTGTAAAACCGTTGAATTTAAGCTACCCGTATATCCTAAGAAAGACAATGAATTCTCCATAGGGGTATCATAGGGGTCAACTCCCCCGTGGCTGCTGTCCTTTACGAACAGGGATTTTCTGTTCGACCTGCCTTCAGGAAGATGCAGTCTCGCCCGTGCCTTTGGGAATGACGATGCCCTCAAGATGGAGTTCGTGCGTTGCTTGTTTCGCGCCTACGATCACGATTTCTGCTTCGACATGCCCCCTCCGGTGTGTGTGTGTGTGTGTGTAAATAAGTAGTGTGTCTGCTGGTTGATGTGACATGTGGGCTTTAGGGGACTTGGACATCTCCCCTCCGGTCGCCCACCCGCTCGGTTCCTCGCGGACTCCTTTGTGGGGGCTCCCCTCCGGTCGCCCCCGCTGGGGGAAGAGGTTAAAGGGGCTCCGCCGTTTGCGTGGTGTGTACATGGATGGCTGGATGTGAATCGCGGTGGACGCGTCTTCTGTCAAGATATCCACAGCCAGGAAATTTACTAAGAATGGGATGAGTAAGACCCATTTAAGGTGGAACTTTGGCAAAATTGTGGACTTGGAATATAAGGTGTGTCCCACTTTATTTGAGAACAACTGTAAAGCCCAACCGTTCTGATGATATCATACAGTTGTTCTCAAATAATTTTGGGACACTCAGTATATTTGCGGCCCCGGCCATGGCACTGCCGTGGGGGACTACCGTGAGCTAGGACCTGGCCGACGCCGCATTTTGGTTACATTTCAGGTAACATTTGCGGCCCCGGCCGTGGCACTGCCGTGGGGGACTACCGTGAGCTAGACCTGGCCGACGCCGCATTTTGGTTACTACCGTGAGACAACCCAAAGACTATCGTGGGACTACCCCAGGCTGTGTTTGGCCGACGCCGCATTTTGGTTACATTTCAGGTAACATTTGCGGCCCCAACCGTGGCCCAACCGTGGCACAACCGTGGCACAACCGTGAGACTACCGTGAGACTACCGTGAGACTACCGTGTGACAACCCAGAGACTACCGTGAGACTGCCCCAGGCTGTGTTTGGCCGACGCCGCATTTTGGTTACATTTCAGGTAACATTTGCGGCACCAGTGACTTCTCAACTGGAGGATGTGAATCCCTAAGGTGTCCTTAGTACCGGTGGGAGATCAACGAGTGACCGGAGGAAAATCTTGCCCTGTATCCCAATCGATGAGTGGTCTTCAGTGTCAATGTGTTGCAACTGATTGGGTCAAGCTCAAGCGGTTCAGTGCATAGTTGCTACCTTGTATGTCCATCAGTGATTATAATCATAGAGTTAAGCTACGGCTGCTCCTTGTTTATACTGTCCCCTCCGATGTATGAAACGATTGAGAGCGGGATCCTTGTTGATCGGGTTACAATGTGGCTGGCACATCCTGTGAATCATGGATTCTCTACCTGGCCAACGCCTCTCACAGACATCTCTGAGATCAAAAACGTAGTTAGGATTTTTAGTTGGACACCAGAGTGATTGGGATCATAATTCGTGGCTTCACACCCGATGGGAGCCTGATGTAAACAGAATGAGAGGTAGTTGAGATCCCGCGTGTGTGACGCATTCCAGCTACCAAGCACGCTTGAGGAGTACCACACGAAAGTGAAAATATACAAGGAGAATTGCACCGTCAAAGAACTGTTCATACTTGCGCATGGAACAGAAAATGGACAGGTTGTGCTTGCACCTGATGTGTTTGTCGACTTGTCGGAATTGGAACTTAGCCAGCCTGGCCCCAATGGCAGCTTCACATATGGCATGCACTGCTACGGGTACCGCCACTCTGATGTCGAGCGTGGCAATCGTGTTGCTGCCCGCCAGCTGGGTCGCAACCTCGGGGTAGCTTCCTCGTCTGAAATGCCGGAAGTTTGGCAGGTGCGGCGAGAAGGTGTGGATGGCCAACCTGGTTGGGTCCACACCGGCCTGAATCCTTCTGCATTGGAAAAGGTGGCAGTGTTGGCCAGCATTGCGGCGGCGAGGAGGAGAGAATTAAAAAATGCACTTTTTATATAATTGGTGTGTTCATGTGGCATGAGACATGCTTCTTGTGGCACGAGCTGGCCAGTCATCTATCTGCGGTCGACATGTATGTATTATCCTTGACATGCAATGCTGCTAGGAAGTACTACATGCGCAATCTACTCCAGCTTGCGGTATTTGACGTCACAGAACTGTCATTGCGAAGTGCATGGACCATTCTGTCGCATGTGCACTGCAAGCAGGTAGCCATTCCCACGAGCTTGCGCCAAACTGAGTTCCTACACAACAAAATAGTATTGACAACAGGGGCTGACTGGGCAGCACGCAAGGGACACTTGCCCCTATTGCAATGGCTGCTGTTGAATACTGAGGAGGTCTGCACGACTTATGCATTCGACTTGGCAGCACGCAATGGGCATATGAACGTTCTGTTGTGGCTGCATGACAATGGCTTAGGCGGCACTAGGACATCGGCCGATTGGGCGGCATTTACTCGTCACCTACATATTGTAAAATGGTTGTATGACAACACAAACTTTAAGTGTTCTGAGAATGCTACCATGATTGCTGCAGGCAATGGGGACCTTGAAATGTTGCTGTGGTTGCACGCGCAAGGTGTCACATGTAACACGAGTTGTGCAAACTTTGGATTCGCCTGCAAGCATGAAGGAATCATGCAGTTCCTTGAATCCGTGGGATGCAAACGATGCATAGACGAAGCAAACACTAACATCATAAAAAATATTCGACACATCATTGAGTGTGAGCGACTAACATCCGCTCGGAACTGAAGCCGGTACAAGGAATCCTGTTGTTGCACGAGTGTACACACGACAATTTGTTTGACTAAGCTTTTTCACATGTATTTTGAATGTGGCTCCCGCGTCCAATCAGGCAGCTCTAGTCATGTTGGATGGCAAGGAACCTGACATGAAGACGAAAGAATGTTCCCTACCTTGTTTTTGCCAAGACGGTGCATTGCGAAATGAGGTGAGTGAGGGGTCTTGTTGGGCCGGTGTTTACAGTCAACGGAATACTAAAATGAAACCGCTTCGTGTAACCTAATGGTGTAGAAATCCACTGGGCAGTGGAACACCAATACGATTTTGAATCAACAAATTGCAAGATGTAAACGAGAATCTTCATCGTCGTCTCATCTAATCACGATGAAGATACCAACATTGAGCATGTTATGCATGAAGCAGATTCCTTCCAACGTATGGCTCAGTTTGACAATACACATTCAGAGCTGCCTGTACCCGCGCCAATGGAGATCTGCAATCACCTCACTGCAATGGCATTTGCTCCGTTGCTCACGACGCAGGATGGCTTCGTTATTGCAATTGCTGGAGGACCAGGATGCTGGCCATTGGTCGTTGGCCCCAACAAACACCGTGGTGCACAACACAGCTCTGGCTTTCGAGACCTTACGCCACGGCGACCACGTTGTTGTGATGATGGGGGGGTGGCGCAATGGTTATGCACACCATGGCATTGTATCTCGCCCTCACACCAGCGATACACCAAGCATCGCTAACTTCAGCTCCCCCACCGGGAATAGCAAAATGCGCGATGCCAAACTTCAGTTTGTGCGCTACGACGTGTTCTTAACTGGACACCGCACGTTTGGATGCGTGCCTTGCAGTGGTGAGGAAGGAGACGAGGCGATGCAACGTGAGCGAGCAGTCAACATTGCCAGTCTGCTTATCCAGTTGCCCCGTGCAAGCTTGCACGAATACCACCTTATCAGATGGAACTGTGAGTGTTTCGCCTGGATGTGCAAGACGGGTTGCGTGCACACATCATCCGATCAGGTGGATCGCATTCTGCGCGCCATTACAACAGATCTTAGGACAGGGGATAGATCGTTCATTCTGCAGGCAGGCATGATCGCATCAAAATCTTGTGTAGTGTCTTAACCCGCATAGCCACACGCACCCTCTCCTGGTATTGGTTTTGACCCGGGATCTAATCCAAAAATATTGGAGCAACCAAATCATTGCTCCATGACATGTTGAGCCAAGAGCATGATGGCCTGGCTGAATGCTACCGTTGAATTTAAGCTACCCGTATATCCTCGAACCTATGAATTTCTTATTACACATCCGGGGGTCCGGGGGACATGTAGTAAGAAAGACAATGAATTCTCCATAGGGGTATCATAGGGGTCAACTCCCCCGGGGCTGCTGCCCTTACGAACAGGGATTTTCTGTTCGAACTGCCTTCAGGGATTCAGTTGCAGATTTTATTCAACAAGCGGCGGAGCCCCTTTAATCTCTTCCCCCAGCGGAGCGACCGGGGGCGACCGGAGGGGAGCCCCCACAAAGGAGTCCGCGAGGAACCGAGCGGGTGGGCGACCGGAGGGGGGCCCACAGTTCACATCAACTACGTAACTTTTAAGTCTTACACAATGTGTACGTTGTTTGTAAAAGATATTTGGGAGGTTGCAACAGTAGTTGCCTCGTTTGCTTTCCGAAAATAACTAAAGGCGGAACGCTGTCGATACTCTTGGGGGATCAATCATGCATGATGGAAACACACGGTAAAGTAGTCGCAAATGGTGGTCATGACAAGCAGAGCTCTGCTATACAAATCTGCATTCAATGTGGTCAGGGTCATCATCCAACGGAGAAAACATTACATTACGAGTGTCCATTTACATTACAAGTGAATTATGTCCACACTCCTCAAACTTTTCAGCAATTACTGACAATATTCGCCGTATTCATGGAACAAATACAGAGAATGGGGTCTAGTCGACGTGGTTTCGCACGATGAAAGGCACGAGCACGTGACTTACCATGTGATTCCTTCTCCTCTGGAGGTGTTCGCGGTATCACTCTGCGATCACTCGAACTGCCTTACTGACGCGCAGCCAAGACATGCAAATCACCTCGAAGAAGAACTCCTGGATTTCTGTATCTGTGTAACAGACCAGTGTATCGGTCGGTAAGCAGTCGATGTAAATGTGCTCGAATCCAGGTCGGATGATGAACAGCCTCTCCAGTATGCGGTAGATGGTTGGAACATCTTCGGACATAAACAAGGCATCCAGCGCAAACAACTTGTGTCTGTTCCGTTTGTCGATATACAATAGGATGTCAAAGCATTCAGGCATATCCTCGATCTGCTGGTCCACGAGCTTAGAGAACGCTGGGAAGAAAGCGTCTCCGAATGTGAACATCACAGCTGGAACAGAGTAATTGGTAAGCACTTTTACACTGGCGAACCCTCTCGGATCATGTACTTTGTATGCAGCATTAGCAAGTTGCATCCATATTTTCTCACCGACTGTTGACATTATTAGTTATTTAACGTTGTGGATAGAGTTGGGTTGGTTGTTTTATTGCTTTGCTCAATGGAAATGGTTTCAATTTTTTATTTTTAGGTAATGCATAAGGCACCACCGACACCTGTATGTTAGTCGAATGCCGGCCTTCATTCCATTTCCCCCGATCCAGCAGTTCAGGAACGTCCTGAAAGAGTTGTCGTACGTCTTCGGAAGCGCGATCCCGCAGACGCTCAAGTTCCGAGGCACAGTCAAACTGCACGGGACGCACTCGGACATTGTGAGGCACTTCATTACTGGAACCCCTGACTTCGTCGACACCATTCAGTCTCAAAACAGAATCCTGTCAGTCGACAACGACAACCAAGGCTGCCACATGTTTCTGACTGCGAAGAAGTACTCCGATCTGTTCGATCGTATCCAAGCGATCCATGGAGCAGATATAAGATCGAACATCGTCGTATGTGGCGAGTACTGCGGTAAAGGTGTGCAGAGCAAGGTGGCCCTGTGTAAGCTCGCCAAGATGTTTGTGATATTTGCGATCAGAATCGACTATGAATGGGTTGACATGACCAAGTACAGCACGGTGTTCTGTCAGGAGGAATGGATCTTCAACATCATGAACTTTCCGACGTACGAGGTGGACGTCGACATGAGCGACACGCAGCCCGCGCAAGACTACATGGCGGATCTCACGAACTCCGTGGATGCAGAGTGTCCGTTCGCGTACCAGCTGGCCGGCGTCAAGGGTGGTGGCGAGGGCATCGTGTGGACGTGCGTGGACCACCCATCGTCTCGTCTGTGGTTCAAGACGAAGGGCAAGACGCATTGCACCGCCGTCACGAAGCAAGCGGTGCCGTCGCAGACAGAGTACATCAAGACTGTGACCGAGTTCGTCGAGTCCGTCACGACCGAGTCTCGGTTGAGCCAAGGCATCGAGTGCCTAGTTGAACAGGGCGTGGAGTTGCGGATACATAGCGTCTCTGAGTTTTCGTCATGGGTGTGCCGAGACGTGTTCAAGGAGGAACGAGACACGATCGAAGAAAACGGATTCAATGTGAACGACGTTTTTAAGGCGTTGTACAGGAAAGCAGGGAACTGGTACAAACAACGGGTGGCAACCGCATAACTCAATCTCTCGAGCATTCTCAGTGTACAGTCGGAGACACAAATTGTGGATCATTCATGAAAGAGATTGCACAGTTGGCCGAACAATGCTTAGATGTTTACATGTTCACTGACAACCCAACCGTGATTGGCCGGATCCCAAACCCGACCCCACACATTGAAACATGGTTGTCAGATCTATTCAACCTGGGTCAACGCAGCCGAAAGCTACTATTAATTGATGGGTCACGCGAGCATGCACCATCGGTTAAGCCACAACACATGTTTGAACTCATTGGCTGGTTGCCCAAACTGCATGCCCACCTGGTGTGTGTATGCAGCTCAGGAGGGGAACTGCCAGAGTGGGCTTTCCAGCTCGTGCATGTGAGCGAGGTGCAGTACCTACATGGCCTACTCAGCCATCTCGGGCATCCTGTCGTACACCGTCATGGTTGCGCTGTCAAGCTCGGTAGGAACAAGCTCACTGTGGACAACCCGGAACCCCTCGACGACCCTAAACCCTAAACCCACCTATTGTGCCCAGTGTAACCACTCAACGAGGAGAATAAGGTTCGTTAAAGTTGTTTACACCACTTAAGGTTCGTTAAAGTTGTCTGCGTTGTTTACACCACTTTATTCGAGGACGTGTGGACGACGAGACGAGGAGTGACGAGAATCCGCAGCCGTGGCATATGTGTGTGAGGATGAATGAATGAATGAATGTACGGACGTGGGGATGCGCAATTTGGGTCACCGGTAAGGTGTCCCACAATTTGTGTCTCCGACTGTATTCGTTCTGTATTAAAACTTTACGAACATCAGTCGTTCAAAGTTGCGGCCGCGGCCACGGCCGCAATGCGTCGTTTTCTGCGCAAGGTAAGAATGACGATGGTAGCAATCAAAATCGTGCCCAACCCGACTCCCAACCCGACGCCCAGCGCGATGCTCGAACCGTCCCCGGATCCGTCTTCCGATGGCATCTGAGGTGTGGGCGCATCCGTGATGATGGGGGGGGGCGGTTCAGGCACGGGGGACACGGAGACCTCTGTGACCCCCCACGTGTTCTTGAAGGTCTCCTGGAACACGATGTTCTCCGTCGCGGGTGGTTCGTTCGCGTACCGAACCGTGACGTCCACGACCACCGACCCCGGGCGTATGCCCGTAATTGAGACGAGCTCGTTCGGGACGTCCAGGCTCTTTGCGATCTCCGCGCGCACGGAGTCGTTGAAGACCCGCAAGGCCTCGGGGTCGGTCTCGAGGCTCGAGTAATCAATTCCGCTGAAGGCTATGGTGAGGCGCGATGCATAGCGCCTGGGTATGTACGGGTCGTCGCTGTCGCACTGGGTTTCGGAAATGAGCGAGCGCCAGTCGTGGTTTGTCGAGGGCAGGGTCTGCGCCGACGATGAGTCGCTCCCGAAGACTGTCCACTCCCATTCCGTGAGCGCGAGTCTGGTGTCGGGTGGCGGCGAGGACCGCGGAGTCATCTTGAGAACGATGTCGATGACGCCGTTCAGCTCCGCGCGGTACGAAATAGCGCGCGCGACGTCCACGCAGTCCTCAGCGCTTCGCCCCCCAGGGAGTACCGTTCCCGTTCCCGCCGGGCACGAGACGCACCGCGGCCGCGAAGGTGTTCAGAGGGCAAATGCGGCACGTCGGGTTCGCCTCCGGATCCGGCGCGAACCATCCGGGCGCGCACGGCCAGCAGGACGCGCCGTCGCCCATGCGCCCCGCGCCGCATCCTGAGCAAAAGGAGGCACTCTTGTCTTTGCGCAGCGAACTGATCTCACCGGGGTCGTCGATCTCCCCCATGTAGTCCTGGCCCAGCCCGGAGTCCTGGTCGCTCTTCGTAGAGAAGCCCGACGGGCAGGGGGTGGGCGCTTCCAGCGCTGCGATCAGCGTCGCGACGACCTGCCCCACGGGGGCCGTCACGAGAGGCTGCATCCACCAGCTCTGCGGGACAGGCACCAGCCAGTATCGCATCCCTAGGGCGCGGGAGAGCTGCATGAAGTCCCAGTGCGGCTCGAAGGTGGACATCATTTCGATAAGGGGCGTCCCTGGCGCGCAGAACATCGCGTTCACGAGGCCCGCTCCGTGGAAGCCCACCACGGCCGCCGCTCCTCTGAAGAGCGCGACGATCTGCGTCGGTGTTTTGCGGCCGGTGAAGACAACGAGCGGGTAGGGCGCCGCGTGGCACAGCGCCTCGATGAGCTCGTGCTCGTTGCGCACCCTGCGATCGCTCGACGACCCGCGGGATGCGTAGAGAACGTAGGGGCTGTCGTTTTCGACCCGCGCGGGCAGGTGCGCGAGGAGAGCTCGCACCAACTCGGGGTTCGTGTAGCCGGTGTGCCCCGGAGACGGGACGAACAGCTCGTCGGCATGGTACACGGTGTGGTGGTCGTACTGCACGATTCTGTGCGCGGGAAGGTCGAAGAGCGTCTGGATCCACGTTGTGTCGTTCTTCCAGACGAGAAGCTTCACCTCGGGGTCTGCGCGCAGGAGCGCGATGCCCTCGGCGATCTTGGGGACGATTTCGTACATGAAATGGAACGTCATGAACCCGTAGCTGTGGACCACCGAGAACAGCTTGGCGTGGCGCTCCGCGCGGGGAAAGTGGCGCAGGCGTTGGATCAGGGCGTCGAACGGCATCCTCGGTTCCGAGACGAGCGGGTACACCACTTCGCGGGGCGTGCGGGACGAGAACGTCGCCCAGGGGACCGGCGACGAGTGCCCTGTCGTACCGGGTGACTCCGATGACGGGGGGGTACGGGCGGTCCTCGGGGTTCTGCACGAAATACGCACGCAGTTCGGTGGTCAGCACGTCGGCATTGAGCACGCGCACCTTGAGGTAGGTGCACGAGATACCGGTTACGAAAATCAGGGAGAGGGCAGCTATGGGAAGCCGGTACTTCATGGCAACTCTAAGCTTAATATAGGTGGTCGGTCGTGTGCGAAGGAAGAGAGAGAACAAAACAAAAAGGAAATTATGCAGATTCGGGGCGAGGAGGGCCTTTTATCATGCCCGGCGATTGTACCTCCAGCACTACACATGCTTGGTGGTGATCACAACGTTTACACTCGTTTTCGAGGAACGGACGGCGGAACCTGTCGAGTCACACCCTCATCACGGCGGAACCTGTGTCTAGTCACGCGGATACCGATCTCATAAAGGACGGCGGAACATTGGTTGTCATGTGCGCCATGATCGTTGTCGAGCTGCTCATATGCTATCCCAATGCGAGCGTTTACACCATTATTATAGGCACGTCAACCAGGTGGTTGTACATGGACAGCTCGTGCCCCAAAAGGGCAGCGGCGGCGTGCGCGTTGCGCGGCGTCAGGTCCGTGCGCAGAAGACGAAGTTTCACGAGCTCCAGCATCCGGGAGACACTCTCGGGGCACAAGCGGTAGTTTCTCTCCTCCTGAGTTCTCTTGCCCTTGACCTGCACCCGCTTCGTCACCCTCACCATATCCAGACCCACGGCGTTCAAGATCATCTTAACCGCCTTGGACACCTTGCGCAGGTCCCACCCGTCTCGAACGCCGCATGAGGCCTGGTGGAACAGCCGAGCGGTGTTGTTGTATTCGCTGAACATCTGGGTGCCCTTGAGCTTGGCGTCGAACACCGTCATCAGATTTGGGATAACGTTCTTAGTGTCGAACGGGGACGAAAAGCCCATAGCAGAGAGCGTCGTCTCCTCTATCAACCCTACCTTCAGAAGATCGGGTCTATTTTTTGGGGGCCTTCGTTCCCATATGGACGATCGATCGATGTAGTTTGCGACAGCCTCCGCCTCCTTGGGGTCTGTGTCGCGGCAGCCTGTCTGTCTTGATCGATGTATTTTGCGAGAGCCATCTCCGTGTGCTGGCACGCTGCCACGCTTGCAGGTCAGTCATTCGTGAAGCCCAACTATATTTTGGGGGGGCTTGGGTCCCAGATGTACGGACGATCAATCGATAGGAGTCGACAAGCTACCGCCGTGACATCCCCCTCCCACGCTTTCCGTCTGTTTGTCACAGTCCATATGTAGATACCGGCTACATTTACTATGAATACATATATTTGCGTTCGTGTGGCATACTTGACATGCCATGGTCATGCGTGCGTGTGCATGCATGCATTGGTGCATTCGGTCGATGTGCCAAAGAGTTTCCGTCATCCCAATGGGGCTCCTCCTAGGGTCTCAGTGCCTTGCACAACTGCTGCTTGTCCCTGCGTACAATTAACACGAAAAAAATTGTGATGATTAGTAAAAATGGATCCTGAGACGGTTGTTCTAGTTGGTGCTGGCACAGGTGACATGAAAATGCTGAATATCGGCTTGTGTATGCAGATGAGTGATTACAAGACCTGCATACAACAAGCACTAACTTTGTCATGCTCACTAAACAAACGAGAGAGTGTCCTCGCACTGATTTCTGCTGGATCGCATCCAACTAATTGCCATCTTTCTGCGGCTTCTCGAAATGGTCATTATGATTTAGTAAAAACATTACTTGCCCTCCCAGGTGCACAATTTGATACAAGTACTGCATGTTGTGTCGCACAACACAACGGGTATCATGATATAGTGAACCTCTTATCATCCAACTTGCCTGCGGCCTGCCGCTTGCAGAGCAGCAAAGACGAGGGCATGCTTAGAGGAAGCAGCGCGTAATTCCCGGGCCAAAACCAATACCTGCTCTCTTTTCACTTCGTATTCGATGTCTGGAGATGTAGACAAATTTGCAATTTCTTGCATCAATCGCTCCTGCTCTTGTGACAGGAATTGCACATGAGCATTGAGGCCTTCAATAACATCCATGTTTGAGTCTGCATGGAGAAATTATGTCAAGGTGGTCCAAAGTGAATCATCTTGTAATCCCTAAGTCAGTATTGTAGGGATCATTGCAATTGGGATGGCGCGGGCATCTTGGTACAGTCGACGGAATACTAAAATGAAACCGCCTCGTGTACGGCACACCTTACGGTGTAACCTAATGGTGTAACTTAATGGTGTAGCAACCCACGGGGCAGTGGAACACCAATACGATTTTGAATCAACAAATTGCAGGATGTTAACGAGAATATCGTGATTCTTTTTTATATCACGGCTCTCCATCCTGCAGACTCCATATCGTTCTTTTTTCGGTACTTTCAAGAGTGTCCATTGAAGGACCAGCCGCACTTAAGCGATCGCCTCTTCCCCAGTACCGTGGCCCAAAAGAACACGGGGTCTTTGTTGATGTGCAATGCGTCATGTAAGGAGGTTTCTTTGCTGGACGGGTCATTTTATAGGACCATCCACTCATACAATATATGATTGTCACCGCCTTATACCGTTTTTTTGATGTTTCATTTTACTGTTCCGCCGACTGTAGAAGCCGCCATGTGCGTGCAGGACGGTGATTTACTTATATGAACAGTTATGGATTTTGCAAATGTCGCTTATGTCAAGCAGGAGGAGTCGTGTGCTCTTCTCAATCCGTCTTGCGACACCACCCCTACCCCATTCTTCTCCCACGCTTTCCGCATGTTTGTCACAGTCCATATGTAGAGACCGGCTACATACATACATACATACATCGTATTGTCTGCTGCATGCATGTGAACTGTGGGCTCCCCTCCGGTCGCCCACCCGCTCGGTTCCTCGCGGACTTCCCGTTGGGGCTCCCCTCCGGTCGCCCCCGGTCGCTCCGCTGGGGAAGATGTGAAAGGGGCTCCGCCGCTTGTTTAATACAATCTGCAACTGAATCCCTCTGGCCCTCTCCGCGGTGCCCCTTTAAGGAACCCAATATAGTCTGCTTGTGATCGTGAGGTTTCTTTGGATGACCCCTGTACCACAGTGAATACGGTTGCGTCAGATGCGTCGGCGTCTCATTCAAAACACGGAAACACAAAAACACGCCAATTTACTAAACTTGTTCGTTAACAAGACTTCTCATTTCGTTCGTGAAACATCGCATCGCTTCATCAGACAATATTAGGAAAAAAGTTTTGAAATTTGTAGTACAGAAGAATATCTTGCAGCTGTAAACACCAAGACGGAACTTGGCACCCGATGTTCAGGGCACAGGCGCATGAGGCACAGGATCTGCTGATCACTGTGCTGGATGACTACACGCCATCGCGTCCGCGGTACGAGCCATACTGGGTGAGTGAGAGTTACTGTTGTGGGTGAGGATGGACGAGTAGGATGCGCAAGCCGCCGCGTTCCCTTGGCGGGGCGCGATATTAATGCGCCCGTCCTTGTAGTTCTCATCGAACGCGCGTTCCTTCATGTATTTCTCCTCGGAGTGCTTGTGAAAAAAAATTGAAATGTTTCGCTCGAGCTGTAAAGACACACATATTATACTTCCACTTTGCCGCTATTTATCATTTTTCAACCGGTAATCAATCATGTCTTGTACTTTCGTTAACGTGTCAGAACCGTGCATCATCGACCTATCAAGGGACGATGAAGACATTGTTCGCGACTTCGTTACACAAATCCGCAACTGCGTTCTGAACGCACTTGAGCCGTGCATTGTATCCTTGGTATCATCTGATGATGAGTCCGACGACGAGGCCCAGGCCATGTCCGAGTCCGAGTCCGAGTCCGAGTCCGAGTCCGAGTCCGAGTCCGAGTCCGAGTCCGAGTCCGAGTCCGAGTCCGAGTCCGAGTCCGAGTCCGAGTCCGAGTCCGAGTCCGAGTCCGAGTCCGAGTCCGAGTCCGAGTCAGGCAACGAGGCCCAGGCCATGTCCGAGTCTGACGACGAGCCCGAGCCAGAGGCCCAGCCCGAGCCCGAGCCCGAGCCCGAGACCCAGTCCGAGCCAGAGGCCCAGTCCGAGCCCGATGCCCAGTCCGATCCCGAGTCCCAGTCCGAGCCCGAGGCCGATATATATCAGCCGTCCCACACGTTTGAAGACGTATCCGGGCTACTGGAGAGGACCGGGATCTTAGAAACGTTCCTCGCAAGAGGGCCTACCCGGGAGACCATGTCCACCAGCTGGTGGAAGTACTGGTTGTCTGACGACGCCATTGACACCTGGTTAAATGCCGGTTGGAAGAGGAGTGAACAGAGGATGATGGCCATGCGGCTGCATCCCGACAAGGCCAACTCCTTGCGCGATGCGCGCATGACCGAGGCTGATCACAAGTGGATGGACGATCTGTCCAAGGATCTGAATGCTGCATTTGACGAGTTGAGTCCCGAGATTCCCTGTGAGATGTACGACATTATCTACTAGCTCAATACTGAGTTCAGGCTTCCCTCCACGCCGACTTTGGCTTAAATTGCTGCGTATAATTTTTTTTTTCGAAATGCAGACTTCATGTGTGCGTTGTTCATATTTGGTTAGGTTTTCGAGCAGGAGTCTGCTCTGCTTGAATTCACGTGTGAGAATGAGTATGCGCAAGTCACCCCAAGGGAGATAATCTCAAGGCGGGGTGATGTTGCCATCGCCGTAGAAATGCATACCCGGGTTGTGCGGAAACCTAGCGAGCTGCGCTGCCAACTGGCTGACCCGGGCCTCCAGACAGTTGGTCTTGGCTGCATCCTGTACAGCTTGGGCTGACATGACATTGGAGTGAGATGCCAGATGGTCCATCCTGGCTGCATCCTGTACATGTACAGCTTGGGCTGCCATGACATTGAAGTGAGATGCCAGATGGTCCATCCTGGCTGCATCCTGTACAGCTTGGGCTGACATGACATTGGAGTAAGATGCCATGACATTGGAGTGAGATGCCAGATGATCCATCCTGGCTGCATCCTGTACATGTACAGCTTGGGCTGCCATGACATTGGAGTGAGATGCCAGATGGTCCATCCTGGCTGCATCCTGTACAGCTTGGGCTGACATGACATCGGAGTAAGATGCCATGACATTGGAGTGAGATGCCAGATGGTCCATCCTGGCTGCATCCTGTACAGCTTGGGCTGCCATGACATTGGAGTAAGATGCCATGACATTGGAGTGAGATGCCAGATGGTCCATCCTGGCTGCATCCTGTAAAGCTTGGGCTGACATTACATTACATTACATTACATTACATGTTAAAGTCTACTTGACACCGCGAGGGTGTATGAGACTCTGTGCTTTAAACAAAAAGAAAAAGCACCCACAAAGCAAAAAACCCCCTTACATCAGGGGTGTGTCGAGGACAAACAAACCAAACTCCCAACCACCGTTTTGGTGGCGTAGGTATTAAACCCCTTAGAGCCGGACCCAGATCTCAACCACTTACAGTGGCGGAGGTAAGAAGCTAACAAATGAGAAGTCACAAGAAGAAGAAAAAAAGGGATGATAAATTACGGTGCCACTAAGCAGTCCAGGGCTTCCTGTCTTGCTCTTCTACAAGTAGAAAGATAGTCGGCTAGGTTGCTCCAAAAAGACTTAGTGCCATTTCCATTCATAAAGGTTCTGAATGTGGAATCGCAGAATTCCACATTCCATACGGTTAAGTTGGTATCCTCATGGACATGCCTATAAATATCTGTAAACAGCTTCTGGTAGCGGAGGCGAATATCATTATAAAAAGGGCACTCAAACATATGCATTTCATCCTCAGGTTTTTGGAACCCACACATTTGACAGTGTCTCATTGAGCGAGGGATGTGTGCTCTATCCACCACCCTCATTCTTTCTGTGTTCAGCCAATGGGAACCCATTCTAAACTGTGCTATAGAACGAATCTGATCCTGCTTATGTAAGGCGGATGTAAAGGGAATCAAGCCATTCTCATCATTGCTGTTGGCTGCGAACCATTTTCGACCTGGGCCTCCAATTATTTTTTCGCCTTAACCAGTCTTTCCAAGTAAGCGATGCTGTCAACTGCACAGGTTGGAATGTGAGCAAGATGGCTGGGACATTTATTGGAATATGGTTGGCAAGGGATTCCGTATTTACGTCGAACGCAGGCCATATAATTCGCTCACAATTTATGTACACTCAATGAATCACAATTTATGAGTTTTCAATTGAACTCACCCAACACTTGCATGAATACAGTCGACGGAATACTAAAATGAAACCGCCTCGTGTACGGCACACCTTACGGTGTAACCTAATGGTGTAGCAACCCACGGGGCAGTGGAACACCAATACGATTTTGAATTAACAAATTGCAGGATGTTAACGAGAATATCGTGGTTCTTTTTTAGATCACGGCTCTCCATCCTGCAGACTCCATATCGTTCTTTTGTCGGTACTTTCGAGAGTGTCCATTGAAGGACCAGCCGCACTTAAGCGATCGCCTCTTCCCCAGTACCGTGGCCCAAAAGAACACGGGGCCTTTGTTGATGTGCAATGCGTCATGTAAGGAGGTTTCTTTGCTGGACGGGTCATTTTATAGGACCATCCACTCATACAATATATGATTGTCACCGCCTTATACCGTTTTTTTGATGTTTCATTTTACTGTTCCGCCGACTGTAGAAGTCGCCCGCTCTTACAGTTGTTCTCAAATAAAGTGGGACACACCTTATAATCATCCAGACTGCAGATCGTTGCGTTTGGGCAACGTTGGGGGTTGGTTTCGCCTCTGTGGTAAACCGTTCAACCGTCTGTGTCCCCATATCAGTATCAGGTATTGGTGGGTTTTTCGAGGAACCTCTCGGCGCGTCTCGGCGAAACGCGAGAGGTCTCTCTCTCCTAAAGACTTGGTGGAGTGTAAGCATCAGGATGTTCCTGGAAGCGTTCACGTCGCGGTCCCAAGTCTTCCCGCAGTGGAGCCTACCGCCGCTCTGTTGGCGTGGCGCTCCGCTTTGACTGCTTTTGCAGTGGAGAATCTTGTGAATCCGCTTGCGTCCTTCCGTACATTCCCAAGTACCGTCTTGCTTCTTACGATGAGTGAGTGCAACCATGTTGCAAAGTCGGGTCTCACAGCAGCTGCATCGTTGAGATGTTCTGAACTCATCGAGCTTAAATTCAACGGTTGACCTTCAAGCCATGCCAAATGTCACCAACTCCCATGTGACACCCGGAGCCAAGAAATCTGTGTGGACGATGCAGTTGCATGCCAGCATGGTGATGTAGTTCTCGTAGGTGTCCCAGAAGGTGTGCTTCTCCCGGTACCAGACGGCATAGTCGAGCACTGACCGCTGGTGCCGAGTACCAATCTCGTCTACGCATGCCATGACATCCTTGGCACCTTGGATCACAGCATTGACCTTCTGGGCAGTGGTCATATTGAAGGTAGGAACACCGTTGTCATCCACCGTGAGAGAACCGAAGTCAGCTGCTTCGCGGCACTTGTAAGCAAAGAAGAGAAGCAGAAAGGACGACAAACCCTTTCTGCTCCACCTCGTAACAGTGAATGTGTAAGCGGCACCGAAGAGGGTGAACTCCATGGTGGCCTCATGGGTATTCCTTATTGTCAAGCTGACGTTGACTGAAGTGCCCATGATGCGGCTTTTGAATGTCGTAGTACTAAGGCTTGCATCCATTTCTTCAACTGCATACATACAGTTGTTCTCAAATAATTTTGGGACACTCAGTATAATTTGAATGATATCCCCTGAAACCAGATACAGGTCCGTGGTTCACTACAAATATTTTTTGAGGAGTCTGAGGAAGGTTTGTAATATATACAACGTGTCCAAGAGCTCACTACATAGATGGGTCAATGCTGATCAGGTGGGTAAAAGTAAGCGTTTAAAACGAAAAAGGAAAGAATTGTCCATGCTTTTACGTTCCACGATATCCAATAATATTGCAGAGAACCCCTTCATAACATGCAAGGATTTGGTAGGTATAATTTGCAAGAGTTGTAATGTGAGATTATCGATCAGTACGGCATCGAGACACATAAAACAATGTGGATTTTCTAGGAAGAAGGCGTTTCCCACAGTTCTCTACGGACATTCAAAAGAAAATGTAGAAATGTTCTGTGACAAGTACAGTTAACGTTGTTTGTATCGACGAAGCAGGATTTTACGCTGGCGAACACAGCAAATATGGATACAGCAAGATCGGTTCTAGATTAAGTACGAATTTGCCCCAGAGCTAATGCGATTGAACAAATATTTGGAAGCATGAAGAGAGACTACAGGGCATCATGTCCATTGACGTCAACCTGTAACTTCGATTACTTCATGCAGATATGTTGCGTTCTAGAAATGTGGAGGTATAAAGACTTGTCAAATATATATGATTAATGGATGGTCCTACAAAATGGCCCGTCCAGCAAAGAAACCTCCTTTCATGACGCATTGCACATCAACAAAGACCCCGTGTTCTTTTGGGCCACGGTACCGGGGAAGAGGCGATCGCTTAAGTGCGGCTGGTCCTTCAATGGACACTCTCGAAAGTACCGACAAAAGAACGATACGGAGTCTGCCGGATGGAGAGCCGTGATCTAAAAAAGAACCACGATATTCTCGTTAACATCTTGCAATTTGTTGATTCAAAATCGTACTGGTGTTCCACTGCCCCGTGGATTTCTACACCATTAGGTTACACCATAAGGTGTGCCGTACACGAAGCGGTTTCATTTTAGTATTCCGTTGACTGTACTTAAGAAACAATCATCAGAATTTATAAACAATGATTGACAAGTCTCTACTACTTATCTGCATCGCTACCTTGGCTCTTATTTACATAGTTCGACTGAAGACTGAACGCGCTCGAAAGAAGGCAGATGCTGCTCGACTGAAGATTGAGCTTGAGACTGAGAGCGCTCGAAATAAGGCAGATGCTGCTCGACTGAAGATTGAGCTTGAGACTGAGCACTCTCTAAATAAGGCAAATGCTGCTCGAGTGAATAGTCTGGAGATTGAGCTTGAGACTGAGCGCGCTCGAAATAAGGCATAAATGAAGATTGAGACTGAGCGCGCAGAAGCACTTGAGAAGCAACTGAGGTACGAACTGTCAAGCCTGACTGCCGAGCAATGGTATTCCCTGAACGATCATGACAAAGTAGTATTTGGTGTCCAGGCTCCTTCAGGTAATGCCGGCTACCAACTGTGGGTGGACAAGTACAAGCCAACAGACACTAGAGAGCTGGTGGGCAACAACACGCTGATTGCCACCCTCAGGATGTGGCTCAGCAACTGGGAGGGTGTAAATCTGCGTGGCCAGCAACCACAGGCCCCTCCTGGCAGCCGGCAGAATCCTAAGGACCTGTCCAAGAAGGCGGTGCTGCTCAGTGGTCCTCCGGGAATCGGCAAAACCTCTGCCGCCCATATCTTGGCCAAGGAGTGTAACTTTGAGATTGTGGAGATGAATGCCAGTGACACCCGTAACAAGTCGGATTCAAAATCTCAGCTGGCATGGGAGGGAAGTCGGCCAACATGATCAAGGAGATGGCAACCAATCGATCTCTGTTGGTGGGAGCTGATGGGAAGATGAAGAAGCAGCTGCTGATCATGGATGAGGTTGATGGGATGTCTGGTGGTGACCGTGGTGGTGTGCAAGACCTGATCCAGACGATCAAGTCCTCAAAGGTGCCCATTATCTGCATCTGTAACGACAAGTGGAACCAGAAGTTGAAAAGCTTGCGGAACTACTGTGTGGAGCTTGACTTCAGGTCACCCACCCCACAGCAAGTCAAGATAAGGATGATGGAGATCTGCCGCAAGGAGGGGCTGACTGTCAATGATGCCACCATGGAGGCCCTGGCCAAGGGAGCCAATTGCGACCTACGCTCTATCCTAGGACAGCTGCAAATGGTCCGTCTTAGTCGCACCACCCTGTCCTACGATGACGTTAAGGGCAGCCAGGCATGCGACAAGGACAGTGACCTGTCTCCTTTCGAGTGTGCAAGAAAGTTGCTAGAGCCTGCCAGCTCAAGCATGAGCATTCAAGATCGGCTGAACCTAGCTATGGTGGACGACATCGTCCCCCTGTTGATCCAGGAGAACTACCTTAACCACCGCCCAGTCATCGCAGGAACTGAGGAGCAGCGGATGAGGGCAGTGGCGAAGTCAGCTGAGGCCATATCTGCAGGAGATGTGATCAACACGTCTGTGCGGCGCTACATGAACTGGAGCCTTATGCCTGCCTTCAACACGCTTGCATGCCTTGTGCCGGGGGCGTACATGCGCGGCGGGAGGGACGCCTTCTGGCCAGGCGACAACTACTCTCGCTTCACCTGATGGCTGGGCAACTTCTCAACCTCAAACAAGCAAAAACGCTTGCTGGGAGAACTCACCACCACCATGGCTTCCAGCGGCCACATGGCTTCTAGCAGATCTCCCGTGCGGTTAGAGTACCTATCAGCCATGCGCACCCTACTGACGCGTCCACTAGCTACTGATGGAGAGAGTGGTGGCATCCAGCAGAGTGTTACCCTGATGCAGGACTACTGCGTCTCCCGGGAAATGTTTGACTACGTGATTGACGTGACCAAGTTCAAGACCAAGGCCGATTGGGGAGAGGACCCCATGAAGGATGTCCCTACAAAGATTAAGAGCGCCTTTACCAGGAGCTTCAACCAGCAAGGCCTGCAGGCGAAGTGCGGTGCAATGCTCGCCGCACCTCTGAAGGGCAAAAAGGGTAAGACGGGCGCTGCCGGAGCAGACGACGGAGCGGATGACGATGAGGACGAGTCCGGGTTCGAGAAGCCTAGTGCAGGCGTTGCAGATGAAGACGAGGACGCAGATGATGGCGTCGAGATGGTAGCGGCAGCCAAAGCCCAGCTGCTAAGTGCCAAGCTGAGCAAGAGAGGCATGACGATGGACTTCAAGTCTGACAAGGCTCCAGCCAAGGGGAAGGGCAGTGCGGGACGGGGCTCCGGGGGCAGAGGGGCAAGTGCGGGTAGAGGGAGTGTGGGGGGGAGGGGGGGTGCGAAGGGTAAAGGAAAGGCCAAGGCATGAGCCTTTGCTCTGCTCTGCTGATAAGAAGGCATAGACCTACTGTCACGGCTGGGCAAGTCCTCTCCTGTCACGGTTGGACATGTCCCTTTAGCCTATTCAGCCTACCCCTGGACTGTAACAACATACATACTCATACGCAACACCCGGGCCCTTGCAAGGGATACGTCCACTATGTTGCCAGTGTGGTCACTCTGGATGGTCACAATATCATGGTTGACTGGGGTATTGCTCAATTTGCAAAGCTACCGAGCGACATGATGATGTTTGTCTGATGATTGCAAATCCTTGTTGACCGCATTAGTGCTTGCACGCACTGCATGGCTGGTGGCATGATGTGGCATGACCGGGTTGGAATGCATGCATGGTGGTCAGGGCTGTGGTGTGGTGTGGTGTGGCTGACTCGTTAACATCTTGCAATTTGTTGATTCAAAATCGTATTGGTGTTCCACTGCCCCGTGGATTTCTACACCATAAGGTTACACCGTAAGGTGTGCCGTACACGAAGCGGTTTCATTTTAGTATTCCGTTGACTGTAATGAATTTACCCAAACCCATGCTCCCCAGCACTTCAATGACCCAGCCAAACTGCTTCCTAAATTCTGACACACACGAGCATAATAATGCCTACACTCGACGGAACAGTAAAAATGAAACGTCTAGTGTACGGCCACAAATGTGGCCTAATACTATCACTATACTATCGACTTAACCCCACTGTCTGGTCTCACGGCCCTACAGATCTTGAGCTTAAATAGTCCCTGCTTCCAGCAACATTTAAATAGGGTTTTCAGAGTTGTAATCCCAATGAAATCAGTAAGCGGCAACTACTTTCGAGTCGGAGCACTCCTTCGCGTTTGCCATGCTCATAATTGTTTAGGGTTTTATATTGTACATTTCAAAACACGATCTTCAGACATGGATTACTTACCTTACCAGAATCCCACGTACAATGTAGGGTCCATTGTAACAATAGACAACCCAACAACGCACAACGACTTGGATAAGACAACAAGTATCGTGGGGCTAGTATACGAGGCTTACATTCACAAGGGATTTCCGATGTATGGTGTGCTGATGAGAAAGAACCATGCGTGCTATGACATGAAAAATTTCAAGCAATCAACCTCATGCTTGTCAAGTGATATATGTTGCCAACACTTGGATGAGAACCGTATCACAACACTTGATGTCAACAACAACAACACCAACAACTAGAGTGGAATAGTCATCACTTTCGGGCAAAGCATGATCAGCATGTCGGGCATGAACAATGTGTCGGGATCGAGACACTTCACATACTCCGGAAACTTGAAGCCCACGCCATCTACAATCGTGTCTGCAACGATGTTCTGCCTCATAAGCTCAATGCGGTTTTCATGTGTGAAGTGTCGCGAAGCAGTTGCCGCAGGGACTGAACACATGAAGAAGACTTGTGGCTCCGTTAGGCGTGAGATGGCCATGTCTACGTTGGTGTCGAAGTACATGCCGTAGCGCCCACCAGCATAGAAGCCACCCTTGTCTAACCGGGGGTATAAGAATCCCCTCGAGGAGACGACGCTGTCCAAAGAGGATGGTCACAACTTTGAGAGGCCATAACTTTCTTTGTTGGTGTCAGAACTGAAAGTTTAAAGAAGCGTTTCCCATGCAAACTCACCTATTGAAAGCGTTTCCGCGATCTCCGGTCTCAGAATCGCGAGTTAACTGTGCGAAACTCGCAAGCCAAGTCGTAGGTCTGCTCTCGAAGCTTCTCAGGAATATGTTGGCTTCTGCTGTCCTTAGAGGAGGCGTCGTCAGTCGAATGTCTCATCTCGAGTGTAGGGAATCAGGGTCCGCAGGTCCGCCCCAAAAACGAAGGGGAGCTGGAGTTGGAGGCGCAGGTTCGAATCACACGAGGAGCATCTTTCTGGGCGAGTGGGTGGTGGTTTCCACGGCGCACGTGAGTAGTTGGCTGCATGCATGTTGCAACCTTTCGAACCTGCTGCTACTGCTTTCAGTCTTTATCGAACCCAAGCTCATCTTTGCCAACCCTTCAGGTACAACAACACCATGCCACCCACGTGTGGTGAGTCGTGTCTACATGCATATAAAAAAACAGGCATCTAACCTTCAATACGACTTGCCACCATGTTTACTGGTAACTGCTCCTCATGTCCTTGTTACAATCACTGCCGGTGCACGTATGCTCCACCTTTCCAGGACGGGGCTTCAGAGGTAGCACTCAACCTACCGGACAAGGTCATGCATATGCGAGCCCTGTGCAGTGGCTTAGCGTCCATTCGCCCGAGCCTACTCTATGTCAAGAATGCACTGGAAGATCATCATGACATGGATTGGACAATTTTTCAAGACACCGTAGCACGAGAGCTCACTATGGCATCCATGTTCCTGGGCGGCATTTTGGACGGCTGCGTGATCGCAGAGATGCAGCAATCCAGAGACAAAGGGGGGCCTGCAGCTCCCACGAGATCTGTGTCCTTTCAGGGAACCATGTTCCAGGATGCAACGCTTCGCAACATACAGGCAGGGGTCAACGGATTGCGTTCGTTTTACTTTGAAGAGCAGAGTGTGCAGGCAAGCTTATGGACTGTCATAATTTTTTGGAAACACTACTTTCCTTACCAACCGCTACCAACAGAGTTCTCGCGAGGCAGGCTACACACTCTACTCGACTTCCAGCTTGTCCTCGGCAGTGACCATGCAGCACTTGACCCAGGTATACCTGAGTCCAAGGACAGCCTCAATAGCAAGCCACTCAGCGTTCTTGTGGTGCACGACCTCCTAATCCCTGCGTTCAACGCTGCGTGCGGCATTGCTGCTCGCCTTGTGGAGATTTATGCAGTTTCTGGAAATCATAGCGTGGCTCCTATCGACATGTGAGTACATGGTTAGGTGGTGTGATTTTGCCTCTTTTATATCTTTGTGGTTGAATGGGCGTTCCTTCCTCCAGGCCATAGACATGTCTACATGTCTATACATATATACATGTCTATGTATGTATACATGTCCATGTACCTGTGTTGTTGAATTTCGTCATCCGTTTTTCCATGCTAAAAAAAAATTGACGCACATTTTCCTCCTTTAAAAACCACCACCAACAACAACAACAACAACCTTTGATAAACCACCCAACATCTCTTTCCCGTCGTCATGTCTTACATGTCTGCTGCCCAAATCACTACGTTCGTCGATACCACCAATATCTTCGACGTCGTTCAGAAGAAGGATCGAACTAAGATATCCCACAGCGCCACCGTCGCTCAGTTGAAGAGCATCTGCAACGCAGTCATATCCCTGACCAGCGTTCCTGATTGCCTCGCCGACTCTGTCGGCGCAATGAAGATGGCGCACAAAAAGTTTCTCGAAGATTCCCCCAACGGGGAGAAGGAGCCTCTACAGGCCATGCTTCTCCCTGTTGCCGTCGCTGCTGCGGATGCCGTCGCTGATAATTCTGCTACTTCCTCCCCTTCCGTGCTTTCCATCGCCAGTGCCGTCTCCCTCCCAGAGGACGACGTTTGCATGTCTGATGAGGGTTCCGGAGGGAACAAGCGCCCCCGCGCCGATGCTTCACGCTCTGCTTCTGCTGTTCCTACTGCTGTTCCTACTGCTGTTCCTGCTGCTGTTCCTGCTGCTGCTCCTGCTGCTGCTCCTGCTGCTGCTCCTGCTGCTGCTCCTGCTGCTGCTCCTGCTGCTTCTGCTGCTGCTGCTACTCCTGCTGCTTCTGCTGCTCCTGGTGGCTCGTTCTCAACGTGCTCCCTGTCGTCCTCCTTGGCCTCCGGTCGTGTTGGTCGCGGGTCCGTTCTTAAGAACGAGCTTCCTGTTGGCTCCAAACACGGTGAGTTGACCATCGTGGGGTACTCCCCCACCCTGGGATGCAGTGCCGTCACCATTCACGGCAACCCGTGCAGTAGAAGACAGGTGCTCTTGAGCAACCCCAGTGGCGGACCCCCATTCACCACTGGCAAGTGCGCGCACCTAGCGTGCATGAACCAGACTCCCTCCAAGAGAGAGTCTTTCCTCGCCAAGAAGCTCGCTGCTATCGAGCTCTCAATTGAGCTTCGCTCCCTGTCCCTCAGCCAGCAGCTTTAGTTATATAGATACTCAGTTATTTAGATACTCAGTTAGTAAAACCTCTTTTTTTTGATACATTTCTTAGAGACGAGAAAAAATGGTCATGCCAAATGTACTGTACTGTACCGTACCCCATGGTCCCCCTGTGAATTCCCCCCTCCGTTTGCGTGCGTGCGTGCGTGCGTGCGTGCTTGCGTGCGTGCGTGCGTGCGTGCGTGCGTGCGTGCGTGCGTGCGTGCGTGCGTGTCTCTTGTTCTCCTGACGGCGGCGTCTTGCTCCCTCCTCCCCTCTTGCACAGACAACCAACCAACCAACTTGCTCCCTCCCTGCCTGCATCTATCATCCGCGGCATCGCGTGTGTGTGTGTGTGTGTGTGATTTCAGTTCCGTAAATCAGTAGTGTGTCTGCTGGTTGATGTGACCTGTGGGCTCCCCTCCGGTCGCCCACCCGCTCGGTTCCTCGCGGACTCCTTTGTGGGGGCTCCCCTCCGGTCGCCCCCGGTCGCTCCGCTGTGGGGAATAGGTGAAAGGGGCTCCGCCACTTGTTTAATGTGGTACGGTGGTTCTCATCCATTGACAAGCAGTTTTGAGGTTGGTTGCTTGAGGATGAGAACAACCGTGATGTAGAATGATAGGTTTCCCTGAATTTTGTTACTTTCGTTATTTTTTGATGGGGAGGGCCATAGCGGCACCTGTGCCGACACAGGTGCCGCCGTGATGAGAGTAGTGGTCGGTCGCTCTGTGATGTGAGTCGACTAGACACAGGTGCCGCCTGATGCCTGATGCGATTATTTTACGGCTGCATGGCACTGGATACACCACGTACGTGTACTGAGGAACTGCAAGACTACAGTCAACGGAATACTAAAATGAAACCGCCTCGTGTACGGCACACCTTACGGTGTAACCTAATGGTGTAGCAACCCACGGGGCAGTGGAACACCAATACGATTTTGAATCAACAAATTGCAGGATGTTAACGAGAATATCGTGGTTATTTTTTAGATCACGGCTCTCCATCCTGCAGACTCCGTATCGTTCTTTTGTCGGTACTTTCGAGAGTGTCCATTGAAGGACCAGCCGCACTTAAGCGATCGACTCTTCCCCAGTACCGTGGCCCAAAAGAACACGGGGTCTTTGTTGATGTGCAATGCGTCATGTAAGGAGGTTTCTTTGCTGGACGGGTCATTTTATAGGACCATCCACTCATACAATATATGATTGTCACCGCCTTATACCGTTTTTTGGATGTTTCATTTTACTGTTCCGCCGACTGTAGGTGGCATGCGGGCAAGACAAGATGCACGGCTGTTACACAAATCTGATGGCGGACCACAAGTCTGGTACCTTTCAAGTGTCGCTCCCTTGCTCAAATCACACTACGTTTACAGTGAGAAAGCCGTGATGTCGTTGCTAGCAGAGAAGGCCTGCTGCTTCTGGTTGTGGAGCCACAGGGTGTCGACGCCACCGACAGCCAGCACGTAGCTTTCAATCCACACGATGAGGAACTCATTGTTGTAGACTGGGACGTTCACATCCTCTCCGGTGCGCAATGAGACGTTGACAGGCATCGGCAGCGGGTTGCCGTTCTCATCTGTGGTATAGATCTTTGCAACGTTGTTGTCGATCGCCTCCACCCGGACCTGGAGCTGATTGGTGATGTTGAAGCCGTTGACGGTGGCATTCTTGCACGAGAAGCACCCCTTGGCTGTCATTTCTGCACAGCATAACGTAGTCATGTCAGTGTTGTGCATTAGTACTAGAAAAGTTTAGAGCCAACAGTAACTAACACACACTACTGCACTTTTCCGTCGCTTTTATCTTGTGGATACAGATGGACGAGACAATGAGGATGCGCTTGCCGCCGTTTGCATGTGGAGACAGATGGACGAGACAATGAGGATGCGCAAGCCGCCGTTTGCATGTGGAGTCAGATGGACGACAATGAGGATGCGCAAGCCTCCGTTTGCATGTTGAGTCAGATGGACGACAATGAGGATGCGCAAGCCGCCGTTTGCATGTGGAGTCAGATGTTTTTCGATCGTCGTCGACAGTGTTCCTCCGTTTGCGTGTGTTCGTTCGTACGTACGTACGTGTGTGTTGCTTGCATTGATTCATTGATTCATTCATGCATGCGGTCGATGGATGCAAAAGCCGCCGCTTGCTTGGTGTGTGCATCTTATTCCTGTTCACTTGCGTGAGTCGTGAGTGCACCATCATCATGTCGTATCCGCAATCCCATGTATCCCTGTTGTGTCCCATCCCGTCCGATTCGAATCGCCTTTTTCTGAAACCCTTTGGTCTTCATCTGCCCGATGAACCATGGTTTTTTTTATTGATTCTCGCCAGTTACCTCGCAATACATATCGAACAATGCAACACTTGACTCCCTGAATATTTCCCCAAACTCGCAGTTCTCGGTGAGGAATGCTTGCACAGTATCCTGCTCAGCCAGGTACTTTCTGGTGAACTCTGACACATTCGTTGGTTCCCCCTTGACCCCGATCAAGTGCCTATTTCCGTCCAGTCGTTGCTCGAACGTCTCGTCAATGAGAAGTGGCCCTGCGAAGTCCATTGTGTTCTTCACTCCACGGGAAGACTGTATGTACCGGATCAGCCTGGCAACTTCTTTTTTCTTCGCATCCAGATCTTCTTTACTCCTGGATTCTTCTTCTTTTCCGATGCACAACTGTGCGGCCTGTGTCGATAACCATAAATCGACGTCCCTGAGCATCCCTTCTAAGACCTTGCTCGCCACGGTCTTGACCCACCAATCCTCCACACTGACCCACCTGCACGTGTCCTCATCGAATAAGTAGTAGTCTCTGCATCTCTTCCCTGTCTTCTTCAACGTCCCTTTCATAAGATAGTGCATAATCTCCCCCAATCCTCTGTCTCCCTTGTCCCAATTGTCCCGTACTATTTGTGGAATCGAATATGTTTAGGGTTTAGGGTTTAGGGTTTAGGGTTTCGGTACACAGCGTACCCGCACGGGTCGTCCTCGCCGGCACACTTGACCACCGACTTCATTGTCATCTTCGGCCCGTCATAATCGGGCCTTCCCACCGTGTCCCATATCTTCTCTGCGTCTTCCTCATCGTATCTTGGCGACAACTTGGACATTTGTTTCCATAGCGCCTTGTACGCCTCTCCGTACTCGTTCTTCAATGCCGTCGCCACTCCTCGCCATGTGTCTCTGGAATCCCACCTGCTTTTTTCTAGGAGCAGTAGAATCTTCTCTACATGCGTGCTCTCCATGAAGCTTGTCGGCATCATTATCCCCTGCTCCACCTCCGTTGTTGTTGTGTTTTCCGTTTCCATGTATTCTACTCTTCTTCTTTTATATCCCCTGCTCTTCCATGCAGACAAATAAATAAATAAATAAATAGGCCATCTTGGTCTGTCAGTCAGTCAGTCAGTCAGTCAGTCAGTCAGTCAGTCAGTCAGTCAGTCAGTCAGTCAGTCAGTCAGTCAGTCAGTCAGTCAGTCAGTCAGTCAGTCAGTCAGTCAGTCAGTCAGTCAGTCAGTCAGTCAGTCAGTCAGTCAGTCAGTCAGTCAGTCAGTCAGTCAGTCAGTCAGTCAGTCAGTCAGTCAGTCAGTCAGTCAGTCAGTCAGTCAGTCAGTCAGTCAGTCAGTCAGTCAGTCAGTCAGTCAGTCAGTCAGTCAGTCAGTCAGTCAGTCAGTCAGTCAGTCAGTCAGTCAGTCAGTCAGTCAGTCAGTCAGTCAGTCAGTCAGTCAGTCAGTCAGTCAGTCAGTCAGTCAGTCAGTCAGTCAGTCAGTCAGTCAGTCAGTCAGTCAGTCAGTCAGTCAGTCAGTCAGTCAGTCAGTCAGTCAGTCAGTCAGTCAGTCAGTCAGTCAGTCAGTCAGTCAGTCAGTCAGTCAGTCAGTCAGTCAGTCAGTCAGTCAGTCAGTCAGTCAGTCAGTCAGTCAGTCAGTCAGTCAGTCAGTCAGTCAGTCAGTCAGTCAGTCAGTCAGTCAGTCAGTCAGTCAGTCAGTCAGTCAGTCAGTCAGTCAGTCAGTCAGTCAGTCAGTCAGTCAGTCAGTCAGTCAGTCAGTCAGTCAGTCAGTCAGTCAGTCAGTCAGTCAGTCAGTCAGTCAGTCAGTCAGTCAGTCAGTCAGTCAGTCAGTCAGTCAGTCAGTCAGTCAGTCAGTCAGTCAGTCAGTCAGTCAGTCAGTCAGTCAGTCAGTCAGTCAGTCAGTCAGTCAGTCAGTCAGTCAGTCAGTCAGTCAGTCAGTCAGTCAGTCAGTCAGCCAGTCAGTCAGTCAGTCAGTCAGTCAGTCAGTCAGTCAGTCAGTCAGTCAGTCAGTCAGTCAGTCAGTCAGTCAGTCAGTCAGTCAGTCAGTCAGTCAGTCAGTCAGTCAGTCAGTCAGTCAGTCAGTCAGTCAGTCAGTCAGGCAGTCAGTCAGTCAGTCAGTCAGTCAGTCAGTCAGTCAGTCAGTCAGTCAGTCAGTCAGTCAGTCAGTCGTCAGTCAGTCAGTCAGTCAGTCAGTCAGTCAGTCAGTCAGTCAGTCAGTCAGTCAGTCAGTCAGTCAGTCAGTCAGTCAGTCAGTCAGTCAGTCAGTCAGTCAGTCAGTCAGTCAGTCAGTCAGTCAGTCAGTCAGTCAGTCAGTCAGTCAGTCGTCGTCTTTTGTATGTAATTTGCGCCATCCTCCGCCTCCTTGTGGTCTTTCATGAACGACGCTGAGACTATGCTGGTGATCCAATTCCGATACATGCGAGGCATCTGTTTTGGTGCCGTATGAGTTGTTCTTTTGTTCGACAAGAATGTGCACACGCCCAACACGCTTCATTATTATCATCATCATTGGGAGTATCCGACGATAGGCATGAACGACCCTCAGAATCCTTAGAATCCTTAGATGGTGGTACATGCATAATCGTCCGCACTGCGTGTAGACCGTGGGCGAGCAGGGAGTATATTGCCTCGTCCCGGGGTTGTGTTTGCGAAGCGAGCCATTCTTCGAGTCCCATGTGAAACCCAATAGGTAAAGACACGCACAATGTTATAAATGGTTACCGTCAACGGAATACTAAAATGAAACCGCTTCGTGTACGGCACACCTTACGGTGTAACCTAATGGTGTAGAAATCCACGGGGCAGTGGAACACCAATACGATTTTGAATCAACAAATTGCAAGATGTTAACGAGAATATCGTGGTTCTTTTTTAGATCACGGCTCTCCATCATGCAGACTCCGTATCGTTCTTTTGTCGGTACTTTCGAGAGTGTCCATTGAAGGACCAGCCGCACTTAAGCGATCGACTCTTCCCCAGTACCGTGGCCCAAAAGAACACGGGGTCTTTGTTGATGTGCAATTCGTCATGAAAGGAGGTTTCTTTGCTGGACGGGCCATTTTTGTAGGACCATCCACTCGTACACTATAACGTCTGTCGACGCCTTATACCGTTTTGGGGATGTTTCATTTTACTGTTCCGCCGACTGTAGTGGTTCAGAGCTCGGGATCATCAACCAGGTCGTGTACGTGCGCATCAATGGGAACGGTATTTACGTGTCTGAGAGGCACGTAAATACGCACAAGGAAAGCACCGGAGGGGTGGCTTACACTTGAGGGGCACCATCCAGGTTGGCATGAATGTGCCAAAAACTCAGACATCTGGGTGATCTTAATCAGATGAATCCGACGTCTCGCCAAATTGTATAAAGGGTGTCCCACTTTATTTGAGAACAACTGTAAACTGTACAGCTCCATCCATACAACGTACTAGACACCGTGCGAGAAAAAACAAATCAGGCCAAACCATTTACAATAATAGCTCGAATAACGTCAGAACGTTTTGTAGGAAAAATCAAATATGGACAAATGTCTCATGGTCATTCAAGCATCCACTCAACGTGTTGCTGATGTGGATAGAGTTATTTCACGTGAAGCCTGCTATAATATACCTGTGAGTCTGAGCAATGAGATCTGTGAAGACTTCAACGACATAGAAATTGATCTGCCTCACATGCGAACAACTGGAGAACCAGGGAGATTGTTGGTAATGAAGGAAAGTGCTTTCTTGCATGCAATTTGTAACATGTGTCAAACATGTCCACGTGGCATCGAAATAGCCCTCATATTTGTTGACATCTTCAGACTACATCCAAATGAACTACACTTCCTTCATGTTTGCAATAAACATAAATTGCATTTGAACAAGTATCTATTCACCAATTAGTATTGCTGGCTGTGAAGAGGAGAATAAGGTTCGTTAAAGGGTCTGATGCGAGAGGTCGCCATGTGATGTGACTCGACACAGGTGCCGCCGCCTGATGCGAGAGGTCGGTCGCTCTGTCACTCGACTCGACAGGTGCCGCCGCCTGATGCGAGAGGTCGCCATGTGATGTGACTCGACTCGACAGGTGCCGCCGCCTGATGCGAGAGGTCGGTCGCTCTGTGACTCGACACAGGTGCCGCCGTGTGTCCCGCGATTCCTCTTTCATACTCCCGACATATTTGTCAAGTAGAAGTCTGCTTGAGACGACACATCGGAAACGCCCAAGCGTTCCAGTGAGAAAGAAGCTCAAGCGTTACAGTGATAATAAACCCAAGTGTTACAGTGAATCTTTTACAAACAACATACACATTGTGTAAGACTTGACAGTTACACAGTAGTGTGTCTAATGCTTGATGTGAACTGTGGGGGCTCCCCTCCGGTCGCCCCCGGTCGCTCCGCTGGGGGGAAGAGGTCAAAGGGGCTCCGCCGCTTGTTGAATACAATCCGTTGTTTGCCGATGGACTATGGCTGTACATGGACAGCTCGTGACCCGAAAGGGCAGCGGCGGCGGCGGCGTGAGGTCCGTGCGCAGAAGACGAAGTTTCAAGAGCTCCAGCATCCGTGAGACACTCTCCGGGCACAGGCGGTAGTTCCTCTCCTCCTGAGTGCGTTTGCCCTTGACCTGCGCGCGCGTGGTATCGACATGGTGAGCGAGACCAAGCGCGTGCAGGTCAAAGGCAAACGCACTCAGGAGGAGAGGAACTACCGCCTGTGCCCAGAGAGCTGTACATGGACAGCTCGTGACCCGAAAGGGCAGCGGCAGCGTGCGCGTTGAGCGGCGTGAGGTCCGTGCGCAGAAGACGAAGTTTCAAGAGCTCGAGCATACGGCAGACACTCTCCGGGCACAGGCGGTAGTTAATCTCCTCCTTGGTGCGCTTGCCTTTGACCTGCACGCGCTTGGTCTCGCTCACCATATCCAGACCCACGGCGTTCAGAATCATCTTCACAGACTTGGACACCTTGCGCAGGTCCCACCCGTCGCGAACGCCGCACGAGGCATGGCTGAACAGCCGAGCGGTGTTGTTGTAGTCGCGGAACATCTGTGTTCCCTTGAGCTTTGCGTCGAACACCGTCATCAGATTTGGGATGATGGTCGTAGTGTCGAATGGGGACACAAAACCCAGAGCAGAGAGCGTCTCCTCTATCAACACGATCTTCAGAAGATCGGGGTGCAACGGCACGCCACGAAAGGGGCGCTGCAGCTCAGGACACAGAATAGATGCAAGTACCTCCACGGAACGTAGGGTATTGCGCCTCAAGACGTTCTCGAATATCTTGGCGACCAGTCGAGAGACCGTCTTCTCTCGCTCATTCTCGCGTTCCTTCTCTCGCTCATTCTCGCGTTCCTTCTCTCGCTCATTCTCGCGTTCCTTCTCTCGCTCATTCTCGCGTTCCTACTCTCGCTCAACAACGGCAAAGATGGGGGGGTCTGGCGGCACGTCCTCGGTGCCGCAATCAATGCTGTCGACGCCACCTGTCCACACGTACTGGAATACGACATCGGCCATCTCCCGAAAGACGGCACCTGCATCACCTGCGTCAAGTTGGTAGTACTCGTACCCAACGTCGCAACGGGGCTTGACTCGAGGGTCTCCGCAAAGGTACCGGAGCAGGACAGTCTCAGCCTCCACACAAGCACGCGGATTAAGTACGTGGATTGCGAAGATCATCTTTGAGTTCTTCGGGTACTGAGAAAGTCGCTTACCAAAGGGCTTCGACGTCCTGCCCACCTTGACGACGATCTCATCCTTCTGAATGAACTTGTGCTCAACCAACGCGTACACGACATTGGTTGTCATGTGCGCCATGATAGCTGTCGAGCTGCTCCTATGCTATCCCAATGCGCGCGTTTACACCATTATTATAGGCATGACGGCTCGTCGTCGTCAGACTCGAAGACGTAAGCAACAGGCGACGCGACGTCAACCAGGTGGTTGTACATGGACAGCTCGTGGCCCGAAAGGGCAGCGGCGGCGTGCGCGTTGAGCGGCGTGAGGTCCGTGCGCAGAAGACAAAGTTTCACGAGCTCCAGCATCCGGGAGACACTCTCAGGGCACAGGCGGTAGTTCCTCGCCTCCTGAGTTCTCATGTCCTTTACCTGCACGCGCTTGGTCTCGTTCACCATGTCGAGACCCACGGCGCTCAGGATCATCTTCACAGCCTTGGACACCTTGCACAAGTCCCACCCGTCGCGAACGCCGCACGAGGCCTGGCGGAACAGCCGAGCGGTGTTTGCGTAGTCGCTGAACATCTGTGTGCCCTTCAGCTTGGCGTCGAACACCGTCATCAGGTTCGGGATGACGGTCGTAGTGTCAAAAGGGACACAAAACCCAGAGTGCCCAGTGTCTCCTCGATCAACACGATCTTCAGCAAACCTGAGTGCTCAGTCGTGTGCACGTCGGCGCCGCGCACCAGGCGCAGGATCGGGCACAGCAGGCGCGACATGAGCCGCGCCTTCGGAGAACCGACAGCACCAGGCTTGTTCTCCAGCAGGAACGCCTCGTCGACGCGGTCGACGCCCCATGCAGAGCAGTAGCGGTTCAGGTACAGAAGGAACTTGTCGTCTTCGCTCGCGTCGTTGGCCATCACACGCTGCTCGATAGCATCCATGACCGCCTTGCGCCGCGTGGCAGTGGGCACATCGCTGAGGATGTTGGCAACAGTAGTGCCAGGGGCAGCGACAGTGCCAGCTCCGGCGACAGTAGTGCCAGGGTCAGCGACAGTGCCAGCTCCGGTGAGCGCATCCAGCTGCTCCTGAGCCTTGAGGACGCGCAACAGGAAATCGCTCGTCGCCTCCATGTCGCCCTCACCCGGCGCGTGCACGCGGGCGGCACTGACCGCAGCATAGCTGGTGCCGAGGTCCACTCGGTGACCTGCAGGTAGTAGTCGGTGACCTGCAGGTAGTGCAGGTAGTAGGTGACCTGCAGGTAGTCGAAGCTGGCATTGTGTATCTCAGCAAGGAAGTAGCTCTCCACCGTCATCTTCAGAGTCGGTGGAGCCACGGTCGCAAACAATGGGGCGAGAGCGCCACCCGAGAGCTCATGCAGCGTGTGATCGTCTCCGCCGTCGATCGCGGGGACGTGCTTGACCTCGAAGCAGGTGGAGAAACCCTCCATCCACCTGCGTTAGTTTTCAAGCAGTGGCACCGAAGGGATAATTAATATAGCAAATAGTGTTTTATAAGTATACCTTCACCCACCACTTTTACAATTTTACAATTTCACCCCCTCGATCGCACCTGAGCCACTGGTATAGGTCGACGTGCGTCAAGTGCTCTCGGGTTGCCTCTCGCGCCACTCGCATGTTCATGGCGACGAGCGTCCTGACGTCGGTGTCGACCAGGTGTCGCACGCGTCCGGTCATTTGCAGCGCGCCCATCGGCGCCGCGGACCCGGGGCACAGGTATAGGTACATCCTGTCAAAGTGCTCTGTGCTGAAGTCGACGCCCGCCGATATGGTCGGCGTGTACACGACGATCCGTTTGCTGCTCCAGAGTGCGTCTACGTCTATGAGCTTCGACTTGACGGAGTCGGCTGTCTTGGACGTGTGCAGCAGGCAGAGTCTGGCCGCGTCCTTCGGGTCGTCGAATGTGTCAAGTGCGGCCTTGTGCACCTGCATCGCTTGCTCCTGGCTGAGCGAGACGACGACGACGTTCCTGCCTGCGATGATGTCGTCTCGGATCTGCGCGCTCCATGTTGCCTCGTCCTTCGATATGGCGAATGTGCGCGCGTTCTCTGTGCTCCGGTAGTCGTTGACGACGAGCAGGTTGCGCAAGCCGGCCTGCTTGAGGAATTATTTCGTGACGCTGCCCCATGTGGCGTCCATTGTGACGACGCCGGTTGTCGTCGCGTTGAGCGTGTCAGCCAGCCCCTGTATCTCAGCCAATGGGTTGACGACGGTTGGCGACATGAAGTGTCGCAGCAGCGACTCCACCTCGTCTAGCACAACGATGTCAAAGCCCGATGTGAGGTATCGCATGCACGTGTGCTCTGCGAGCCTGTGTAGCGACTCGATCTGGCAGATGACGCGCGGTGTCTTGTCCCTTCGCCTGAGGTCCTGTGGGGTGACGTCGGCGTCGAGGTATGATACAAATCCCTTGCGCGCCAGTTTTCTCTTGTGCTCTAGCGCGAGCGACTGGCGGTATGTGACGACGAGCACGGTCTTGTCCTCGCCCACGCGTTCTAGGAGTGCGTCTAGCATGGTGGACTTTCCTGACCCCATCGGGCTGCGCACTGAGAGCGTGTTGACGTCCTTGCGCTCCGTGTCTAACCACACGTCGACCGCCTGCTGCATCTCTAGGCATGCGTCGATGTCTATGTACCTACTGTTGACGTGCACGGCTCCTGCGTCCCACGCGTCGCCTGCTGGTTCCGCGACTCTTCCGATGCACGCGGGCGCGTGGTTGTCGCAGGTGGCGGAGAAGCACTTTACGAGGCAGTTTCCTGCTGTGTCTACGAAGCATCGCATGTTCTGCTCTCCGTTGTGTATGTTTCCTGTGTAGCACGGTTCACTCCTGTCACTGTAGTTGAACCTGACGCCTACGGCTCGATCGAACGCGTCCTCTGCGGGTCGTCTGTCGTGGAATGCTGACGGGTGCATGTCTCGTCTGAGTAGGTCGAGCATGCGCACGATTATGTCGGCGCGTCGGACGTGCGGTTCCTTCTCTACGGCCTTTGCGATGATGTTTCCCGCCGCTCTGACTGCGACTGTTTGCGTGCGCGGTCGTGCCGGCCATGCGATCCCGTTCTTCTTGACGTATCTCGGTATGTGCTCTGGCACCTGTATGACTGCGGCATCCTCTGGCACGTTTGAGATGACTGTCCTGAGTGCTGTGTATGGGTCATCCTTGTGGTGCTGCTTGAGAGGGACGAGGACCGAGTCCGCATCCTTGTTGAACTTGCACGACCCTAGCATGCGCATCTCCCTGTCCCTTGTGTACACGCCTATGTCTACGAGCTTCCCGACTCCGTTTGGGTCTAGCTGCTGCAGTCTCATGGCAAGGTGTGCTGCGCCTGTGGTGTCTGACTGGTGGTTGCTGCTGTACACGTGGAGCGGCGTTCCTGTGCGCGCCGTGTCGATGATGAGGTGCAGGCTGAGCTTCTTGGCGTTTGGGCTGACGAGCCATATGAGGTCGTTGTCGACGTCGATCTGGATTCCGTAGTCGTTGCTGAAGATCATCTTGATTGCGTCCTCTGTGTGTGCGACCAGCGCGGCGACGTCTGGGAAGGGCACCTGGTCGTTCGGAAGTGGTGGACCGTCGATGTCAAGGTACGGCTTGCATGGCTTTCCGAACGGTATGATCTCGAACGCGTGTCTCGCGTGTCCCTTGAGTCTTTGCAGCGCCTCGTTTGCGTCTGTCCAGTCCTTGTAGCATCCGAACTGTCTCCATCCACTGAACGGGTCCTGCAGCTGCATCTGCGCGCGTGCGTGCATGATCGTCGCATCTGCCTGCATGCTCGCCTTTGCGTCTGCGCCCCTGTGCCAGTTTGCTCCCAGCCCGCTGATGGGTGGGCATGGCGCCAAGTTGGCCTTGGGTTGTTTTTGTGCGTCCGTCGGCATCGTTGCAACCTTCTTCAGTCGGATAATCCAATTGCGTGGTTTAAATGGAGATTCGTGTGGATAATAATAACCCTTTGGTCTGGTACAACATCTACATTTTGCTTACTCTGATCCTGTTTACACCATAAAACATGTCAGATCCGTAGAGGTTCACACGAGTCCGCATTCAATTCAATTCCGTGCTTGACCTCTAAGCAGGTGGAGAAACCCTCCATCCACCTGCGTCAGTTTTCAAGCAGTGGCACCGAAGGGATAATTAATATAGCAAATAGTGTTTTATAAGTATACCTTCGGTGCCACTTTTACAACTTCACAATTCACCCCGTGGGTCAAGCAGACGTCTGCTTGAGACTACACGTGTTCCCCATGCGCCCCGAAGCGCGCGTGTAAGCAGGTCAGATCCGACACGTGTTTCCGCGAGTCATCAGCTGAATTCCACTGCCCCACTCCGTGGGTCCCGCGATCCCCCTTTCATGGTCTCGAAATAGTTTGTCAAGCAAAGCCCTGCTTGAGACCGACCCGTTAGGTTATATATTCTCTCTCTCCTCTCACTCCCTAAGACCTCGAGACCGTTATCTAGTGTTACACAAAAGCTAAAAAGTTACACCAAAAAAGGAAACCTTTATCATTTCCTTCCCTTGTAGGGACTTTCTCTTTTTTGGTGTAACTTTTGGACTTTCATGTAACAAGTAGAAAAGGTATTTTAATATCCCATTCGAAACCACCAGTTTTGTCAAGCAGAGCCCTGCTTGAGACCACACGGTTTCTTTTGAGATGACTGGTGTTGTTTTATCCCCCTTGCTGTGATGGGTTGCTCAACCCGTCACTCAACTCGTCACCATTATTTTCTGAATGGCGATACGTAACACCAGCGGAAAATACGGTAAAACAGATTGGTAGTGACTAGGTTACTAGTTGTGTATAGTTTTTTAATATTGTATACGAAATGATACGGGGAGATCAACATCATATACGGGGAGATCCACATCATATACGGGGAGTTCCACAGACCCGTCACTCGTCACTCGTCACTCCGCCTCATTTTGGTATAGTACCATTTGGGGGTGTGGGAGGTGCCGACAACCTCAAGCAGACTATGTATCTATCTAGCTAGACATGTAACCCTTGTATGTATGTGTGAAGATGAATGAATGGACGAACGGGGGGCTGCGCAAGCCGCCTTGGTGTGTGTGAAGATGAATGAATGTTGAAGATGAATGAATGGACGAACGGGGGGCTGCGCAAGCCGCCTTGGTGTGTGTGAAGATGAATGAATAGACGAACGGGGGGCTGCGCAAGCCGCCTTGGTGTGTGTGAAGATGAATGAATGGACAAACGGGGGGCTGCGCAAGCCGCCTTGGTGTGTGTGAAGATGAATGAATGGACGAACGGGGGGTCTGCGAAAGCCTCCGTGAGTCAAGTGCTCTCGGGTGGCCTCGCGCGCCACAAGTCATATCCGTACAGATGCACGAGAGTCAGCATCTCAATTCCACTGTCCCGCTCCGCGGGACCCGCGATTCCCCCTTTCATAGTTCTCAAGCAGACTTCTGCTTGAGGTTTGTTTCTGTAGAGAGAGGAGAACGTTACATACTCAGCAAAACAATGCCGAGACCTGTATGGATCAAAGTTGTTTACACTCGTTTTTATTAAAACAATAGTTTAGTTGCTAATCTGTCATCGGGGTTGTAGCTCAGTGGTAGAGCGTGAGGTTAAGCCAATTTTCTTCATTCCTTGATCATGTCCTTTTTTTTTTTTATTGGTCCGGCTCTAAGGGGTTTAATACCTACGCCACCAAAACGGTGGTTGGGAGTTTGGTTTGTTTGTCCTCGACACACCCCTGATGTAATGGGGTTTTTTGCTTTGTGGGTGCTTTTTCTTTTTGTTTAAAGCACAGAGTCTCATACACCCTCGCGGTGTCAAGTAGACTTTAACATGTAATGTAATGTCGCCCACTGAGCGATATATAAGATCCGGGTTCGAATCTCGGTACCTCCAGTGTTTTGCCAAAGTTCCACCTTCAGTTAATTAAGTTAACTAAGTTAGTCAATTTCCTGGCTGCGGATATCTTGACTGAAGACGCGTCCACCGCGATCCACAGCTGTCACGATCATACGACGAATTGTCACAGATCCAAGTGTTGTTCCGTCTTTCATGTCAATGTTGATGAGATGCGGTATCCAGGACGAAAGTCTACTCGCGCACATAGTGGCCTGCTGTATGTCTTTCAACACCTTGGCATTTCCAGTTTTGGCAGGGGCTTTGATGATTTTCGTCTCCACCACGAAAAGTGTGTTGATAGCATGTGATAATACAAGGGGGGCGTCCCCGTTGGCGCGCTTGAAGCAGCCGTCATCTAAGACGTATTCCACAGCGACGAGGAACAAACGTGACGATGGGGATGTGTGGTGTTTTTGCTTAATTAGGTGGCGCAATGTGTTATACTCCAAGACGCGTGGATCGCCGGAAGTAGCCGATGACGTCCGCAGTGCATTGAGACGTCTGACTCGGCAGTGGAGGCGATCAATAAACTTGGATGTGTCGAGACTGTCCATGTCCAGCGCCCTTCCTATTTTGCGGACTAGGTTTGAAATGGGCTGACAAGGTTGTGTCGGCATCGCGTCGATGAAGACTCTTTTCTTCGCGCATACGTGGATGTGGCAATGGTTCTTATGACTCCAATCTCAAAAGAAGGCTTTACATAGCCGTCTGTGTGGCGTGTGGAAAGAGAGAGAGATATTCGCGTGTGTGTGGCTGTAATCTGTATGGATTTTGCGTTATTTGTAGATGGAAGAAAGGAAAGGAGGAGGGTGGTGTGCGAAGGACGCGCTAGGGAAGAGGATGATGAGGAGAAGAAAAGAAAAATATGCAGGCTCGGGGCGAGGAGGTCCTTTTATGATGCCCGGCGATCGTACCTCCAGCAATACACAAGGATTGGGCATGCCTGGGTACGCAAAGCGCCGGTCCCTTTAATCTGAGTGAGTGAGTGATTGAGTGATGGACGATGAAGAGGAGTCGTCGACATGTGTTCCGCCGTTTGCGTGTGTCAATGAGGGTCCTGCGTGTGCCATTCGGTGTTCGGCCTCTTGTGTCCTCCGATACATTCGACAGTGTTCCGCCGTTTGCGTGTGTACTCCGATGGACAAGTCAGATCCGACACGGGTTTGTGCGAGTCCGCAGCTGAATTCCCCTGCCCCACTCCGTGGGTCCCGCGATTCCTCTTTCATGATCCCGAAATAGTTTGTTAAGCGTCTGCTTGAGACGACACGTGTCCCCATGCGCCCATGAAAGACTAGTGTAAACAAGTCAGAGCTAGCTTCATGACTCCTTTAATCTGAGTGAGTTTAGTATGTTACGTAATTGGAAGTTGAAACGCTATCTTGCGCTTATTCTGGACAACAAGTGGAAAGCTATACTTTATAAACAATCAATCAATATGATTGACAAGTGTTTTTCTCTACTACTACCTATCTGCATCGCTACCTTCGCTTTTATTTACATAGCTCGACTGAAGATTGAGCTTGAGACTGAGTGCGCTCGAAATAAGGCAGATGCTGCTCGACTGAAGATTGAGCTTGAGACTGAGCGCGCTCGAAATAAGGCAGATGCTGCTCGACTGAAGATTGAGCTTGAGCTTGAGACTGAGCACTCTCTAAAGAAGGCAGATGCTTCTCGAGTGAATAGTCTGGAGATTGAGCTTGAGACTGAGCGCGCTCGAAATAAGGCATATGTTGCTCGACTGAAGATTGAGACTGAGCGCGCAGAAGCACTTGAGAAGCAACTGAGGTACGAACTGTCAAGCATGACTGCCGAGCAATGGAATTCCCTGAACGATCATGACAGGCGTCTCAATGAGGATCTTTGCAAACAATACGGAATCCCCTTCCCCAACATTCAGGAGTCGTAGCTCGATCCCTCTGCAACCGCTCAGTCAAAATCTTCAGAATAAGCGCAAGATAGCGTTTCAACTTCCAATTACGTAACATTACATTACATTGATTGCCGGAGCGGAGGTTGGAACACTCCCTATATAAACTTGTAATCTAATAACTATCTATATGGTTTACGGTCTAATATCAGCTGCTGAACCTCATAGCAATTAAGAGGGCACTCATTACGAGTTGAGTGACGGGTTGAGCAACCCATCACATCAAGGGGGATAAAACAACACCAGTCATCTCAAAAGAAACCGTGTGGTCTCAAACAGGCTTAAGATAAGACGGGCACGGAGGACTACTTACTTTGGCCTTGCTACGGCCAGTAAGACCTTGCCCCCTAACCTGCTCCCGGTCATGGCGTAGAAAACGAATGACCAACCCCTTGTGAGAATTAGGTGCGCTCCTCCCAAACGGTGCGCATCATCATGCGAGTCGAGGAGTGTGTACCTTGCAGCACCGGGTGTGTGTGACAAAATGTTGACTGCCTCCTTCAGCATCTCAAAGACCGACGCTGTATAAATTGATCCGTTGGGTAAATGTAGGCAATGCAACCATACTGCGTTGCACTCCCACATATCGTCATTGAATGTAACATGGTCCACGTACTTGAAGCGAAGTCTTGGCTCGATACTAGAGATGTTGCACCAAAGCCTATCGGCTCCCGGCCTCAACCAACCTCGTAGACGCGGCATTTGCTTGCGCTCACCACGGAATTCGATCATAAGGCGGCCCTGTGCCATGTCCTGTGGTGTATCAGTCATTTCCATGACAGCGACGGTATTGTTGTTGTTGATGTTGATGTTGATGTTGATGTTGATGTTGATGTTGACATATGGTCATGTATTTATGTCATGATCTCCAGCATTGTATTATGTCATGTATTTATGTAATCTGTACGGATTTTGCGTTGCTTACACTCGTTTTTTGAGGTATTTCATGATAAAGTGTGCTTAAGGAAATGTGGTGCATGATTTTATCACCAAAAGAATAAGAAAGGATCTTAACATCATCATAATAATGCAAACATAGAATGGGTGATGCAAATCATCCTTTACCTGTTCTACAAAATAGTGCATGGACCCCCAATGACAGTAACCACATCGTCAATAATGTGCTCCATTATGTAAACAAATGCACAAGTAAGGTATCAATCATTGTATTTCCAGAGTGTGGCAGCGGATATCATGAGTGGAATGTGTTAATAGCCCTCATTCAAACCGGTTATAACATCAATACAGCGATTTTCATGGATAGCCAGATCGAGCCCCATTCGGTGGACGAGTGGCTTAGGCTGTCTCAAGTGCACGATGTCGCGACACAAGTTGTTGACTCGTACGTAGCGCTAGAGCATTGGACGAAGCAGCAAACCTCCCCAAACAAAGTGTTTGTAATTTACATCAATGGTGGGCTGAAGTTCGGTGAGTCGTATTGTGCCAAACATGGATCCTCTGCATGTCTCACTGCGGCGGCACAATTCTGGAAGTGGTGTGACCAGAACGCAGCTAACCAACTCACAATTAATTTCATGGGACGAGACATGCGACACCCTGCCAATTGCAAGTCATGGACTGAATTGGCTAACACGTTCACTAAACTGTGATATACAGTTTGATCTGGTGGTTGATCCTATCCGGTATGATAGGAACACCCGGAAACCTACAGTCGGCGGAACAGTAAAATGAAATGAAATGAAATGAGTAAAATGAAATGAAATGAGTAGTGATTATTTAATTCTGCGATTTGTATCGACTTTTTAGGGGGAAACTAACCTTTTGTTTTCAAAATAGGAGGCCTGAGCATCTTCCTCATCCGGTGATACCAGAAGGCAAAGTAGTACCATTCCCTATTAATCCAATTATCATGTACAACTCCATGACGCAATGGATCAACCCCATGCCTGCCTTCCAATCCCTCCCTGCACCAGAGCGGCATGGCCACTTGGTTGAATGACGATATTGCACCAAGTCGATATCGTGATCACAGCATTGCGCTCCTCTCTGTTGAAGTCTGTCATGCAATGCGTGTGAAGGACTTGCAGGGCAGTCTGAAGCACCGATTTCTCCGTTGAGTTGATGACCCACCTGTGTGCAATCACAATCACAAGCGTCGTGTGTTATACTAATGTTGTTGTCTAGGTTGTTCAAATGGCTATAGAGACAACAAAGCAAATCATACCGGTTGTTGTTTCGCAGCAGGGCTACGGCAGCTTCAACAGCCGCATGCGCCACCCGCACTGCCTCATCAGCTCGCTCAGCAGTTTGGACAAGTGCAGCCAATGCAGCATTCTTGTGTGGCCCTCCGTCAGCGATGATGATGCCTAGCTGAGCTGGTGATGTATTAGTGAAGTCCATGCTTATTATCTGTGTGCATGAAAAAATGAAAGCAGTTCTGACAAACAAGATACTGTTCCGCCGACTGTAGGCTTTAAGTAATACCGCGATCTCTACATCCACTAGGGTTGTCAAGCAGAAGCCTGCTTGATACACACGGCTTCTTTTGAGTACCGGACCACAGTGAATGCGGTTGCGTAAGACTCAATGCGGCTTTAATCGACGACAAGTGTTTCGTGTGCGCTTCGAAAAACGAGTGTAAACCACGCAAACTCCATACAGATTACAGCCATACAAACTCGAATCTCTCTCTGTCGAACTGCGACTCATTCAATGCGCGCTAACAAACCAGAATTCGCCCCCGTACAGACAGTTTTAGGATAGATCCAAATTAGATTTGTGTTAGATATACATCGGATTTGTGTTAGATACGTGTCGGTATCACACCGTGCGCGACACCCGATGCGGTGAGATGACATTTTAGAAATTCAGGCCAAAAACACGGTGTGATCGAACGGTGCGATAAACGTCCCGGACAAAAACACGGGGTGATAAACACGAGAAACTGGGTCCAGATAGCTAGATAGAATTAATCCAAATATAAACCAAAAAGATGGGTTCTATGGATAAAAATAGAGTTACATTAATCCGCGGATTAATGTAATTCGCGGATTAATGTAATCCGCGGATTAATGTAATCCGCGGATTAATGTAATTCTATTTTTATCCATAGAACCCATCTTTTTGGTTTATATTTGGATTAATTCTATCTAGCTATCTGGACCCAGTTTCTCGTGTTTATCACCCCGTGTTTTTGTCCGGGACGTTTATCGCACCGTTCGATCACACCGTGTTGATTTGTTTGTGTAACTCATTTCGGAGCAGTTTTCTTTGCTGACTACATAACGAATGATTGGATTGTTACACGGTATTCCAGCGAACTCTGGGCTGCTCACAGTCTTCCGTTCCTAAGCCCTCCGTGCGATTTGTTAGCTAGTTATTATCACAAAAACAAGGAGCACACTAAGCGGATGCATAACGAATTAACGATTGAGCAGGCCATATTTGATATTTTAAATGTCGGCTAGGGTGATTGTTAGCATATACTGTGCCATTGTACAACCAAGTTAACAGTGACCACGAGTATGTACACATGCCTCTGTCGCCTATCTCATCATGATTTATCACATATGATTATACTCACTGTCCGCACTGTTTTGGAAGCATTAGTGTGAAGAAACGGCAGAACGGCTAAGTTCCCCCACAGCAGGAGTGCGGGGTGCGCACTGGCGCACTGCTTCTGTTCACCCAGTACCAGCCAGCCATGGAGGCACCCAGTACCAGGCAGCCTCGGTTCTGCCTCGGTTGATGCGAGAACTGCCTGACCGGTAAATGGATAAACTTCAAAATTCAAGTTGGTGCTGGAGGGCCTGGGCTTGGTCCAATAATTGTAGGGGGCAGCCAGAGGGGGCCCGGCGCTGTACCATCTGGCTCGTGCATCTTCTACCTCACTTCGGTTCCTACTCGACAGCCCTAACCCCACGCTTAGCTCAGCTGTTCGAGAAGTTATACAGAGAGGATCGAGCAGCCTGTTGTGTCCTCCCTCCCGCATTAATAACCTGCGTTTTCGAGCAACCGGGTACAGATCCAACTCTTGATCACCTGCTTTTCCAGAGCTGAAACTGCGAAATGGTCGGAACGGGCACCGAAGCCAGGCCGCAGGGCCTGCTGGGCGATAACCTGATTCCCATAATTAACCGCATCCAAGACATTTTCGGCCAGGTGAGATATGATCCCCCCCACCCCCCACCCCCGACCCCAGACCCCAGACCCCTCGCACCCACCTGGCTGGCTCCCCCTCATATGACCCCTGCACCTCCACCCCAGACATGACTCTGGCCTATAATGAATTCATGAATCTGACAACGGGCATGGCTGTTATGAGTTCTCTAATTGCATGCATCCTCCAGCCCCCCCCCCCCTACCCCTTCTCACCTGCCTGGCTTACCCCCTCTGTGAACCCCATCCCTCCGATATGACCCTGGCCGAGTCTCAATTGCTGATCTGACAAAGAGGATTGCCGTTATGAGTACTCCACCCAGCCCCTACCCTCCCCCTCCCCCCCCTGAAACACACAGCCCCCCCCATCTCCCACCCCACCCCACCCCACCCCACCCCCACCCCCGCTCCCCCTGTGCAAACACGGCCCCTCTCGCATATATCCATCACATACTCATGTATCAATGCATGCACTGGCCTCAGTGTTTGCAAGTGACGTGCGTGTATGTGTGGGTTGGGGGGTGGGTTGGGGGTGGGGGAGGAGGAGGCTCAATTCATCAAATGGAATTAGCCATAGGCCCTTATTGGTGTTAGTAATGGTGTTGGTGGGAGCAAGAACAATAGGATGATAGACAGGAGGGCTTTGGGGTACACCTGAAGATGAGCCTGCCCCAGGTGGCTGTGGTGGGGAGCCAGCGCAGTGGCAAGTCAAGCACACTCTACATCATGCACACACTCATGCACACACACTCATGTGCCCACACCCATCCATGCATGCACTGGCCTCGGTATTTGCAGGTGATTATAGACCTGAAGATGAGCCTGCCCCAGGTGGCTGTGGTGGGGAGCCAGCGCAGTGGCAAGTCAAGCACACTCTACATCATGCACACACACTCATGTACACACACTCACGTATACACAATCATACACACACTCATGTACGACACACTTATGTACACACACTTATGTACACACGCACTCATGTACACACACTCATGTAGACACACTCATGTACACACACACTCATGTAAACACACATTCATGTTGACACACTCATGTACACACACTCATGTACATACACACACTCATCCATGCCTGCATTTGCCTTGGTGTTTGCAGGTGACTATAGACCTGAAGATGAGCATGCCCCAGGTGGCTGTGGTGGGGATACAGAGCAGCGGCAAGTCAAGCAAACTCTACATCATGTGCACACACTCTCATGTACATCCACACTCATGTACACACGCACTCATGTACACACGCAATCATGCACATCCACACTCATGTACTCACACACTCATGCATCCATGCCTGCATTGGCCTTGGTGTTTGCAGGTGACTATAGACCTGAAGATGAGCCTGCCCCAGGTGGCTGTGGTGGGGAGCCAGAGCAGCGGCAAGTCAAGTGTGCTTGAGGCTTTGGTGAGTGCACTTTTTTTTATGTCAATCATGATGTGGGGTTGTCAATCTCTGTTTTTATTGTCAATCCTGATTTGGGGACGTCGATTGTTTTTTGCCGATCATGATTTGGGGTTGTCAATCACTGTTCTTATTGTCAATCATGATACTCACTGAAGGCACTTTTGCATGTCGTACATGATGTGGGGTTGTCAATCACTGTTCTTATTGTCAATCATGATACTCACTGAGGGCACTTTTGCATGTCGTACATGATGTGGGGTTGTCAATCACTGTTCTTATTGTCAATCATGATACTCACTGAGGGCACTTTTGCATGTCGTACATGATGTGGGGTTGTCAATCACTGTTCTTATTGTCAATCATGATACTCACTGAGGGCACTTTTGCATGTCGTACATGATGTGGGGTTGTCAATCACTGTTCTTATTGTCAATCATGATACTCACTGAGGGCACTTTTGCATGTCGTACATGATGTGGGGTTGTCAATCACTGTTCTTATTGTCAATCATGATACTCACTGAGGGCACTTTTGCATGTCGTACATGATGTGGGGTTGTCAATCACTGTTTTTTGTCGATCTTGATTTGGTGGGGGCACTTTTTTAATGCCAATAATCATTTGGGGTTGTCAACCACTGTTTTAATTGTCAATCATAATTTGGGGTCGCAATCAAGGGGGGGGCAAAAAAAATGTGAAATACACCATCCCCAAAAAGTGCTGAGGCACCCCTCAGCAGACCCCCCCCCCCCCGGCTCCGGAACCCACTGTACAGCTAGTATCTCAGCCACCACTTAGTGTTGTGGTGTCTAATTATGCTCATATTACAGGGTTTATAAAGGCCTATCCAATGAGGTTGGTCTAGTCCATTGGGGATGTTCGAAGCATAGAAAATCATTATCATCAATGTTACATTGTTTGGTTGGGCTTGGGGGTCAGGGCCACTTGGCCCCTAATGTGCCCAATTTCAATACCCAATAATCAGGTATTCAATAACCAGGTCTTCAGTCCAAGCTTCAATCGGGCATTAAATAATCAGGTCTTCAATAATCACTAATGTATGTATGGCTGAAGGGCACAATGTCGTCCTTTACAACATGTGGTCTTAGTTGGTGACATCATCGACCACCAATCTCCAGAACAATGCCGGCATATCTACTAGGGATGCCTCAAGCAGCACTTGAGCTCGCTCCCTTTGCACACGCTGCTCACGCCCTCTGACATTGACCTCATTGGCAACCATCCCCTCAATCTCAGCCACCTTCAGAAATAATTGATTGATGTCGTCCTCGCTGAGTTGCTGGCCTGGGTGCACAGACTGCATGTGGTGGACTCCCTCCCCCCCCCCCCCACCACCACCACCACCACCACGCACACACCTCCTCCCCCCCTCTGCCCTGGGTATAATGTGTGGTGGATCTCTCCCCCAATAGCATATATGGACTGGTATTTAGAAGAGGAACACCCTAGTTCCACTCACATGTCATTCTGAGGGCTAGAAAAAAGTGCCTGAAAAGTACCTAATTTTTTGAAAATGTCAGATTTTCTCCTCAACCCCCCCTTCCCCCCCCCCCCCCCCCCCCCCCCCCCCCCCCCCCGCGGCCCCAAACTTTGGAGGACCAACACTTTGTTTCCACTGGGCCAAATCAGAAATAAAACCTGATTCTTCATCCTCTCTATGATATCTACAAAGTTGAGGGATGGTGTATTTTTGGTTTGATGTTGCCCCCCCCCTGGTCGCAATCACTGTTTTTATTGTGAATCTCTGATTTGTGTGAACAGCGCGTCGCAAATTGAGCAATTTAGGCAGCGGTGGTAAAAGTGGGAGGGTTGGGTTGCAGTCTTGGGGTGGCACAAGGCCGCCTGGAACCACCCACATACTGTCCCTCAAACCGCACCTGTTTTACTTTACCTCAGATCACCTCGCTCCCACAACTCATAGTGTCCTTACCACATACACACCACCACCACCACCACCACACACACGCATACACACACACACACACACACACACACACACACACACACACACACACAATTATACACACCACCACCTCTCCTCCCCCCCCCCCGGCCCCCCCCCCCCCCCCCCCCTCCCTCCCACCTGCCACCCCACCAGGTCGGTCGAGACTTCCTACCCCGGGGCTCCGACATTGTCACGACGCCGCCCCCTGGTCCTCCGGCTAGGCAGACCCTTGTCAGCTCCACGCCCTTGCCCAACCACGGCACCCCCCTCACACACACACACAATTATACTCACCACCAACCTGCTCGCTCCCCCTGCATCACCCACCCCACCCACCCCACTCTACACACACCCAACCCAAAGACTCCTCAACCTCACACGCCCACACACACACACACACCACCAACCTCCTCCTCCCCCCCCCCCCCCCCCCCCCCCTGCCACCCCACCAGGTTGGTCGAGACTTCTTACCCCGGGGCTCCGACATCGTCACGCGCCGCCCCCTGGTCCTCCAGCTAGTCAAGACCCCTGTCAGCTTCACGCCCTTGCCCAACCACAGCACCCCCTCTCCCCCTGCACCCTCTGGCCACGCAAGCTCCTCGGACTCGAAGAATAGTTCCCAAGAGTGGGGAGAGTTCCTCCACCTGCCAGGTAACCTCACATTATGTGTATATATATATAAGTATCACATCTATATATATTTATATATAAATGTATGTATGTATGTTACAGTCCAGGGGTAGGCCAAATAGGCTGAATGGACTTGCCCAACCGTAATAGGATAGCCACCTGCCAGGTAACCTCACTGTTTTTGTCCGTGCGGCGCGTCGCATCCTCTGGCCACACAAGTGCCTCGGACTCAAAGAATATTTCCCGTGAGTTGGGAAAGTTCCTCCACCTGCCGGGGAACTGGAATTTCCCGTTTTGGTTTCGGAGACATCCGCCCACCCACCCACACACAACCCAAGAGTGGGGAGATTTTCTCCACCAACAGGTAGCTAAAATTTCCGTTTTGGTTTCGGAGACACCCACCTTCCCCTTCACCCACAACCCAAGAGTGGGGAAAGTTCCTCCACCTGACAGGTAACTAAAAAACGATTTGGTTTGGAGAGAATCGGTGACAGGAACACTACCTCGGCATGGACATTTTGCGCATGGAAGGAGGTTGACCTGACATTCACCTGAAATTGACCTGACCTTCACCTGACCATGACCATGACCATGACCATGACCATGACCATGACCATGACCTTGACCTGACATTCACCTGACCATGACCATGACCTTGACCTGACATTCACCTGACCATGACCATGACCATAACCATGACCTTGACCTGACATTCACCTGACCATGACCATGACCATGACCTTGACCTGACATTCACCTGACCATGACCATGACCATGACCATGACCATGACCATGACCATGACCGGACCTGACATTCATTCCGACCTGACCATGACCATTGACCCTCGACCATGACCATGACATGACCTTGCCCTGACAGTCCCTGACCTATGACATGACCATGACCAGACCCGCTTAGACCTGACTTTCACCTGACCATGACCATGACCTTGACCTGACATTCACCTGACCATGACCATAACCATGACCTTGACCTGACATTCACCTGACCATGACCATGACCATGACCTTGACCTGACATTCACCTGACCATGACCATGACCATGACCATGACCTTGACCTGACATTCACCTGACCATGACCATAACGCATAACCATACTTGAACCGCATTCACCTGAACTCGACTCGACGATTCCCTGACCATGAAACCATAGACCATGACCCATTATCCATGACCTTGACCTAACATTCACTGATCCTGCCATGACCGTTACCATGACCATTACCTGCCTGAATTCACGCTGACAATGGAAACCATGGGGAACCATGACCATGACCTTGACCTGACATTCACCTGACCATGACCATGACCCATGACTTGACTGCACATTCACCCTTGACCATGCCCATGACCATGACCTTTACCCTGACATATCACCTGACCATGGACCATGACATGACCATGACCATCTAACACTCACCTGACATTCACCTAACCTCCACCAAAACTCCACCTAACACTCACCTGACATTCACCTAACCTCCACCTAAACTCCACCTAACACTCACCTGACATTCACCTAACCTCCACCTAAACTCCACCTAACCTTCACCTAACCTTCACCTGCCAGGGAAGCAGTTCCATGACTTCGATGAAATTCGTGACGAGATCCAAGCGGAGACTGAGCGTGTGGCAGCGGGAAAGAATGTATCGGATAAACCCATCCGCCTCAAAATCTTCTCACCACACGTGCTGTACAGTCCCTGAGGGTGATTGGTGACTTTTATTTTTGGGGGGGGGGGGGGTGGGGTGTGTTTGTGCAGCTCTGGGAATAAAGTTTTGGATAAACCTAATTCATGCTGGGAGTCTGAGGGTGGTTGGTGCGTTGTTTTTTTTTGGGGGGGGGGGGGGGGGGGGGGGGTGGGTGGGGGGGGGGGGGGGGGGGGGGGGGTGGGGGGGGGGGGGCAGTGTTTGTGTGTTGGCAGCTGGGAAGAAAGTGTGGATACACCTATCCGCCTCAAGATCTTCTCACCACACGTGCTGTGAGTCTGGGGGTGGGTGGTAGGTGGGGGTGGGTGGGGTGGGTTGTGGGTGGGGGGTTGGGGGGGTTGACTGGGAAGAATGTGTCAGATAATCCTATCCGCCTCTACTGCCACTACTGCCACACACTACTGCCACTACTGCCACTACTGCCACTACTGCCACACACTACTGCCACTACTGCCACACACTACTTCCACAACTGCCACTACTGCCACACACTACTGCCACACACTACTGCCACTACTGCCACTACTGCCACACACTACTGCCACTACTGCCACACACTACTGCCACTACTGCCACTACTACCATTACTGCCACACACTACAGCCACTGCTGCCACACACCACTGCCACTACTGCCACTACTGCCACCACTGCCACACACTACTGCCACTACTGCCACACACTTCTGCCTCTACTGCCACTACTGCCACACACTACTGCCACTACTGCCACTACTGCCACACACTACTGCCACTACTGCCACACACTACTGCCACTACTGCCACTACTGCCACTACTGCCACACACTACTGCCACTACTGCCACTACTGCCACACACTCACCACTGCCACACACCCGTGCCTAAACAGGACTATGACTCTTGTGGACTTGCCTGGCATGACTAAGGTGCCTGTGGGTGACCAGCCCTCCAACATCGAGCAGAAAATCAGAGAAATGGTGAGTTTACTTTTTCCCCTTCTGACGCCTCGTCATCCTGTCACCATTCCGTCCTACTCAGTGCTTTCTGTGCAACCGCTTCAGGTCCTAGAGTACGTCCGCCAGCCTAGCTGTGTCATCCTGGCTGTCTCCCCTGCCAATGCCGACCTGGCGAACAGCGATGCCATCCACATAGCACAGATGGTTGACCCTGAAGGCGTGCGCACCATTGGTACGTTCTAATGGTTATATATATGTGGGTTACTCTCTATATCTGAATGTATATACTCATATCTCATATCATGTGCATACATATATATATATAATAATAAAAAAAAGATATATGTATATATATATATATATATATATATATATATGCCGACCTGGCCGACAGCGATGCCATCCACATTGCACAGATGGTAGACCCAGAAGGAGTGCGCACCATTGGTATGTTATAATGGTTACATATATGTCGGTTATTCTCTATAAATATATGTCGGTTACTCAATCACGGTTACATATATGTCGGTTACTCATACTCGGTTACATATATGTCGGTTACTCTCTAATATAATGTACATCATCATATCTCATATCTCATCTCTCAAATCTCATTTATATATATTGTGCTACATTGGTTTTGTAAGCATATTGTGCCTATGCCGGGAGGCCAACTGTGTTGAACAAATTACAGTCCGACAACTGCGCACAGTTGTGAGTAATACGGTTAAGTACGGCTTTGATACTGGTGATGAAGCTGCTCTACATGGATTATAAGTTGTATATACATATGCTCGCAAATCTCGGTTTCAACGCATGGCTCAATGGCAGAGCTCCTTGAACAACGAAGGTGCCGGGTTCGAATCCCCACAGGTGCGCTTTAGTGTCCGCGCTTGCTGTCAACCGCCACGCTAGCTTTGTCCAGGTAAAGTAGCAGCCCGTTCTCTACCGCCATAAGACGGGGCGCCCTTAATACCATGCCCCACAAGACGTCATCATTAATATACCCGGTAGAGAATACCCCCGGAAGTGAGTATCCCCGCAAGGATTTCGTGAGCTTGGCATGGTTGCAGGGTTGCAGTCCATATCATTTACAAGGATGGGGGGCATGGTTGCAGGGTTGCAGGGTTGCAGTCCATATCATTTACAAGGATGGGGGGCATGGTTGCAGGGTTGCAGGGTTGCAGTCCATATCATTTACAAGGATGGGGGGCATGGTTGCAGGGTTGCAGGGTTGCAGTCCATATCATTTACAAGGATGGGGGGCATGGTTGCAGGGTTGCAGGGTTGCAGTCCATATCTTTTACAAGGATGGGGGGCAGGGTTGCAGGGTTGCAGGGTTGCAGGGTTGCAGTCCATATCATTTACAAGGATGGGGGGCATGGTTGCAGGGTTGCAGGGTTGCAGTCCATATCTTTTACAAGGATGGGGGGCATGGTTGCATGGTTGCAGGGTTGCAGGGTTGCAGTCCATATCTTTTACAAGGATGGGGGACATGGTTGCAGGGTTGCAGGGTTGCAGGGTTGCAGTCCATATCTTTTACAAGGAGGTCATGGTTGCAGGGTTGCAGGGTTGGAGACCATATCTTTTACAAGGAGGGCATGGTTGCAGGGTTGCATGGTTTTGGTCCATATTTTATACAGGAATGGGGGTCATGGCTGAATGGTGTCGGTCCGTATCTTATAAATGGGATCTCATGCATACCGACCTTTAGCGCAGACTGCAACTCGCATAAGTCCATCTAGACTGAATAAATGGGTCTCTTTTACACCCGCCCTTAGTGCTGTCTCCTTCACTTCCGCCCTTAGTGCTGTCTCCTTTACTTCCGCCCTTAGTGCTGTCTCCTTTACACCCGCCCTTAGTGCTGTCTCCTTTACACCCGCCCTTAGTGCTGTCTCCTTTACACCCGCCCTTAGTGCTGTCTCCCGAAACAGAATATTAAATGTACCCCATGTGCATATATCTATCTACACTCTGCGTGAGCATATAAGTAGGGGTCGGCTATGTTATATAATATTAGTGAATATATTATATTATATAATATTAGTCGGTCGAGCTGTCTCACCAGAATTTCGAATTTATTTGAAAAACTAATATTATTGTGACACTGTAATAATATTAGTTAATACTACTTTTTCAAACACTAATATTAGTTGCTGTTCCTTATATAGGTACTGAATGAGCCGGAATGAGTGTAAATAAAATAAATAGTACGCCTTATTACGAGGCATGAGGTTGAGGGGGCCAGCCCGTTTGCTTTCAATGGGACCAACCCTCAATTGAGTGAATGGGTCTCATACATGCTGACCCTTGTCGCCGCCTTCTCCTTGGCAGGTGTTCTGACAAAGCTTGACATCATGGACCGTGGGACAGATGCGCCACACATCATGCGCAACCACCACACCCCACTGTGCCCCGGATACATATCATACCTTTATACATATCATACATCTATCCACACCTTGCATGCTTATGTAAGTAATGAATCACCAAACCTTACCGCCGCCTTCACATTGGCAGGTGTTCTGACAAAGCTTGACATTATGGACCGTGGGACAGACGCGTCACACATCATGCGCAACCACCACATCCCACTTCGCCTCGGCTATGTGGGCGTTGTTAACCGGAGCCAGGCAGACATCAATAGCAAGTCGTCAATGGTTGATTGTCGGAAGTAGGTTGGGAGTGTCCATATCCATATCACGTGGGTTGGGCGTGGGTTGGGAGTGGGTCGGGAATGGGTTTGGAGTGGGTCGGGACTGGGTTTGGACTGGGTTGGGCGAGGGTTGGGAGTGGGTTGGGCGTGGGGCTGTTGTGAGATGGGTGATTTACTGGAGTGGGTTTGGAGTGATTTGAGAGTGCATTGGGAATAGGTTGGGAGTAGGTTGGGCGTGGGGCTGTAGTGGGATGGGTGATTGTTGGGAGTGGGTTGAGAGTGGGTTGGAAATAGGTTGGGTGTGGGTTGAGTTACTGTCGGAAGTAGGTTGGGAGTGGGTTAGGTGTGGGTCGGAAGTGGGATGGGTGATTGTCGGGAGTGGATTGATAGTGGGTTGGGAATAGGTTGGGAGTGGATTGGGAGTGGGTTGGGTTATTGTCGGAAGTAGGTTGGGAGTAAGTTGGGTTGCCCCTCACCCCTCCTTTCTCTTCAGGGTGGAGATGACACTCTTCAACTCTGGTTTGTACCTCTACCTTTCACCCTAACTCCCCTTCCCCCTTCCTACCCTCCCACAACAGACTCACACACACTCAACCCAGCTGGTGCCCTGTCTCCACCCCTTCCCCACCCCACCCCACCCCACCCCCTCACCCTACCTCCACCCCTTACCCCACCCCACCCCACCCCTTCCCACCCCTCCCCACCCCACCCCACCCCACCCCACCCTTTCGACCCCAACCCCACTCCATCCCAACCCCACACCACCCCACACCACCACTCACCCCGCCAACCCCATCAACCCCTACCCCACCCCTCACCCCTCCTTTGCTTTCCCTTCAGAGCGGAAGAGGACTTCTTCAATGCGCACGCCGAGTACCGGGAGGTCAGCAGCCAGTGTGGTGTTGCCAACTTGGCCCGCAGGTAACTTTTGCATATCATATTTGCACACACACATGCACACACACGCACACACACATGCACACGCACAACACACACACAGCCACACACACACATACATTACATGGGGTGACTAGCCGGTGCCCACCCCAGCCAGAGGTCACTAGCCAGTGTGGTGCTGCCAACTTGGCCCGCAGGTAACTTTTGCATATCATATTTGTACACACACAGCCACACATACGCACACGCACAACACACACACAGCCACACACACACATACACCACACGGGGTGACTAGCCGGTGCCCACCCCAGCCAGAGGTCACTAGCCAGTGTGGTGTTGCCAACTTGGCCCGCAGGTAACTTTTGCATATCATATTTGCACACACACATGCACACATACGCACACGCACACCACACACACAGCCACACACACACATACACCACATGGGGTGACTAGCCGGTGCCCACCCCAGCCAGAGGTGACTAGCCAGTGTGGTGTTGCCAACTTGGCCCGCAGGTAACTTTTGCATATCATATTTGTACACACACAGCCACTCATACGCACACGCACACCACACACACAGCCACACACACACATACACCACATGGGGTGATTAGCCGATGCCCACCCCAGCCAGAGGTCAGCAGCTAGTGTTGTGTTGCCAACTTGGCAAGCAGGTAAATTTTGCATATCTTATTTGCACACAATTAATGTCATATTAATATATGTATGTCATATTCAAACTGATATATCTGACAGGGAGGTCAGCAGCCAGTGCGGTGCAGGGTTCATCAAAGCTCCCGCGGCAGAGCATTTTCGCGCACGCTTTTTGAGCCCCATTGGGCGTTTCGCGCAGTTTTTCAACCCCCTGTGGGCGCAGCAGGCAGTTTTTGCGCATTTTGCACTACAAAGTGCTGACCAATTTGACGTTTGTGCGCTTTAAGCACTGACCAATTTGACAAAATGTAGTACCCTGGTACGGTGTAGCTAACTTGGCCTGCAGGTAACTACCGGTATCATATATGCATATAAGTAAAGCCATATGTGCACACATGTAATGTTATATTCAATCAGCAGCCAGTGCGATGTAGTAACCTTGGCGCTCAGGTAACTTTTGCATATCATATTTGCACACAATTAATGACATAAAAATCTATTCATGTCATATTAAATCTGAGATATCTTTTATAAGTAATTTATATCATATTAAGTATTAGCACATTTATGTCACATTGAATCTGAGGTACATAATTAAAGATATGTGTGTTATGTTGTGCCCAGGTTATTACATTTTGTCAAATCGGTCAGCGCGGAAAGCGCACTAACCTCAAATTAGTCAGCGTTTTGTAGCGCAAAAACTGCGCGCTGCGCCCACAGGGGGTTGAAAATACTGCGCAAAACGCGCAGTGGGGCTCAAAAAGCATGCGCGAAACTGCGCTGCCGCGCGCGCTTTGTAGTGCCCTGGTTGCGCCTTATTAATGTTATGCATTAAATATCATATATGTTTTATTATTTTTAACACGCTCTACATCGCTATATTGTAGTTTTGCATTGCTATTTGTATGTCATGTATACAATATCTTCTGCCTGTATTGATTTGGATAATTGTTAGTTGATAAAATATACTGACATTTCCGTGCGACTTGGCCCACAGGCTGAGTGAGAGCTATGCTGATGGAGGACATTAGGGTTATAATGGTATAACTAAATAACCACATATTATATGTTGTAGTTATATATAACATATAATATATCATATACAGCGTTTTAACTAAGCGCGATTAATCGTGCAGGCACGATCATTAATGTTTCTCGCGAATTGGTCCATCGTTTTCTCAGGTCTGGGTAATGTTTTCGAGCTCGCGAAACTTTGGCCTGGGCATCGTTCATGCACGATTATTAATGTTTCTGGTCGGCCCAAACGCTGGCTGCAGCATCGTGCAGAACGATTATTAATGTTTAGCATCAGCCATACTGTTGGCTCAGGCATCGCGTATCCCAAATTCCCCATCACATGGAAGCATGCTCTTGACAGGACACTGGGTGACATGCTGGACAGAATCCAGCCAGCTCATCCGGGGGGGGGGGCGAAAGGAGCAGGGGGGAGTTGAGGCCACGTACCTGGCACGTACCCCATGAAATAACCTCATCACAGGGCTTTGTGAAACCTCGAGCTCGCTTGCTGTTACGCCCCAACTCGCCACTTACTTCACTGCCAGCTCTTGCTGAAACACTTAACCTTGCAGCTTCCCCGTCACAGCACTCGCTTCTCCCCCTCCTGTGCTGTTTCTCTTCCTCGCTCGCTGACTGCATTTCCATTGCGTGCCCCCCAGCATCATGCTCCTCGCTAAATATTTCAATCTACAGAAGCATGGACTAGCACTGGGAGCTTCGAATCAGCGACAGGCACATGTTAAAGACCAGTATTGGCCAAAACTCAGTCGCTTATGAGCGCTCACTCTATAAGTATTCCTCCACAACTAGCTACTGGGCATCGCATTTACTCCTGCACACATCTGTCTGCTTTGTAGGAACCGAGCGAGTATTGGGTTAATGAGTCGGTGGGGTGGGAAGGGTTCACTCGCGAGATGCTGCGCGCCTGCGCCCAATATGCTAACTGGATGCTATTTCCCCTTGCCCTCTCACTTTGGGCAAACCTGCAAGGCATCGCAATTATAGACAACTGAACAACCCAGAAACCATTGTGTTTAAAACCCCACCCCCGGGGCCGACCTCCCCGCCGACCTCCAGGGGACCCGCCAGGACCCCCTACCATTTCTACCGTTTTTCTTCCAGCAAAACTGTAATCGTGCAGAATTGTTCAAAACGGTCATTAATGTTTTCATGTTGCCGAAGTGCAGACCCAGGAATCGGAACCAAACGATTATTGATGTTTTGTCCCAAAACCTTGGGGAAATCACTGATCATATATTATATTATACATAACATGAATATAATGACAATATATACTTGTTTGGTTATAATTGTGTAATTAAATGATCACTTATATATAACATATAATATATTATATATAATATAATATGTAACATGAATATAATGACCGCATATATTTAGGGAGAGGCATCGATCTACATAGATTTATATTGGCGAAACTGGAATTTTGAAAATTGGCATAGGGCACCTTACAAAAATAAAAATCTGGTTTGACAATTATGGCATAGGGCACCATATCATATTGCAGGCGCTTTGACTGGATTTTCCGGTGTCTATCTGATGTTACTGCATATGTTGTAGATATACACAATATATCTATTTGCTATGTATAGATCTATATATATATATATTTTTGGGCAATATAGATCTATTTGCCGCCCCCTACATATATTTGTATGCACTTGGGCCTGCAGGCTGGACGCTATCCTGGTGGAAGACATGAGGGTGCTGATGCCAGGGCTGTGGCGTCGCATTACTGACATTAATATACAATATGTAATACAAATAACATTTATATACAACATATATATCACATTACTAGACAAGATATGATATATAACATTTATATGCCGACAGTTTATATCTGTATGCAACTGTGCCCGCAGGCTTGACGCTATCCTTGTGGAGCACATTAGGGTGCTGATGCTAGGGCTGCGGCGTCGCATTACTGAGGCCGGTTGTTATTGTATTTATACTGTGCAGCACAATCCACTGAGATTTATGTGCAACTGTGCTTGCAGGCTGAATGCTATCCTGGTGGAGCACATTAGGGTGCTAATGCCAGGGCTGCGGCGTCGCATTACTGAGGCCATGGAGCGCAGGCAGGAGGAGCTCCACACACTGGGAGATCCTCAGCCTTTGCAGAGCAAGTCAGCCAAGTGAGTTCTGTATCAGCATGGGTTGGGGTTGTGTGTGTGGGGGGGGGGGGGGGGGGGGGGTTGTGGGGGGGGGGAGGTCAGTGGAGTTGTGGAAGGGAAGGGAGGGGCTATGGGTGTGTGTGGATGTTTGTTTGTTTCTTTGGGGTTGGATTGGGTTGGGGGTTGGGAGGATCAATGGATTGGGGACATGAAGGGAGGGGCAATGGGTGGGCGTGTGTGTGTGTTAGTTTGTTTGGGGGGGTAGTTACCAGACGAAGCTCCACACTCTGGTAGATCCTCAGCCTTTGCTGGACAAGTCAGCCAAGTGAGTGGTGTATCAGTATGGAGTACTGCATATAGAGTATCACATGGAGTATGAGGGTCAGAGTATAGTTTCACATGGAGTTTCTTTTCTGGAGTATGGAGCTTTACACCCTGAACCCTAAGCCCTGAACCCTTAAATCCAAACCAAAACAAAACAAACCAAACCCAAACAAAACAAACCAAAACAAAACAAAACAAACCAAAACAAATAAAAACAAACCATCTCTTGCCAAAACCTCTCTATCCAATCCATTGAGCACCAAAACAAAACAAAACAAATAAAATCAAAACAAAACAAAACAAAACTGATCAAACCGAACCAAACCAAACCAAATCAAACCAAGCCAAACCAAACCAAGCCTAGCCATGCCATGCCTAACCCAACCAAACCAAACCAAACCAAACCAAACCAAACCAAACCAAACCAAGCCGAGCCAAATCAGATCAAACCAAAACAAACAAAACAAACCAAAACAAACCAAAACAAACCACACCAAACCAAACCAAAACAAAACAAACCAAACCAAGCCAAACCATCTACAGCCAAACCCTCTCTCACCAATCCATCTACCACCAAACCACACGGCACCAAACCAAACCATCTTTCGCCAATTCCAATCCCACCAATCCATTGAGCACCAAACCAAATCCAACCCAAACCATGCCATGCCTAATCAACCCAATCAAACCATTACTCACCACCCAGGGGAGCCTACATCCTGCAACTGCTATGCGAGTATGCTGACCGATTCGCTGCCATGCTGGATGGTCGCCACCAGGACTTCTCTACCTCTCAGCTCACTGGGGGGGCACGAGTGCGCTACGTCTTTAATGAAATGTTTGGACGCACGTTGAAAGAGCTGTCACCCTCTCAAGCCATCTCGGATGGGGAGATCAGCACCGTCATCAAGAACGGTGCCGGTGTCTCAGGTCAGTATAACTCCAGACCTGTCCATATCTACAGGCATGTGTATAACTCCAGACCTGTCCATATCTACAGGCATGTGTATAACTCCAGACCTGTTCATATCTACAGGCATGTGTATAACTCCAGACCTGTCCATATCTACAGGCATGTGTATAACTCCAGACCTGTCCATATCTACAGGCATGTGTATAACTACAGACCTGTCCATATCTACAGGCATGAGTATAACTCCAGACCTGTTCATATCTACAGGCATGTGTATAACTCCAGACCTGTCCATATCTACAGGCATGTGTATAACTCCAGACCTGTCCATATCTACAGGCATGTGTATAACTCCAGACCTGTCCATATCTACAGGCATTGTGTATAACTCCAGACCTGTCCATATCTACAGGCATGTGTATAACTCCAGACCTGTTCAGATCTGCAGGTCTGTGTATAACTCCATATATGTTTACACTTATAGACCTGTAAACAAATCTGGGCCCCCCCCCCCCCCCTCCCCCCCCTCGCCCCCCTCCCCTGCTCAACAACCCCGCCACATCCCTTTTCCTCTTCTCCCCGCACTCCCTCCACTCCAACTCTCCAAACTTCTCCTCTCTCCCAACACCCTTTCTCCTCCTCCGCTCCCCCCAATCCCCTAATTTCCCCCGCTCCCAACCTCCCCCAATACCCCTTCTCCCCCAACCCCCCCCAACTCGCTTCCTCACCTCCCCCTCCCCCCTCATCCCTCCCCCTCCCCCCCTTCCTCTCACATCCCTTCCCCCCCGACTCATTTCCTCACCTCCCCCTTTCCCTCCCCCCTCCCAGGCAACTTGTTGGTGCCCCAGGAGCCCTTTGAGCTACTAGTACGTCGAGCTATCCACCAGATCCTGGGTCCCTCCCCCTCCCCCTCCCCCTCCCCCTCCCCCTCCCCCTCCCCCTCCCCCCCCCTCCCCTCACATTCCTTCCCCCCCGACTCATTTCCTCACCTCCCCCTTTCCCTCCCCCCTCCCAGGCAACTTGTTGGTGCCCCAGGAGCCCTTTGAGCTACTAGTGCGTCGAGCTATCCACCAGCTCCTGGGTCCCTCCCTAGCTTGCAAGGAGGCGGTGTATGAGGAGCTCCTGCGAATTGCTGAGCAAGCCTGCCCGAAGGAGGCGTCTAGGTGGGTGCTGCACTCAGGTTAACTATCTCTAATAACTGTATACTTAAGGGTTCACTGACCTGTAAAAGAGAAAGCAAGCAAGCAAAAAATCAAAAACACGTTGTATGAGGAGCTCCTGAGAATTGCTGAGCAAGCCTGCCCACAGGGGGCGTCCAGGTGGGTGCTGCGCTCAGATGAACTATCCATAAGAACTGTATCCTTTAGGGTTCATTGACCTACGAACAAGCAAGCAAGCAAGCAAGCAAAAAATCAAAAAACGTTGTATGTGGAGCTCCTGCTAATTGCTGAGCAAGCCTGCCCACAGGAGGCGTCCAGGTGGGTGCTGCGCTCAGATGAACTATGTATAAGAACTGTATCCTTTAGGGTTCACTGACCTACAAACAAGCAAGCAAGCAAACGAAAAAACAAAAACGTTGTATGAAGAGCTCCTGCGAATCATACAAAATTATACTGTGATCTGCCCTTAGGAGGCAACAAGGTACTTAAGGCTGCACTCAGATAAACTATAAAGACTAATGTTATCATTTATGTACCTGCCAACAAGCAAGCTAAACTAATGGTGTATGAGGAGCTACTGCTAGTTGCTGAGCACGCCTGCCCTAAGGAGGCGTCAAGATAGGTGCTGCACTCAGCTCGACTATATATAATAATTGTATCCTTTTATCTTCCGCCCAACAAACAAACAAACAAACAAACAAACAAAACAAACAAACAGAAGAAGAAACACACACACACACACACACACGCAAAATAGGTCAAGCTCTATACATCACGAATCAACTGGCTGACAGTATATCCAAATCTTAAACCCTGCATCTCAGTTTCCCCCCCCTCCAGCGCTCCCTGACCGCCTCTTATCCCTGACTTCACGATCATATGATTACAACTCTTGGAACCCTGCACTGTCCACCACCGACGATCCTGGCCGCCGCCATCCCTGATTCGTTGGTCTTCCGATCTCATGCAAATGATAATAGGTTCCCCCACGCCAGCACCGCCTGGGCCGCCTACGTCCAGTCTTTCATGTCATTCACAATCGATTCAATTGCCAAAACCGGCATCTAGAGGTTTGCCCAAACATCCAGCGCGACAGGGCCGCCTCCGCCCTCCCAAACGACAAAAAAAAAGTAAAAATAACCTTATCAATGCCCAAACCCTGCATCTTAGGTCTCCCACCTCCAGCGCTCCCTGGCCGCCATCCGTCCCAGTCTTCCATTGATCATTCACAATCTTATCAATGCCAAACCCTGCATCTAGGTTCCCCCACCTCCAGCGCTCCCTGGCCGCCTCCGTCCCAGTCTTCATTGATCATTCACAATCTTATCAATGCCAAACCCTGCATCTTAGGTTCCCCCACCTCCAGCGCTCCCTGGCCGCCCCCGTCCCAGTCTTCATTGATCATTCACAATCTTATCAATGCCAAACCCTGCATCTTAGGTTCCCCCACCTCCAGCGCTCCCTGGCCGCCTCCGTCCCAGTCTTCATTGATCATTCACAATCTTATCAATGCCAAACCCTGCATCTTAGGTTCCCCCACCTCCAGCGCTCCCTGGCCGCCTCCATCCCTGACTTCATTGATCATTCCCGATCTTATCAAATCCTAAACCCTGCATCCCCGGTTCCCCCCCCTCCAGCACTCCCTGGCTGCCTTTATCCTCGACTTGTCAAATCGGGGTACCGATTCAACTATACTCTAAACCCAGTGCCCCAAATCCCAATCCCCAATTTCCAGGTTACCCCACCTCCAGCGCTCCTTGGCCGCCTCCTTTTGTGACTTCATTTATCATTCCCGATCTCATCAAATCCCAAACCCTGCATCTTAGGTTCCCCTACCTCCAGCGCTCCTTGGCCGCCTCCTTTTGTGACTTCATTAATCATTCCCAATCTCATCAAATCCCAAACCCTGCATCTTAGGTTCCCCTACCTCCAGCGCTCCTTGGCCACCTCCTTTTGTGACTTCATTAATCATTCCCGATCTCATCAAATCCCAAACCCTGCATCTTAGGTTCCCCTACCTCCAGCGCTCCTTGGCCGCCTCCTTTTGTGACTTCATTAATCATTCCCGATCTCATCAAATCCCAAACCCTGCATCTTAGGTTCCCCCACCTCCAGCGCTCCTTGGCCGCCTCCTTTCGTGACTTTATTAATCATTCCCGATCTCATCAAATCCCAAACCCTGCATCTTAGGTTCCCCTACCTCCAGCGCTCCTTGGCCGCCTCCTTTTGTGACTTCATTTATCATTCCCGATCTCATCAAATCCCAAACCCTGCATCTTAGGTTTCCCCACCTCCAGCGCTCCTTGGCCGCCTCCTTTTGTGACTTCATTAATCATTCCCGATCTCATCAAATCCCAAACCCTGCATCTTAGGTTTCCCCACCTCCAGCGCTCCTTGGCCACCTCCTTTTGTGACTTCATTAATCATTCCCGATCTCATCAAATCCCAAACCCTGCATCTTAGGTTCCCCTACCTCCAGCGCTCCTTGGCCGCCTCCTTTTGTGACTTCATTAATCATTCCCGATCTCATCAAATCCCAAACCCTGCATCTTAGGTTTCCCCACCTCCAGCGCTCCCTGGCCGCCTCCATCCTGGAGTTCATCAAGTCTGGTGCTGACCCTGCAGAGTCAATGATCCGCAGCCTGGTGGCTTGTGAGACAGACTATATCAACTGCGATCATTCCGAATTCATCGGAGGCAGAGGCGCCATCCGGTCGGTGATGCAAGAGAGGGGCATGCGCTCACACGCAGCCCTTGCAGCTGCTGCTGTGGTGAGTTTTTTTGCAGTGTGCTAAGCCAATCTGTTGTACTGTGCTAAGCTGTTTTATTGTAGTGTGGTGTAGTGTTTGTGCTGTGGTGTGGTGTTTGTGTACAAGCATTTTATTCTGGGCAGCCCTTAAAGCTGCTGTTGTGGTGAGTACAGCAGATCATGATTAGTTGTGGTGTAGTGTTTGTGCTGTAGTGTTTGTGTCCAAGCAGTTTCTCCTGCGCAGCCCTTACAATTGCTGTCGTGGTGAGAACCTCAGATCATGATTTTGTGTTGTGTAGTGTTTGTGTCCAAGCAGTTTTTCCTGCGCAGCCCTTACAATTGCTGTTGTGGTGAGAACCTCAGATCATGATTTTGTGTGGTGTAGTTTTTGTGTCCAGGCAGTCCCCCACAGCTTCTGGTGCGGTGCGTACAGCGGATCATGATTCGGTGTGATGTATGAATTCATGTTGCAGAGCATAAACAGGCAATAAATGTTATCTACTACCCCGTCACCTGTAATCGGGTGGTATAGAACTTCAACTTGGTAGATCCTGTTGTTGCTCTCCGCCCATATATAAATATGTACATATATATATCGTGTTATGGCATGATAGATAGATAGATAGATAGATAGATAGATAGATAGATAGATAGATAGAAAGAAAGAAAGATCCTGTTGTGGCTGTCCACCTGTAATTTGGAACATCCACCCTTAGTACCTTATATTGAAACCTGAAGCCCCGGTCCTTGATCCCTGAAAACCTGAATCCCTGAAAACCTGAAAACTTAAGGTGACGTTTTGACTGCCTTCATGTCCTGATCAGGGTGGCAACGGTGACCACAATCCCTGAAACCCTGAAAACCTAAGCTGGTGTTTTGACTGCTTTCCCTACACCAAACCCTAAACTCTAAACCTGAAACCCATGTCCTGATCAGGATGGCAACGGTGACCACAATGATGGAAGTACAAGCAGCATCTCCCGCAACAAACAGAACTCAGACTCTGCCCTAGTGGTGTCAGGCAACAAGGGGCGCTCCGGCACACCCACGACCAAAGTGCGCGGGCAGTTCAACGCTATGGGGCTCAAGGTAGGTGGGTAGTGCAGGGCATGGCCAAGGGTGTGGGCTGGTACCTTGCTGCTACCCTCCACACCTGCACCCTAATTTGCTGCTCCCCCCCCCCCCCCCCATCCCTCCCTACCCCCCCTCCACATACACACACACACTCAGACTCTGCCCTAGTGGGGTCAGGCAACAAGGGCCGCTCCGGCACGCCCACGACCAAAGCGCGCGGACAGTGTAACGCTATGGGGCTCAAGGTAGGTGAGTAGTGTGGGCGTGAAGTGGAGAGGAGGGGCTGGGCTGGTACCTTGCTGGTGTCTTACCCTACCATACCTGCACCCTACCTTGCTGCTACCCCCCCCCCCACACACACACACACACACACACACACACACACACACACACTCACACACACACACACACTCACACACACCACACACACCTACTCCCCCCCCCCCCCCCCCCCCCCCCCAACACACTCACACCTACACACACACACACACACGTACCCTACCTTGTCGCTGCTAGGCATGGCAGAGCCAACGCATACATCAGGGGAGGATCTTCTCACTTGAACTAGGCGCCCCCACACACACACCTACCACACACACACACACACCTACACACACACACTCAGCACACGTACCCTACCTAGTGGTTATAAATGGCATGGCGGAGCCAACGCTGACATCAGGGGAGGAGCCTCTTACTGGCACTAGCCCCCCACCCCACCCCACCCCACCCCAAACACACACACACACACACACACACACAAACACACACAAACACATACACACACATTCACACACAAACAGCTACACACACACACATTCGCACACAAATGCACACACACTAACACACGCACACACACATTCGCACACAAACACACACACTAGCACACACAAACACACACAAACACACACTCACAACCTCCATGCTGCAGGGCATGGCCGAGCCGACACAGACGTCAGGGGAGGAGCTGTTAACTCGCACCCGGCGCCGCAGCAACGACTCTCACAGCTTGCACAGAGCGGAAGGCAACGGCCACCAGGGGGGCGGCAGCAGCAGCTGGTTTACTTGGTTCAGCCCCCCCCACGATGGAGGTGGCAATACCTTGGCCAAAGGTTCGGATTCGGGGCATAGAGACCAGATAGCAGCCACATCCTCCCCCTTGGTGAGTTCTTCTTGGTCAGGGTGGGTGGAAATGTGGCTTGGCTCTGTGGGGTGTAGTTACCAGACAGCAGCTGGTTGACTTGGTTCAGTCCCCCCCATGAGGAGGCAATGCCTTGGCCAAAGGTTCGGATTCGGGGCCTAGGGACTAGATAGCAGCCGCATCCTCCCCCTATGTGAGTGTGTCTTGGTCAGAGTGGGTGGAAATGTGGCTTGGCTCAGTAGAGTGTACAGACCAGACAGCAGCTGGTTAAGTTGCTTCAGCCGGTCAACGATGGAGGACGCGATGCCTTGGCCAATGACTCGGATTCGGGGCCTAGGGACCAGATAGCAGCCTCTCCCTCGGTGATTTTGTCTTGGTTGGGGTAGCCTATACAGTGCTATGCCACAATCCTGAAACCAGGCTAGCGTCGCAACTTTTGCTACACATCTGGACCTACAGAAAGCTGCAAAGCATCTGCCCCCCTCCCTTTGCCTTTCCCGGCAAAGGCAAGAGCGTGGGCACGGCACATGTTTAATTTTTTTTTTTAATTGTGAAAGTTGTTCCACCCTAGGAGGTGGGTCTCCCTACACAAACTAGCAGCACAGAGGATTCAGTTTGAATGGCGTTGCCACTCCTACAAAAAGAGTAGGCACACTTAATGGCGGTGGGAGATACCGACCCTCGACCAAACGAACAATCACCACTACCCCTACTGACCACGGCAGACTAGCTCCCTGCCATGGTCGTTAGAGGCAGAGCCAAGGAGACAAATAGTCTCTTCAATCCCCCAATAAAGACATTCACTTACCCTCGACATACATACTCAGGGTGTCGACTTCCCCGTCGGTCGCTCTTGGCGTTGCAGGTCGTCGTCAACCGCGATGGTAGCTTGTCCAGTTGAGGTAGAAGACCGCTCCCCACCCGTGTACGACGGGCTCCCTTAACACCACGCCCTACTAGGCGTTATCATCACTCAGGGTGGTCCCCAATGCGACGAGCTGCCCCCCAAATCCTGGGCTCCGCGCTTTGCGCTCGCCCTATACTGTGCTACACCACAATCCTGAAATCAGGCTTGCGTCGCAACTGGACGTACAGAAAGCTGAAAAACATCTGCCCCCTCCTCATACTTACTCAGGGTGGAAGCCACTTTGGACAGTATGGTCTCCAGCCAGTGAAACTTCGATCAGAACAAGAGGACATAGAGGTACGTGGATGGATAGATAGATAGATGGATAGATAGATAGATAGATAGATAGATAGATAGATAGATGGATGGATGGATGGATGGATAGATGGATGGATGGATGGATGGATACGTGAATGGATGGATGGATGGGTTCGTGGATCGATAGATGGATGCTTGGATGGATGGATGGATGGATGGGTAGATGGAAGCAGGGATGCATGGATGGGTACGTGAATGGATAGATGGAAGCAGGGATGCATGGATGGATGGGTACGTGAATGGATGGATGGAAGCATGGATGGATGGATGGGTACGTGAATGGATAGATGGAAGCATGGATGGATGGATGGGTACGTGAATGGATAGATGGAAGCAGGGATGGATGGATGGGTACGTGAATGGATAGATGGAAGCAGGGATGGATGGATGGGTACGTGAATGGATAGATGGAAGCAGGGATGGATGGATGGGCACGTGAATGGATAGATGGAAGCAGGGATGCATGGATGGATGGGTACGTGAATGGGTACATGAATGGATTGATGGAAGCGTGGAAGCATGTATGGATAGATAAATGCGTGGAAGCATGGATGGATGGATGGATGGGTGTGTGTATGCATGTGCATGGTGCACAAGCTCCTCTTGAATCACTCTGCTTTGTGAGGCGCACTTACGCTGCTCACTGTGACTGTCCTTCCTATTCAAATGTATGTGCAAGGGTATGTCAGACACGAGCATCTCAAGGGCATACTGCATCGTAATAATTAAATTATCACTGCAGCCCCTTTCAGTGATATGCATTGGTCTAGTGGTAGACCAAATCACTTCGAAGACGTCGGGGGTTCGACTCCCCCTACGGTCGCTCTTAGCGTTGCAGGTCGTTGTCAACTGCGATGGTAGCCTGTTCAGTTGAGGTAGAAGACCGCTCTTTACCCGCGTACGACGGGTTCCCTTAACACCACGCCTCACTAGGCGTTATCATACATTATCACTGTAACACGAAGTCAGGGCACCCGTCGGTAAGATGCTTGTTTGGGGTTCAGTTCAGTCCTGCAAACTGCTTACCAGTATCTAATTTATCTGCATGGGTGGGTGGGTGGTATGGTTTAGTGGGTGGTGTGTTATGGGGGTTGGGTGGTAAGGGTGGTGTGTTATGGGGATTGGGTGGTAAGGGTGGTGTGGTATGGTGGGTTGGTGGTATGGGGGGGTGCATGGGTGGGTGATCTGTTTCCCCATGTAGGCAGAATATTGAGGTTTCGAACCGACCACCTAATGCATATATATTGTTAAATGTTGCTATTTGTTGTTCCATGTTATATGTTGTAATTTATTGTTGTTGATTGTTATATGTTGTTTTGTTTTCTTAAATATTGTTTTATGTTGTTGTATGTTGTTATTAATGTTGTTTATTCTTATGTATAGTTATTTATATTAATAGTGTCTGTGCTCATTGCATTTATCATATCTTCCCTGCAACCTGGCTGCCTAAATGTATATGCATGGGTGGGTGAGATGTTTCCCCATGTCGGCAGAATACTGAGGCCTGGTCTTTCCGAGCACTTTATTTTGAGGCGTTTCCCCATGTTGGCAGAATACTGAGGCCTAGTATTTCATGGCATGTCAGTTTCATTCTCTTTTGTATATATGCATGTGTACTTTTTGTATGCATGCGTACTTGTCTTATAATCCAATTCACTTGTATGAATCCACTTCAGGTTGAGGTCATCAGGAAGTTGGTGGATTCTTACTTCTCAATAGTGCGCAAGTCAATGCTCGACCAGGTATGTGACTTTGTGGCTGCTACCTTTGTCTTTTTGGTATGGCGCAGCGATGGCTACTATCTTTGTCTTTTTTGTATAACGGAGCGGTGGGTGGTGTAGGCCAATGTGTTGTTGGTATCCTCATTGCCAACACAAAATTCAATCTGGTGTGTGACTGTTAGTATCCTCATTGCCAGGACACAAGTCAACGCACGACCAGGTATGTGACTACTTGGCTGCTACCTTTATCTTTTGGGGATGGCGTAGTGATGGCTGGTGTAGGCCAATGTGTTGTTAGTATCCTCATTGCCAACACACAAGTCAATTCAAGTCAATGCTCAACCTGGTGTGTGACTGCTTGGCTGCTAGTGGTGTCTGTGTTTGTTTGGTGTTTTAGCCTATTTGGCCTACCCCTGGTCTGTAACATACGTACATGGTGTAGTGGTGGCTGGTGTGGGCCAATTTGTTTTTAGTATCCTCACGGCCAGCACTCAAGTCAATGCACAACCTGGTATGCCACTGTTAGGCTGCTGCCGTCGTTCGTGTTGATGGCGTAGCGGTGGTTGGTGTAGGCCAAAATGTTGTTAGTATCATTATTGCCAACACACAAGCAGTGCTCGACCTTGTACGAGACTGCTTGGCTGCTGCCGTTGTCTTTGTTGATGGCGTAATGATGGCTGGCCTTGGCAGAAACACTGTTGTCAGCAACACTATTGTTGTTCAGATGGACTAGTGCAGGGCACCAGGAGGACAGGGCACCAGCCTACCTGTTTGACTGCCTGCCTGATTGATTGACTGACTGACTGTTTGACTGCCTGATTGACTGACTGATTGACTGACTGACTGTTTGTTTTTCGTTTAAGCCCCTCCTGATATTATGGTTGATATCATATCATTATTTGGCGACCCCTGGACTGTACCCCCCCCCCCACACACACACACACACACACACATCCCCCGCCACACACACCCCACCAACCCTTGTAACACCAACACTCACCTCTGCCCAGGTTCCCAAGGCCATCATGCACTTCATGGTGAACAACACAAAGCGAGGGCTGCAGCAGCATCTCATACAGCAACTGTACAGGTAAGCCCCAAAATTAACTCACCAAACCCCCAACTGTGTCGCAACTAGTGCTTTCATCCATCCTGTACTGAGTTTGCCTGCCTATCTGCCTGACTGACTGACTGACTGACTTTCTGCCTGCCTGTCTGCCTGCCTGTCTGCCTGCCTGTCTGCATACCTATCTGCCTGCCTACCTATATGCCTATATGCCTCCCTCCTTACCTATCTGCCTACCTATCAGCCTGACTGACTGACTGACTGACTGACTACCTATCTGCCTGCCTACCTATCTGCCTGCCTGTCTGACTGACTGCCTACCTATCTGCCTGCCTAACTATCTGCCTGCCTGCTTGCCTGCCTGCCTGCTCACGGACATAAGAAGCATCGTCTATCAAATGAAGCTGATTCACCTCATTCCTCCACCATCCTCTGATGCTCACACTCTCCGAATCCCCAACATCTACTGATCCTCACCATCCTCTGATCCTCACCATCCTCACTCTCCAAATCCTTCCTTCACCACATCCTCCGAATCCTTCCTTCACCACATCATCCCAATCCTTCCTCCACCATCCTCTGATGCTTACACTCTCCGAATCCAAAACATCTTCGCTTCTGGTGCTCTCATCTATCCATCGTGCTGCCCACGGAGTGATGAGATCATATGTGACCTGCTCACAGTCAGTAGATGGTAGATGTACCCCCCACCTCACCCCGCACCCCACCCATCACACACAACTTGCTATGAATACTCCTATTACCTGCCCTTTTGCCCTCACCCTCTACCACCCAAAGTGATGAGATTGTATGTGACCAGCTCACAGTCAGTAGATGGTAGATGTACCCCCTACCTCACCCCCCACCCCACCCATCACACACACACTCACTCACACACACACCTCACTCCACACCCCACCCATCACACAGACCTTGCTATTAATATTCCTCCCACCTTCCTGTTGCCCTCACCCACTTGCTGCTCTTCTCCCTACCTCCTGACGGGGATGAGATCCTTTATAACCTGTTCACAGTCAGTACCCCCCCCCCCCCCCCCCCCCCCCCCCATCACACACGCCTTGCTTTACATACTCTTCTCACCTGCCTTGTTGCCCTCACCCCCCTCTGCTCTCCTCCCTACTCCCTGAAGGTGATGACCCCTATATGACCTGCTCACTGTCAGTACTCCCCCCCCCCCCCCACACACACACACACACACACACACACACACACACACACATTCCCCCCGTCACACACACCTTGCTATTAATATTCCTCTCACCTGCCCTGTTGCCCTCACCCCCCTCTGCTCTTCTCCCAACCCCCTGAAAGCGATGAGATCCTAAATTGCCTGCTCACAGTCAGTACTCCACCCATCACACACACCTTGCTATTAATATTCCGTCCACCCGCCCTGTTGCCCTCACCCGTCTCTGCTCTTCTTGTTGCCCCCCCAAAAGATGAGATCCTAAACAACTCACTCACAGTCAGTACTCCACCCATCACGCACACCTTGCTATTAGTATTCCTTCCACCCTCCCTGTTGCCCTCACCCCCTCTGCTCTCCTCCCTGAAGGGGATGAGATCCTATATGACCTGCTCACAGTCAGTAACCCACCCCCCCCACCCCTCCCCTCCCCCCATCACACACACCTTGCTATTTATATTCCTCCCACCTGCCCAGTTGCTCTCACCCCCCTCTGCTCTTCTCCCTCCCCCCTGAAGGGGATGAGATCCTATATGACCTGCTCACAGTCAATACTCCGCCCATCACGCACACCTTGCTATTCATATTCCTCCCACCTTCTCTGTTGCCCTCACCCCCCTCTGCTTTTCTCCCTACCCCCCTGAAGGGGATGAGATCCTATATGACCTGCTCACAGTCAGTAACCCCCCCCCACACACCCCACCCCCCTCCCCCCATCACACACACCTTCCTATTTATATTCTTCCCACCTGCCCAGTTGCCCTCACCCCCCTCTGCTCTTCTCCCTCCCCCCTGAAGGGGATGAGACCCTATATCACCTGCTCACAGTCAGTACTCCACCTATCACACACCTTGCTATTCATATTCCTCCCACCTTCCCAGTTGCCCTCACCCCCCTCTGCTCTTCTCCCTACCCCCTGAAGGGGATGAGATCCTATATGACCTGCTCACAGTCAGTACTCCACCCATCACACACACCTTGCTATTAATATTCCTCTCACCTGCCCTGTTGTCCTCACCCCCCTCAGCTCTTCTCCCTACCCCCTGAAGGGGATGAGATCCTATATTCAGTCAGCACCCCACCCCACCCCACCACCACCACCACCACCACCCCACCCACCCACCCACACCATCACACACAACTTGCTATTAATATTCCTCTCACCTGCCATGTTGCCCTCACCCGCCTCTGCTCTTCTTGTTGCCCCTAATACTACCCCTTGATGGGATGAGATTCTAGACGACATGGTCACAATCAGTACTCACAACTTCCCCCACCCCTCCCCTCTCCCCATCACACACACGCCTTGCTGTTTACACTCCTCTCACCTGCCTTGCTGCCCTCACCCGCCTCTGCTCTTTTCGTTTCCTCCAAAGAGATGAGATCCTAGACGACTTGCTCTCGGAACGCTTGGAGGTGGTCAGCCAACGTAGGATTTGCCAGGAGACCCTCACAGCCCTTCAGCAAGCTACCAAGGTATGTGCATGTATTTATGCTACAGTCCAGGGGTAGCCAAATGGGCTAAAGGGACTTGCCCAAGGTGTGTGTGTTGCATGAGTTCGAAGCCACTATAAGCATGAGTTCAAAGCTATTATACGTGAGTTCAAAGCTATAAGCATGAGTTCAAAGCTATTATACGTGTGTAGCATGAGTTCCACCCTGGTGGCCCTTCAGCAGGCTACCAAGGTATGTGCATGTTTGTATTTATGTCCGGGGGTAGCCAAGTAGGCAGGGGCTTGCCCAAGGTATGTGTGCATTGCATGACTTAAAAGCTTATTTAAGTGTGTTGCATGCGTCCAAACCTACTATATGTAGGAATCGGAAATATGATGCCATATGATATCATGTCATCATATGATATCATATGATGTCGGCAGTCTGACTAGGCTAACGTTACCATTTATATACATATCATATGATGCAATTTGTATGATATCATATGATATCATACCCGCATTTGGTCAACATCATATGATTTGCCGGTCCCTAATTATATGTGTGTTGCATGGTTCCACCCAGGCAGCCCTTCAGCAAGCTACAAAGGTGTGCCTGCAAAAATGAGGTCAAAGCTACTGCTGCATAATAAATAATATGAAAGAATATATAATATAATAATTGATATAATATATAATATAATACGTGATAATATATATAATATAATACTTGATATAATATATAATATAATGCAGCTCGATATAATGCTTGATATCATACATATTACACCGTAATATCAGTTAGAAGCTACTGCTCGTGTGTATCACGATTCCACAGGTGGTTTGAGTGTTATTAAAATGTGTTTGTAATTGCTTAAAGTGTGAAACATAAGGTCAGAGTTATATAAGTGTGTTACGTGAGTAAGCTAGTATGAGTGTTATTAAAATGTGTGAATTCATTAAAAGTTACTATCATTTTGTAGCATGAGGTCAAACGGTATATATAATATACCGTAGTATACGGTACACAGGGTTTAGGGTTTAGACCCTATAACTTACCATAGTATGAGTCAGGTATGAGTGTAATTAAAAGCTGTTGAAAGTTAATGCAAGGTACTGAACATAAGGTCTTGAAAGTTAGCGCGTTTTCAAATCTAGTTTGGGTGCAAATAAAATGTATAGAAAGTTACTGTAAGCGTGTAGCATGATATCTCTCTCTTTCTCCCTCTCTCTCTCTCTCTCTCTCTCTCTCTCTCTCTCTCTCTCTCTTTCTCTCTCTCCCTCCCTTTCTCTCTCTCTCGCTCTCGCTCTCTTGCTCTTGCTCTTGCTCTCTCGCTCTCTCGCTCTCTCGCTCTCTTAACCGGCTGCCCTCAAGTGAAGTTAGTCCAGGGTATACACACACGCACACCCGCAAGTTAAAGTAGTCCAGGGAACAGTTAAACTGTCTCAAAATGTAGAGTTTGAAGTACAAACGTCATTATAACGTTTTTATAACATATCAAAACGTTGAGTTTGAAGAACAAGCGTCTTATTAACGTCTCAAGACGTGGAGTTTGAAGTACCCTTGACCCTGAACAGGCTGCATTCCACCACCCCGCCAAAAACCCCCACACACGCACCACCACTACACCCCCTCTCCCCCTAACCACTACACCCCCCCACACACCACCACCACACCACCACCACCACCACACCAACCCCCCCCACACACACACACACATCACCACCACCACAACCCCCTCCACCACCACCACCACCACCCCACTACCACCGCACACCACCACCACCACCACCACTACAACCCCCCCCCACACCACACCACCACCACCACCACCAGGCTTTGGAGGAGCTCCCCGGTGAGCTTACAAGCTACTCCATGACCAATGGGCTGGGAGCCAGTCAGCCCAGTCTGCAGCATGCCTTCGAGAGCATGGCACGTGCCAGTGGCAATGATAGCCTGCTCGACCAGCAGCTGCGCACCACCGACAGGAGCCAGTCTATGGCTGTGGCGGCTAGGGTGGCTACTGTTGCCGTGAATGCCCTGCAAGGGGACATGAGATCTATGTTGGATGTAGTGAGCTAGCTGTTGCAATGAACGCCTTGCAAGGGGGCATGAGGTCCATGCTGTATGTAGTGACCTAGCTGTGGCTGTGAATGCCTTGCAAGGGGACATTAGGTCCATGCTGGATGTAGAGAGCTAGCTGTGGGCTGCGTGGTTACGTTTGCCTGGGGGGGGGGGGGATGTGTCTGGAATATATCCCTAGAATGTAACCCTGGACAGAAGCCTACATACCTGTTAATAGGGTAGAACTAAGTGGCTACTGTTGCTGTGAATGCCTAGCAATGCGACATTAGGTCCATGCTGGATGTAGTTAGCTATTGTGGGTTGCGTGGTTGACGTGTGTCGGAGGGGGGGGGGGGGGGGGGGGGGGGGGGGATCTGGAATATATCCCTAGAATGTCCTCCTGGACAGAAGCCTACATACCTGTTAATAGGGTAGACTCAAAGTGGCTACCGTGGCTGAAAATGCTGTGCAAGGGGACATGAGATCTATGCTAGATGGAGTGAGCTAGTTGTGGGGGCTGCGTGGCTGTACAGGCTGCGGTACCGCGTGTATGTTTTGAGCTAGCTGGGGTTGTGAAGGCTTTGCAAGGGGACATTAGGTCCATGCTGGATGTAGTGTGCTAGTGTGGGCTGCGTGGTTGACGTGTGTCGGAGGGGGGGGGGGGGGGGGGGGTCTGGAATGTATCCCTAGAATGTCCCCTTCGACAGAAGCCTACATACCTGTAAATAGGATAGACACATAGTGGCTGCCGTGGCTGTGAATGCCTAGAAAGGGGAAATTGGGTAAAAAAAAGTCAGGAACTAGTCAGGAGTTAAACAAAAATCTTTCGCCGTCATGCTGAATTGCTGGCAATGTAATTTCAGCTATCGCTCATAGCTGTCTGTGATAATGGTAGTTAGCGTTTACTTCCGGTATGAATGGTGAATATTGAACAGCATTTTTGTTTGCTGCTCACCAAAGATTGGATTGTTACATTTTGTTCGCTTTAGTCTCCCAGCCTTCCTTGCCCTCAAATACTCGTGGAATCCTCAACATGCACATTGAAGTACTCAGCTACCACTCTTCCGATGTTCTGCAAATGTGCACTTGCGCCAGCCCTGTATATTGCAACCTTGCCCCCCCCCCCCCCCCCCACACACACACACACACACACACACACACGCACACACACCATCCCCCTGCCCTGCCCGTCACTGCTTAAGCGTTTTTCGTGTCGCTTGTGACAGGCGCTTATGACGTCCATCCAATTCTGGGCTGCTCACCGTCTTCCCATCCTGAGTCCCTTTGCGATATATATAGTCGCTCAGCCGGTATCACGGAAACCAGGGAGCACGCTGAATAGATTACCACCATAATTGCTGCTCGCTAACTACGGTACGTGCGAAGCAAGCTGGTGAGCATGGGCAGGTGGGCGAGCCCCCGTTCAGCTTACAAGGGTTCTGGTCTTGGGAATTTGACTATGAATATGTAGGTTTTTCAGCCAACTCTGGGCTGCTCACCCAAATTTGATGATAATTTAATTGCACAAACCAACGACCCAGAGGAAATAGTGACCTTCACTTAATATATAGGCTTCACATACACTTCAGTCGAGGAACCTGTCAAATGTTTTCATCCGAGGAGGAGCCTCATTTAACACAAATGCCTAATCCGCTTCGTGAGCTCTCTGGATTCGAACGGGGGGGGGGGGGGGGGGGGGGGGGGGGGGGCAAGGTATTTCACCCAGGAGGTGGGTCTGCCTACACAAAGCAGCGGCACATAGAATTCAGGTCGTACGAAAACACACTGGGTATTTACACTACGGCGCACACAATGGCATCCACAGAATTACCCAACAGGGATTGTGAGATAGTCAAAATACTCACCCACCCACCCACCCACCCACCCACCCACCCACCTACAATACCCACCCACCCACCATACGCACCCATCTATACTACCCATACCCACCCATTGACCCACCCAAGTACCCTACATACCACCCATTCACCCACCAATCCATACCACCCATACTCACCAAATCCCCCCCCCCCCCCCCCCCCCCCCCCCCCCCCCCCCCCCCCCGGGGTCTTAAGTGGTACCAATGAACTGCCCGTGTAAACACGATGTCAATGGTGGTCTCAGAATGTCATTTGGAGGTCTGAGTAAAAGTGAAGCAAAACAACTGAGAAGGGCTGACCATTTGAGGCTGACTTGTGCTACTCTGATGCACATATATATATATATATATATATATATATATATATATATATATATATATATATATATATATATATATATATATATATATATATACCGTATATATATGTATATATACCGTATATATATATATTTATATCATAGTATGTGTAGTGTGGGCACACACATTGACCTAAACGTGTATATACCCCAGCATCTAGCCCCACAAGATGAGCACTTGACCCATTGCATGTCATGGAGCCCCATCCTCAATAGTCAGTTTAAATTTGAATGTGTCCCACAGTAAGTAATGGCACCCACAGTTTGCCGGCTATTTCACGAAACGGAAGAGAGATCCTCAAAAGTTGTTCTTGGAGTGGGTATTTCCTCCGGTCGGAAAACGTTCGTTTCTGGCTTGTCGCTGGACCCCCGATAGAAGTACACGGTCCCTCCGTCTAGGGTCCTGGACTCGCCTGGGACTCGGACAGATTTCGACCAGGGAACGGTTGTTGGCGAAATGAATGACCAAAGAATGACTTCGCGAAATATTCCGGAGGGAGACAGTAGTGAGACAGGTGTGACGGGGGATGGGAAAAATCGGGAGCATCAATGGGCGTTACATAATGGAGTCAATATAAACAATATATTGCTGCTTTATAGACACCTCCATCTTTACGTTTTTACGTTTTTTTGTAGCTATTGGATTCATGGAACTGTCTTCTCATCTCATTACAACTCAAATCAACTCAAATCAACAAGTTATCAAACCTACAATACCGCTGCTTTATAACTACCACTCATTCTTCGTACCATTACTTCTGGGAAGGTCGTCCTCGCTCAGACAGCTTTGAAACTATTCTCTGTTTGGCAACCTCCTTCATCTCCCTTTGTATGGCTGACTTAGGGACGGCGTCCTCCAAGTCCCTCAAATATCCCCCATCAGCATCCTCCATGTCTTGGGTTTCCTCTCCGTAGCCCCTAAACAAAAACATTCATGGAGCACAACAATAATTAAGTCAATCAACAAGATATCTCCACGTCTAGGAATCATGCAAACATGTACACACACATGCAAGCATACATTTCTGGCAATCCATAAATAGTAACAAAAAAACTTTCATACCCTTGAGCAGAATCATCTATCTATTGGGTTCCCTCTCCAAGCCCTTTTCCAAGGCTGCAAGAACAAGAGCAATTCAAATGTCATTTTCTACCACTAAGGAGCAGTAGAAGCCAGTATTGGTCCGCCTGGACTGTGGTAAAAACCAGGGTAAAAATTAAGTTTCAACATTCTGGCTGCCCCCTGAACTGACCTCCATGAAAGCCATCAGTCCTTCACGTAACTCTGAGCCGTCGATGCACTTCCCATGAGAACAATATCGTGGCGCTTCCTTCAGTTTTTCATCCAGCATTTCTTTCAATCGCGAACCCTCATACGTCCAGGTGGGGTCCGCCCAGTCCCGATTGCATGGATTTCCTCCTTCGATGATATTCTCGTGGATACATCTGCAATCGGTCCACTTCGCTTGGAGCTTGGCGCTTGGCCTGGGCATACTAGTTCTAGGTCCGGGATTTGAAGGTCCGGAAATTCGGGATTATGGTCAGTCAAATAGTATTATGCTAGTAGTGTGGTCTCTGTTAGCGATCGAATAGCTGGCGTATCGATTAGCAAGTGGGACTGACAAGGGACGGGCAATTATTACACCGAAGCAATTAAAATCTCATCCGTTCATCGACTGTACTTGAACAGGATCTGTTTTTCAGTTGGTACACTCTTCTGTTTAAAAGCAATACAAATCGTAGCATAGCTTGTCATATAATGCACACAGCTCAGATCTTAGGGTATGAGGTGAGGGTCTGGTTAACAGCCCCGGACCTGCGTCATACATGACTCACGCGGATAAAACCGGTAGCTGTGACAAGGTAACGGGTGACAGGACTTTGTTGTGTTTTGCTTGGCTTAAACAAGCTTTGCGCTTCTGGAACAAGACCATACATAAAGAACCTGAGGATCTCATTAGAATGGCTCTTGAGGAATCTTTTGACTCCAACACTGGCTGGGTTCATGACTTGCGTTGTGCTCTCCACAAGCTAGGATCCAGTAAAAACATCAACATTTTGGAGGCTGTCGATGTCGAAGGTATTATGTCTGAAGTTTTTGAGTCATGGAGGTTTAAGTACCCAAGTGACACCAATGCAGTTAGAGACATCCCTGATGAGAGAAGGGTTGGCTTTAAACGCCTCCGATACCAAAAATGGTTCGCAGCCAACAGCAATGATGAGAATGGCTTGATTCCCTTTACATCCGCCTTACATAAGCAGGATCAGATTCGTTCTATAGCACAGTTTAGAATGGGTTCCCATTGGCTGAACACAGAAAGAATGAGGGTGGTGGATAGAGCACACATCCCTCGCTCAATGAGACACTGTCAAATGTGTGGGTTCCAAAAACCTGAGGATGAAATGCATATGTTTGAGTGCCCTTTTTATAATGATATTCGCCTCCGCTACCAGAAGCTGTTTACAGATATTTATAGGCATGTCCATGAGGATACCAACTTAACCGTATGGAATGTGGAATTCTGCGATTCCACATTCAGAACCTTTATGAATGGAAATGGCACTAAGTCTTTTTGGAGCAACCTAGCCGACTATCTTTCTACTTGTAGAAGAGCAAGACAGGAAGCCCTGGACTGCTTAGTGGCACCGTAATTTATCATCCCTTTTTTTCTTCTTCTTGTGACTTCTCATTTGTTAGCTTCTTACCTCCGCCACTGTAAGTGGTTGAGATCTGGGTCCGGCTCTAAGGGGTTTTATACCTACGCCACCAAAACGGTGGTTGGGAGTTTGGTTTGTTTGTCCTCGACACACCCCTGATGTAATGGGGTTTTTTGCTTTGTGGGTGCTTTTTCTTTTTGTTTAAAGCACAGAGTCTCATACACCCTCGCGGTGTCAAGTAGACTTTAACATGTAATGTAATGTAATGTAATGTAATGTAATGTAATGTAATGTAGGACAGACTCTTTGCCACTCCTAGCCTATCCCACTGATCCGCTTAGCAGGAGTCGAATATGTTACGAGGGAACTGGATGACTATGAAGAAAGACAACATTGAAAAAGTGCCTGGCAGTACAGCGGGGAATCTGCCTGGGAGATCAGGAGAGCCGAGGACCGCCCGGCAGTACTACTGTAAGTTAAAGTAGCACAGAAGGAGAGTCGAAGACCGCCATAAAAAACACCTGGCGTCAGGGTAAAGGAACTAAGGAACTAGGGTAACATCCTCTTGGTGTGCTCTCTGGTTTCCCACGGGGGGACTTGGAATTGGAAGACGGTGAGCAGCCAGAGTTGGCTTAAAAACCATGTAGCAATAAAGGTTCCGAAGTCTAGCCCAGCCATCGTGTTCAACGCCCGCAGCCACACACACGGAGTGCCAGCTACTAAGTACAGCACAGCTAGCTCCTCTACTCGGTAGCTGTATGCATGTTACAGTCCAGGGGTAGGCCAAATAGGCTACAGGGATAGATAGGCTGCATGATGGTAGCTAAAACTACCACCATATTTAGTCACCCTTCTTAAATATGGTGACAGATGAATTTTCTATGATTGCTTTAAAACACCTATAGCCATAGCTATAAAGCACTATAGCAGTATTATGGGCTCTGTCCAAGCCTATTTGGCCTACCCCTGGGCTATAACTAACACACATAAAGCAGCAGGCGGTGAGCAGCCTGAAGGCTGATAGACCATGTAATCGAAAGAAGCTAATCAAAAGAAGCTGAACACAAGCTAACCAGTAAATGAATCAAGCTTGGGCAGGAGGGGTAGTCCTATTCTGACTGCCCCCTCTCGTGCATCTGCTTAGTGTGCTCCCTGGTTTCCATGGATATTGCACGGAGGACTTCGAATTGGCAGACAGTGAGCAGCCCAGAGTTGGCCAGTGCTTTTCTTTTCAGCTAAAAGCAGCAGCTTCTAGGCAGCTCCCCTGACTGGCTATTCAGCATAAGCTAATGCAACCTAGTTTGTCTGGAAGCTGACAGAATCCGCTGGCCGGAACAGTCAAAATATTGGGGCTTAGCCCAGTGGCTGGCTCAGGGAGCTACCTAGAAGCTGCTGCTTGTAGCTGAAAAGAAAACTATGGAGTTGGCTGAAGGATCATGCAACAATTCAAATCCAAACAATTATCGTGGGTCTGATCTTCAAGCACTGCTAAGTTGACGACCCACAGTTGGTGGAAATCTACCATCTAATTAAGGATTGTAATACCAATTCCAAGACCACAGAATGCTTTGCTTTGAATTTAATATGTAGCTGCCAAGATGGCGAGCACCCTTCAAGGCTGGAGCCATGTAACCAAGTTCAAGTTCAAGTTGAAAACCACAGGGCCCTATTCGTAGATCTACTGCTACCGAGACAAGCTTCATGATGGAGTAAATCTACCATGTAATTGTTCAACTCCCCCTTCGGTCGCTCTTGGCGTTGCAGGTCGTCGTCAACCGCGATGGTAGCTTGTCCAGTTGAGGTAGGAGACCGCTCCCCACCCGCGTACGACGGGCTCCCTTAACACCACGCCCCACCAGGCGTTCTCATTATCATTACCATGTAATTCAGGATTATTGGACCAACTCCAAGACCAGAGGGACTTATTCGTAGATCCAGGGCTTGTTGGTAGGCTCCCATCCAGACAGCAGCTCTGCAGGGCCGAACCACAGGGCAATCTCTCGCTCGGCAGCCTGAGAGAGTCGTGTGAGGTGTGTAAGTTTTTATTTGATTCAGTTCGATGCAGGTGTTGGTAATGATAACGCCTGGTGGGGCGTGGTATTAAGGGAACCCGTTGTACGCGGGTAGAGAGCGGTCTTCTACCTCAACTGGACAAGCTACCATCGCGGTTGACAGCGACCTGCAACGCTCAGGGCGACCGTAGGGGGAATCGAACGACCCTGCATCCTCAAAGCAATTTGGTGAACCACTAGACCAATTGAGTCGCTGAAAGGGGCTTGCAGGTGTTGCTTTACCCATTTATTGTGTAGTTATAATGATTTGCGTGACTCCCCGGGCAGTCGGGAGTCTATGGTTCATTGCAATAAAGTGTTACTGTGTAAGGAGTTTAAATAGACAGGCGAGTACCCTCCTTGGTGGCAGGGCCAAACCACAGGGCCATCTCTGGGCAGCCTGAGAGAGTCGTGAGAGGCGAATACAGTTTTGATTTAATTTAATTGAATGCATGTGATGCGTTTTCTAAATGTCAATGGATTGCAGATGCTTGACTTGAGCATCGGTCAGCTCGATACAAAACGTTTCAGCAGTCCAAAGTCTATGGCTTAGGCATCGCGCACGTCACCTGTGGTGACTCACCATTGGTCAGCATGTGGTGGCAGGTGACCAGTGGTGACTCACTAGTGCTGACTCACCATTGGTCAGCATGTGGCGGCAGGTGACCAGTGCTGACTCACTAGCGCTGACTCACCATTGGTCAGCATGTGGCGGCAGGTGACCAGTGCTGACTCACTGGTGCTGGCTCACCATTGGTCAGCATGTGGCGGCAAGTGACCAGTGGTGACTCACTAGTGCTGACTCACCAGTGGTGACTCACCAGTGAACAGCACGTGGTGGCAGGTGACCAGTGCCTAACTGCCCAGACCATGTTGCTACTCACCAGGCTTACATCCAAAACCCAGAGCCCATCTGCTCTCTGCCCAGACCATGTCACCAAATCACCAGGGTCTAGTCCGAAACCCAGTGCCCAACTGCCCACTGCACAGATCATGTTATCAACTCACCAGGGTTCGATCCAAAACCCAGAGGCCAGAGCCTCTACAAAGTTCCAAATTGATAACCGTCAATCTCGTTCAAATTGATAACCGTCGATGACGTTAAAATTGATAACTGTCAATGACGTTCAAACTGGTAACCACAAAGTTTCAAATTGATGACCGTCGATGACGATCAAACTGGTCACCGTCAAAGATGTTCAAGTTGATAACTGTCCATTACGTTCAAACTGGTAACCACGAGGTGGAGAACAATTTTTTGCCTTTCTTTTTCTGGGGATTTGTTGGGAGACCCCTACTGGATGTTGTGGAGCGGGCTTGTCTTGGGCCAACCAATGGCCTGTCGCTGACAATGTAATGCAAGGCGATACAATGCATTGCAATGAAATGTACTGTAACATAATAAAATGTGGAGCCTTGCATGGGAAGCCAGTATTCCAAAATGACCAGTGTCTCACCCACAGCTCCGCTGGGGTGGGTTGGGGTGGGCGACTTGGTACTCTTCTCTATTGCTGCTGATGACCTCCACCCCCTGGCGCAAACAACTAGAATATGTTTCTCAAACGGTACTCTTTCCTATTGCTGTTGATGACCTCCACCAGGGGGTGGAGCTCAACAACAGGCAGTGCTTTTTGCTACACGCTACACAGTCGGGTGGATACCAGGGTACTTCCAAGCGCGCGCCTTTGCGCGTTGGCGCGCTGCCTTTTTCAGCCCCACTGCGCGTTCCACGCAGTTTTTTGCAACCCCCTCTGGGCGCAACAAGCAATTTTTGCGCTTTTTGCACTACAAAGCGCAGTTATTTTTTCAAGTGCGCTAAAGCGCTGGCCAATTTGGTCCATGGAAGTAACCTGGTGGATACTCAACTTTTATGAAATCAGGCTTGAGTAGCCCACCCAGCTACACAACCTTGCCTTGAAAAATATAAAATAAAAACCACCACCCACAGCATGATTCAGGTGGGCGACTTGGTACTCTTCCCTATTGGTGACCTGGGAGAATCAAGCCACACACACCCACAAAATGTTTGCAATAGCATTTTTTGGTAATAGTTTTTTTACTGCCGAAGACGGCCAGCAGCCAAATTGCCGGCTGAAGCTATGTAACCAAGTTCAAGTTCCCTATTGATGCCCCATGGACCTGGGAGAACCAAGCCACAAGCGTGGGGCCAAAAGTCACTTGTGAACTCACCAGCAAGGATTTCTGTCTCAAAGTTGTGGTTTAGTTTACCTAAACCACAACATTGACACAGAACTCCTTGCTGGTAAGTTCCAGCAGGGGTAGGGTTGGATGGGAATTTGGTTATGGTCCGTGGTTGACTTTTGTTACAACATGGACTGGAGGGGTCAGTGGACAAAGTACTTGCTTTTTTCCTTTTTTTGGCGGAGCCCCCTCTTCAAGGGGGTGGGAGCCCCCAGTGTTACCCCGTTGTCCGTCCGACCCACCGACCGACCGACCGACACAGTATCAGCCAACAGTCTCATAACTGACTCGCTTTCGATGCCACCTGTCGCTCCATCGCAAACACTCTCCGCCATTTTTTAGCGTCATATGCAACGCTGCATAAAACTTGTTTCAGTTGCAACCCTGCAGGACCTCACCAGCAAGGATTCATGTCTCTAAGTTGTGGTTTAGTTTACCTACACAACAAGTTTGAGACAGGAATCCTTGCTGGGGAGTTCCTGCAGGAGTAGGGTTGGATGAGTATTTGATTATGGACAGTTATTGAGTAATTGAGTTCCGTTGCTATGTGGACTTGGACCTTCAGATTTGAGGGGATAGAGGACATAGTGCTTGCTTTTTTCTTTTTTTCCCGCGGAGCCCCCTCTTCAAGGGGTCGGGAGCCCCCAGTGTTTCCCCGTTGTCCGTCCGACCAAACGACCGACCGACCAAACGAAAAATTGAAGCCTGACACGCCAGCCAACAGTCTCGTAACTAACTCGCATCCGTTGCCACCTGTCGCTGTCTCGAACACTCTCCGCCAATTTGCAGCGTCGCATGCGACGCTGCATAGAACTTGTTTCAGCTGGAACCCTGCAGGAACTCACTAGCAAGGATTCACGTCTCAAAGTTGTGGTTTAGTTTACCTACACAACAAGTTTGAGACAGGAATCCTTGCTGGCGAGTGCCTACATAGGCAGAGGCTGGATGGGTCATTTGATCATGGTCAGCGGTTGAGTAATGTAACTACGTGGACCGGTACCTTCGTCTTCGAGAAACCAGAGGACTAAGTACTTCGAATGAGTTGGATGAGTATTTGGTGATGGGCAGTGGTTGAGTTTTTTTACTACGTGGAATGGTGTCTAAGGCTTAGAGGGGCCAGAGGACTAAGCACTTTCAGTTGTAACCCTGCAGGACCTCACCAGCGAGGATTCATGTCTCAAAGTTGTGATTTAGTTTACCTACACCACAACTTTGAGACAGGAATCCTTGCTGGGGAGGTCCTACAGAGGAAGGGATTAGATGGGTCTTGGGTGATGGTCACTGGTTGAGGAAGTGAGTAACGTAACTATGTGGACTGGTCCACATAGTTACGTTACTCAATTCAACAAGCAGTGACCATCACCCAAGACCCATCTAACCCCTTTGGATTTGAGAGGGCTGAGGACTAAGGACTTATAGGGGTTCGATGGGTGGATTGGATGGATTGGATTGGATTGGATGGAATGGAATGGATCGGTTGGATTGGATTGATTTGATCTGATTGATTGGATTGGAATGGATTGGATAGGATTGATTGGATTGGAATGGATTGATTGGATTGGAATGGATTGGATAGGATCGGATTGGATTGATTGTATTGATGGATGGATGCATGTGTGTGTGTGGTGGTGGTGGAGGGGGGCATCTGTCGCTCCGATAGCCAACACTCTCCGCCAACTTTCTCTGGTGCTTGCAACACCAGGACTTGTTTAGGACTTGTTTAGGACAGGAACACAACAACCTTTTCTGACCCAGCGGTACAGCAAGTCATAGTGTGTCAGGTCTGTCAGGTACCAGCCCCTCTTCCCATTCTCAAAGGATTGATTCCCTGATTGGATCTCGTGAATACTATCCATCTAATGTGTATTCTCTTCTAAGCTGCTGCGAGAAAGTTGAGCTGGTGAACAAGAAGACGGGATATGTTGGCCAAAATTGTACCTTATAACACTCATTGGACCTGCACATGTGTCTTCTGACTGTCCACAACTTGGGCCAACATACCAGACGGGATATGTTGGCCAAAGTTGCACCTTATAATGCTCATTAAACCTGCACATGTGTCCTCTAACCGTCTGCAACTTCGGCCAACATATCCCGTCTCCTTGCGCACCAGCTCAACTATCTCACAGCAGCTTAGAAGAGAATCCGCATTAGATGGATGGTATTCACAAGATCCAATCAGTGAGGCAATCCTTTGAGAATGAGAAGAAGGGCTGGTATCTGACAGACCTGACACACTTTGACTTGCTGTATCGCTGTACTGCTGTGGCAGGAAACGTTGCTGTGCAGGGGTTGGATGGATATTTGATAAATAAATACATAGTACGCCTTATTATGAGGCGTGAGGTTGAGGGGGCCAGCCTGCTTGCTTTCTGGAGCCAACCACCAATGTGTATTTGATTATGGTCAGTTGCTGAGTTCAGTCCCAATGTGGACTCTCCCCTTTTCCTCTGAGGGGCCAAAAGACGAAGTCCTTGAAGGTGTTGGATGGGTAATTGGTGATGGTCAGTTGGTGAGGAAAGTTACTACGTGGACTGTTTCCTCTGGCTTCGATAAACCAGAGGACTAAATACTTTCAGGGTTTGGATGGGTATTTGATTATGGTCAGTGGTCTTGAAGTGCCACTGTTTGGACTGGTTCTTTTGGCTTTGATAAACCAGAGGAATAAGTTCTAACAGGGGTTGGACAGAAACTTGGTGGTGGTCAGTTGGTGAGGAAAGTTACTATGTGGACTGGTCCCTTTGGCTATGAGGAAAAAGAGGACTAAGTCATTTGAAGGTGTTGGATGGGAATTTGCTTATGGAGAGTGGATGAGATGTGTCATTGTTTGGACTTGTCCCCTCAGCTCAAAGGGGCCAGTAGACTTAGTACTTGTACTTCACTGTTTGGACTGGTCTCCTCAGCTTAAAGAGGCCAGAGTACTAAGCACTTGTACTTCACTGTTTGGACTGGTCCCCTAAGCTTCAAGGGGCTAGAGGACTTAGTAGTTGTAACCCTGCAGGAACTCACCAGCAAGGATTCATGTCTCAAAGTTGTGGTTTAGGTTACCTACACAACAACTTTGAGACAGGAATCCTTGCTGGTGAGTTGCTGCAGAGGAAGGGGTTGGATGGGTCTTTGAGTTTAACGTTTTAAACCTTTACTTGTACAAACAATAACAGCTGAAATAACGCCATAACGTTTTTTATGATGATGATGATGATGATGATGATGATGGTGATGATGATGGTGATGATGATGATGATGATCATGATGATGATGATGATGGTGATGATGATGATGATCAGCGGTTGGGTTGTGCAACTACGTGGACTAGTTTCTGCAACTAGGGCAGGGACAACAGGACTCAGCACTTCAGAGTTTGGATGGCTGTCGTGCTTCTCACTTCAGTGGCAGCCACAAGTGGACTTGAAAGGGGGGTGCATGGCTATGGTGCGCCATGTTTGTGGACTGATCCCTGCAACTAGGTCAGGGACGACAGGACTCAGCACTTGAGGGCTTGGATGGTTATCGTGCTTCACTTCAGTGGAAATAATAGTGCTGGGGGCGGATGCCATGGGTTGGTGGCTCCCAGCATACCACAGACCACTGGGGGACTGACCAAGGACCAGCAGCAGGACAAGAGAGAGCACCGCTTCCATGTCTTACCTCAACTGAATCTGATCCATGTTGCGACCCACATCGATGCCCAGGTCACCCCTCATAGTACCGGAGGCAGACGCCATGGGGTAGTGGCTCCCAGTATACCACAGGCCACCGGTGGATAGACCAAGGACCAGCAGCAAAACAAGAGAGAGCACCGCTACCATGTCTTACCTCGACTGAATCTGATCCATGGATGATGTAGCGACCAACATCGATGCCCAGGTCACCCCTGATAGTGCCGGGGGCGTTGCCATGTGGAGGGTGGCTCCCAGTATACCACAGGCCACCGGGGGACTGACCAAGGACCAGCAGCAAAACAAGAGTAAGCACCGCTACCATGTCTTACCTCGACTGAATCTGATCCATGGATGATGTTACGACCAACATCGATGCCCAGGTCACCCCTGATAGTGCCAGGGGCGGACGCCATGGGGTTGGTGGCTCCAATCATGGAGCGTCCGTACTTGATCACGTCCTTACCCTCCCAGACCATGGCGACAACAGCACCAGATGCAAGGAAGCTAACCAGCTTGGGGAAGAATGGCCTGCACACAACAACATCAAAGTCAGTGGATCATGGAGTTTCTGTACATGATCACATCCTTGCCCTCCCAACCCATGCAACAACAGCACCAGATGCAAGGAAGCTGACCAGCTTGGGGAAGAACGGCCTGCACACAACAACATCAAAATCAGTGGACGAGTGCTTCTTGGCAATTGATCCTGCACAATGGATCATCACCTCGATACTATCCCTCACTACCAGCACCACCACAAACACCACCACTTACCTCAACCACAGCAACCACCAGCAACACCATCATAAGCTTTCCCTACCTTTGGTTGTGCTCAGCATAGTGGCTCTGGGCCAGGTCCTTGCCAGATATTACCACCTGGATACCATCCCTCACTACCACCACCGGCACCACCTACCTCAACCACAGCGCACACCATCAACACCATCATGAGCTTTCCCTACCTTCCCTTGTGCTCAGCATAGTGTCTCTGGGCCTGTTCCTTGCCAGATATTACCACCTGGATACCATCCCTCACTACCACCACCGCCACCACCACAAACACTACCACCTACCTCAACCACGGCGCACACCAGCAACACCATCATGAGCTTTCCCTAGCATCCCGTGGGCTCTGCTTTAGGGCTCTGGGCAAAGCCATTGCTAGGGATCATCATCTCGATACCATCCCTCACTACCACCACCTACATCAACCACCACAAACACCACCAGACCATCGCAAACACCACCACCTATCTCAACCACAGCACACATCATCAACACCATCATAAGCTTTCCCTACCTTCCGTTGTGCTCAGCATAGTGGCTCTGGGCCAGGTCCTTGCCAGGGATCACCACCTTGATCCCAACCAGCTTAAAGCCCTTCCGCTCAAATCGGGAGATGATCTCTGAAACCTACAGGCCATATTCACAGTCATGGTTGGTTCAATAAATAAATAAAAAGATAAAATAAATACATATTAATAATAATTATTATTATTATTATTATTATAATAATGATACTACTAATAATAATCATAACAATAATAATAATAATAATAATAATAATAATAGAAATAATAATAATAATAATACTAATAATACTACTACTAATAATAATAATAGATAAAAATGCAGCAAGTAATGGTACAAGTCATCGCCAAGAATAGAAGTGGGGGCAGGGGAATGACCTCCAAAACCTATAGGTCATGGCCACAGTCATGGTTGGTTCAATGAACAAATTCACAGACAGTGTGTAGAGGCTTACAGTGACAGTCACAGCTACAAAGTTAGGCGCACCTACAAACCTAGCTCATTTATTCATACGATGTACCTAATCCGTCTGTAAGTATAAGGGTATGTCGTAGATTCACAGATAGTGTGTTAAGGTTAACAGTGTCAGTCACAGCTACAAACTTAGGCACACCTACAGATCTAGCGCATGTATTAATACGTTATACTTAATCAGTTTGTGAGTATTAGGGTATGTTGTAGATTCACACATAGCGTGCTAAGGCTAACAGTGACAGCCACAGCTACAAACTTAGGCACACCTACAACCTAGCGCATGTAATCATACGTTATACCTAATCAGTGAGTCAGTGTTAGGGTGTGATGTAGATTCACAGGTAGTGTGTTAAGGTGAACAGTGTCAGTCACAGCTACAAAAGTAAACGCACCTTCAAATCTAGCGCATGTATTCATACGATCTACCTGCCCAGTCTATCAGTTTTAGGGTATGTTGTAGATTCACAGGTATTGTGTTAAGGCTAACAGTGACAGTCACAGCTATAAAATTAGGCGCACCTACAAACCTAGCGCAATTATTCATACGATATACCTGTCCAGTTTGTCAATTTTAAGGTATGCGGTAGATTCGCAGATAGTTTGTAAAGGTTAAGACCCTGTGTGGTCCCTCCAGTATTAGTATGTTGTAGATTCACAGGTAGTCCCAGCTATATCTAGGGACCGGCATATCATATGATGTTGACCTACGCGAGTAAGACATCATATGATATCATATCTAGGGGGCGGCAAATAGATATAAATTGCCTCGACATATAGATCTATATAGATCTATATGTAGCAAAATATATCTTTATCTGGTACATCGGTACCTCAAGGAGGCCTCTCAAAAGTCTGGGATTTATTTTACATGTAGTCTGCATCATGTTGAGGTGCCTTGTGCCTTCAAAATAAATACAGGATTTATTTTTAGTTCAGTAATCACTTGTGAAGCTCGCTGCCGGCACGGTCACATACTAAACGGGCACGATATAGACTCCAAACCAACCCAGGCCGAATCCCCCCTACCCCCATCATCAGTTCATCACCATCAGCAGTTCAGCAGACATCAGGTCCTAGAAAAGTCTTTAAACTGTATTATTTGTGCAGCTTCTAGGCAGCTCTCCTGGCTGGCAATTCAGCCAAAATTAACGCAAGCTAGTGCACAGGGAGCTGCCTAGAAGCTGCTACTGGTTGCCAAACAGTTCATCATCATCATAAATTCATCATCATTCCGCGATTGCTTTGCTAGGGCAGTAGACTAGTAGGGTTACATGGACACATTGTGCAGTCGCCCTGAATCATTCCCTAAAGGCCATAGGCTTAAGTCCTATTCGCTAGCAGGATAGGAGCACCGTTCCTAAGGCGAGTGCTGTAAGAAGGGCTGTTCAGGTCCTGTTCCACAACGCAGCCAGCTCTGTTTGTTGAGACCCCTTGCATGCCTTCATCTGCGCTTTCGTCGAGATGCTAATGTTGTTGGGACTGACGCCAATGTTACAAGCTCGACAAAACAACAGGCAAGGTCCACCTTCTTCAATCAGCGCATCGAAGTTTGCTCTCCAGTTAAAAGCCTGTGGGGCTTTCTCGAGAATGGCCAAGACGGCTGCAGGCGACTTCCGATTGCTCTTATAACTTTGTAAGCTGCCTTCATTCAGAAGGCTATTTGCCGTTTCCATTTGAAACAGTGGGAAGAAAGCGAATAGCAAGTTCGAGAACCATTCGACGACTCAAACTGCCCATATAGATATATATAGATATATCGGGACCGGGGGGGGCCTAGGACAAGGGATACCAGATAGATATATCAGCTTCGCGAATATAGATAAATATATAGATATATGTAGACCGATAGATCTATATAGATCTATCGGTCTTTGCCTCTCCCTAATCATATCATACAAATTGCATCATATATTATTGCATATAAATTGTAACTTTAGCCTAGCCAGCCTGCCGGCATTATATGATATCATAAGATGACATGATGTCATACTGCCGTTCCCTAGCTATATCTGGTACCGTATTGAAGATCTGATTGGATCATCTATCAGATATCTCACCTATATCTGATACCGTATTGAAGATCTGATTGGATCATCTATCAGATATCTCACCTATATCTGATAACGTTTTGAAGATCTGATTGGATTATCTATCAGATTGATCACCTATATCTGATACCATATTGAAGATCTGATTGGATCATCTATCAGATATCTCATCTATATCTGATACCGTATTGAAGATCAGATTGGATTATCTATCAGATATCTGACCTTGGTGCGTAATACACGTGGGTACACAACACACACTTTCAACCTATGTATGTGCTTCCCGCCCTGTAGTGTAATTTCTTAGGCAAGGCCCAGGAGAGCTCAACTGTCTCTTCCCGTACATCTTGGTATGTGAAGTAACAATGCTCGAATCGTGAAGGGGGGGGGGGGGGGGGGGGGGGATTTCCTGACACCTCAATTCCAGCCAGTCACGAGACAATCTGACAGGGTCGGATTTTAGCCTTACCCCCACCCACCCCCACCCCTGCCCCACCAACACACACACGCACAAGGCTAAAAATATTGAGGCCCCTCTGTTTCTCTGGTATCACTCACCAGGGCCCTCTGGACTCCATCTGGCTTGATCTGCACATACAAGAGGAAGGGGAAATGTGACATAATCTGATGCATGGTACATGGCTATGGCGAATTGACAGTGGCCGTAGAGTGCGTTTTTGCTTGGCCTACATGTGTGCTGATGTATCAATCTGTTTGTCTATGTTAGTGTGTGTGTGTGTGTGTGTGTGTGTGTGTGTGTAGGTGGGTGGGTGGTGGTGGTGGTGGTGGTGGAGGAAGGGGGGGGGGGGGGGGGGGGGGGGGGGGGGGGGGGGGGGCATCCATGCATGTGCGTGCGTGCGTGCGTGCATGTGCGTGTGTGTGTGAGTTTGTGCGCGTGTAGGCATGCACGTGTGTGTGCGTGTGCATGTGCATGAGTGTGCATGCACGTGTATGCATGTGTGTGTGTGCGCGTGCGCGTGAATGTGCGAATGCATGTACATGTGTGTGTGTGCGCGTGCATGCATGTGTATCTTCTCTTATGCCCCTGAGGAGATGGATAAACTACTACTGTAATGGATGTAGAGGTCTGTAATGGATATATAGACACACAACGATAGCATTGCAGCCCCATGTTATTTCCGCGTAGCGGTAAATGAGTGGGCAATCCGGTATTCAGTTCATTTGACAATTACCAATCAATGCACACAACACGTGTGTGTGTGTGTGCATCAGCGTGCATGTGTGCGTGCACGTGTATACATGTGTGTGTGTGTGTGTGCGTGCGCATGAATGTGCGAATGCATGTGCATGTGTGTGTGTGCGCGTGTGCGTGAATGTGCGAATGCATGTGCACATGTGTGTGTGTGTGCGCGCGTGCATGCATCCATGTGTATCTTCTCATACGCCCCTGAGGAGATGGATAAACTACTACTGTAATGGATGTAGAGGTCTGTAATGGATATATAGACACACAACGATAGCATTGCAGCCCCATGTTATTTCTGCGGAGTGGTTAATCAGTGGGCAATCTGGCAATCAGTTCATTTGACAATGACCAATCGATGCACACACTAAAATGTTGCTGCAAAGTGGGCTATGTTAAATATATTAATACATGAAACCAGGACCTAGTAGTGTACTCGATAAGCAGTTCTGCGGCTGGGCACACGCCACGATGCTGTTGCATAGTGGGCTATCTATCAGATATTGAGAGGCATATGCACGCACCATGATGAATGATCGCTCCTGGGGGGTGGAGGCATGCGCCTCCTGGTTCCAGGCTGCAGAACATTGGGAGGGGGAGGTCAGGCAACTGCAAACTGTGTGACCATACCAAAATCTAACCAGATCAATATGTGTGGGCCCAGCCATGTAGCTATCAGATGTGGTGCTATGTAGCTACCATATCCCAATATGTGTGGGCCCAGCCATGTAGCTACCAGATCCCACGTCTCAACCGGATGCCTGACCATAGATTGAAACGCTAGGGCCGTTAGGGGGTACCTGCTGGCTTAAGCACATTTCGGCCTCCCTCAAGACCGAAGCAGATCGTATGTCACATCCGCCGATATGCGCACCTGTGCGCCTGCCTATTTCATTAGCCCATCCTAGGCGCCTGGACTCAGCTCCAGACTCTGGATGCAAATGATTGATTCGAAGCGAGTATAATTTGTATTGTTTGCTCACCAAGGGTGGCAGCGAATCCAGCCAAAATCGCGGCCCCGTTGTATCCCCAAGCAGAGCTGGAGCTAGACAGGGCGCATCCAACAGTCGACTGGCATCGGTTCGTCACCAAAGCGGCTGGTGCTCCTGAACGCCCCAGCCTTCCCAGGCTCCTGAGCGCAGTTGCTGCTGAGCGACGGAACATACTGCTGACAAGAAGGATAGGGAATGCAGATTACTGAGCTCTGCGGATGTGAGCTAAATTATCGTGCTGTAGCTTGACCCAATGGTACCGAGTTCCCCACGATGTATCCCGATGTCGATTTGGACCCTCGATATTCAAATTCGAGCTGGAGCCAACGCCAATCGAACCCAAGATGACACTGGACTTTCTCCCGCTGTCTGTAGTTGTGCATGGCGTGGTCTTGTCCCTTCTGAGTGGCGTTTTTGCTTGGGGCACTGCGGCAGCCGGCAGGTGGCATGGTCTTGTATTTACTTTCGGGCGGGGTTAATAGGCTGCCATTTAAGAACTCTACGCCTCTCTCTTTGTATGACTGGTGAATACTCAGTTTTTTAGTTTCGCATTCTTGTGGAATCCCGCTAAGATGGTCATGGAAACTCTTTGCTATTCTACTATAGACTTGAATTTCGCTTTCTTCGCCCCATGCTTATTCTGCACGCTTTTGTAGTTGGCTATGTTTTTTCGTTAAAGCCCTTCAACACAACAGATCATCGTCTCGGGTCTCGGCATTGATTTTTGCTGAGAATGTAACAATATCCTTCTTACAAAACAAAACAAAATCAAAGCGATTTGAATGTAATGATATAACAATTTAATTCACATATCAGCTGGCAGACTTATATCCAGTGCAAGGAGACTTACATTAAGGTGGAGGGCCGTATTCTTTCCTATACACCTGTGTTCCCAAACCACGCCTTCTCAGAAGCCTATGATACGAAGCAAAAAATGTATGACATACGTGCTGAATGGACACATACTCGTATGTGATATATCATACATAGCATAGTGCAAGTGGATAATCATGTATTATTATTTTTACAAGGAGGATTCTCGCCTTCAAGGGTGGAGAAATGCTGCAGAGAAGGGTGGAGAAAGGCTGCAGAGATCTGATACCGGTTATGGAAATATAGGATAAGTAACTTTCTGTTCTGAAATGGAGTTTTGTTTTACCCAGACTTGTTTACAGATGTTACATAGTTTTCCTTTTCAGCTGCCAGAAGCAGCTTTTAGGCAGCTCCCATAGCTACTTAGCCAAACCTATAGAAATGCAGTGTAGCTAGAACCTGGCAGATTTGTCTGTCCAGCACTGCTGAAATCTTAGGGCGTGGCCTAGTGGCTGGCTCAGGGAGCTGCCGAGAAGCTGCTGCTTGTACCTGAAATGAGAAGCTATTTTTCACCCCAGGGCAGGAGGTGGGTATTTTACCCCAGGAGGTGAGTATTTCAACCCAGGAGGTGGGTCTCCCGACACAAAAAAGCGGCACCGGGAATTCAGTTAGAATGGCGGAGCCTATCCTACGAAAGATATGAGATGGTATGAGATATTAACACCATATGATGTTATTGAACAGTTATAGAGCATGATGCAATGTTTTTAATAATTAGTGATATAAAGGGTTTACGGTAGATCATTGTTATTTGAAGTATAGAAGGATTGGGATCAAAACAATGATGGTTCAATTAAAATTGCAAAATTGAATTATCACTGTAGCACGAACTCAGGGCCCCCGTCGGTAAAACGATTGTTCTAAGTTCATCAGTGTTTCTTTCGTTGTAGCCCCTCCTGATAGCATGGTTTGGCAGTTTCCTGTATCCTATTTGGCTACCCCTAGACTGTAACAACATACACACATTCCATCAAACATTGCCTGCTTCAAAAATCTAGTAGTGCTTGATCTCAGCTCCTCCCCCGTATCCTTAAGATTTGCCGGGGAACAGACCTTGTAGTGCTTGTTGAGCGCCCCTCCAGATAGGCTAGAATGATCATGATTGTTTAAGGATGGGCAAGTCCCTTTGGCCTAATTGGGAACATCCTGGGCTGGACTGTAAGCATATATCCATGCATACACTGATACACATCAATGCTAACTGCAGGCGATGCAATTATCTTATCAACCCAACGCAATGATACGAAGTACCCAAAGGGTGTCGGCAACTTGAGGGGGCCACCAAAAACCCACAGCACACAACTCACAACCCATAAAAGATAACCCATAACCTTAGCCACAACGTAATTACATAAGCTGCAAACAGCCACACACACGATAACTTTGATTATTCCATCAACCACTACTCAGGCACATTAGGAGGCACACAGCAAGGTAATACAAAGGCCTAAGTTAGTAATCTAGCATGGTCACCCACCAGCCACATTTAATCACTAGCCATTGGAATCCCATGGGCAGCAGCAAGCTAGGGACAGCCACAACCCCACAATATGCATGAGGCCACTACTCACAAAATACAACGACAATCACTGGCACCTACACACCTACATACATTGAATGACGTAATCATCTACGTACCATTGTTGGCCCAAATCAAGTAAGCCCGCTCCACAACATCCAGGAGGGGTCTCAAAAACGAATCCTCAGAAAAAGAAAGGCAATGTCGCAGCAAGCAAGCATAATAATCAGCATACACATAGGCTTGTTGCTTGGTTGGTCCTCAAACGAGTCTCAACTTGCTCTGCGCCAAAGCTTTGTAGGTCAGTATGGGAAACCCACTGAGCTTTGGCCCAAAGCAAAGTGATCCTACTTCCGTCACCAACAAATGAAGTATATACCCAGACCCCCATCAGAAACAGCCATCCATCCTTTCACCCTGAAACTGAACCGAACTAATTTTGCAGACGATTTTCGATCGGCATCTAGTGGTGCAGAAACGCGGGGGTTCGCGAATTGAAGGGGGGAAGACAAGAGAGGAACCGAAGGCCTCCGGTAGTACGGTACTACGGTCCCAACGCCCACGCATGGTAGGGAGACCATCCCAGCAGGGCCTTCGGTCCCTCTCTTGTCTTCCCCCCTTCAATTCGCGAACCCCCTGAGGGGGACGGGAGTGCATTATGAAATTCGGGTTGGCGCGCGCAACGCAGCTGGCGAGATCACGGACAGCTACAATCTGTCAGGCATCCACCTGCTGCGTACCGGTATTGAAGACGGACGAGACTCTCGCGAGCGTTAGATTTCGGCTATTTCGGCGCCAAGATCATTGATTAGCGCTGGTGCGAGATGCTACCAAATTGAGAGAAATAGGAGCAGGAATAATCAAACTGGTCGTCGTCAAGAACCAACAAGGGCATGGAAGGAGCAACAAATTCAATTGCCCCAACGCATGGAAAAGAAATAATGAAAACGAAAGATCCAATTGTCCATCTGCTCATCATTCAATACTTTATCTGAGCGCAATTGATCAGCTTGGAGAAGCGCTTTACCTTTCATCGTCAAGTATCGCCCATTAATTTCCTCCAACTACCTCACCACAGTCACCAGCCTATTTTTCAGCTTTTTCTGCTTGGCCAATAATACTGGCGCCTTGATTAGGTGGCCATGAATGCTCGACACGCAGCAGAAGGAGCTGATAGACCAGAGTTTTTATTTATGGTTAGGAAACGTTTGCTCGATACAGTCATGCTCTTAAAGCTGCAGGCACAACTGACAGTACCATATTTTCAACTGACTGTACTATAAATATCACATCAGATATGCTGGTAGCTACCAGCTGCCAGATACCATGCCAGGTCCTTCGCTTTCGCAGCTGCTAATTTTTATAAATGCCTTCCCTTTGACCTAACCTAGTCCTCCAGGTGGGCGGCTTGCGTGCCAAGAACATGATGACGTTGCTCCGGGTTCCTCACAAGAAGACGGCAATAACAGACGGAATACAAACAAATCCAGTTAACAGATACCTGTTCTACATTGCGACTCCAATCGTCCAGAATGCCTGCTTTCAGCTCCGAGGATCACTACTTTGTTGAGGAAATTAGGAATGCAGACCGTCATGTTCAGCACGAGAAAGCTCAAGTTGCCCAACTGGATCGCTCCGAGAAAGCCCATTTTAAGGCTGCTGTCTGTGATGAGGATGTGTTGAAGCATGCAGTCTGTTAGGCTCAGCTCGACACTAGACAACTGGTTATTGAAAGGATTGAGAAGCTGTGGGCTCGAAAACTTCGTGAACGCCATGGTCGGATGCTTCCAGACTACATGTCTCTGGAGATGAAAGACTATCACATCTCAAAGCAGGGTGAGGTGTCTGAGTTTTGGCGCATCTTCTAGCTTTCAACTCGTTTTCAACGTGCATCCAACGAGGCCATTTATCCCACCAAATCGAGTTTCCATTGCGCGCTTTGATTGTATGAATTGCCGGTACCAACCTTCATCCCCGCACCTACGATTCTTTTGACGGAGCCCCACTCACTGCCAACTTATGGGCAACTGCGAAAAATCCCGACCCAAACTTGTCTTGTTAATGCTGACTCGCGGATTGCTGGGATCCCATTTTCTCCCCACTGCGATCATCCACAGCAAGCATGCAACGAATCATATTGCTATACGAGTGAGAGATACTTCACTAAGCGATTCACCATATTGCTAGCTTTCAAGAGGCACGAAGCGAATAAACCCATCCTTATCCCACCTGCCACCTCCTTACCACACCACCTCCTTACAACACCTGCCACTTCACACTCCTGCAGACACGAGAGTTCGATGCAAGAACTTCCTGAGGAACCTGTTCCTTGACAGGAAGAAGAAAAGGTTCATTCAGCATACCGCACGTGTAAGTCTCTAGAATGCTTGTTTAGATATTTTATTCATTGCATCCCATAGGATGTGCATACTAGGATGCTTGCTTGATTCGGGGGGGACAGTGTGGGGATTGGAGGGGGCAGTGGCAATGGCAGTAGGTGCAGCCAGGCCTGGTTGTGTGTGTGGGAAATAAAGCCTGTATATGGAAGGCGCTTGTGCGAATAGATAATGCCGGACGAGCTGATGCTGGATTAATCTTCCCCAATAATATGTATTTAACAGAAAAACAGATGGGCAGGGCAGGGGCCCTGAGTGCAGGCCCCCCCCACCCCGCCCCACCCCCTCCACCTCAAGCACGACTTCGGTCAGGCGTCTGGGCTGGATAAGGCTGGATCGACCTGCCTATGCTCGAAGACCCACCCGCGCACCCAGCGACCTTAACTAACCCATTCCTTGCTTTGATGGTTGCAGGAGCCCTGCTTGTGGAAAGGCAACGACCGATTGCGCCACCCGCGCAATCAAATGAAAGCTGATATCGTGGCCAACCTCCCCAGCGACATGGGTGCCAAGGCACAGCCCATGTCAGTCCTCAAGTATATGGAATACTCTCGAATTATGGTCCCTCACCAGAACCACAACGAGGTTGATGCCACCTCTACGGGCATCCCATCAGCAGACGCCAAGCCTTTGAAGGGTTGGTTTGAGCACCCCCAGAAGCTGGGAAATGGAGCTTTTGGCACCGTTTACATGGCTGCTCATGATGCATTTGAAAACCTCCGATATGAGGTAAGAGCATGGCCGGTTGTTGTGACAGTTTTTGATGATGGATGGGGTAGGTCCTACCCGGTAGGGTGGGGTGCATGCTTGACCAGGTGATAGTTTCTTTGCATTTGTTTGGTGCCTAAGTGCCTTGGTGGCTCAGAGCCGAAGAGACCCACCCACAGAGCTCATGGGTAGTAAGACATAGATTGTCGTCTTGCGACAGCTCACACCTGGCTCCATGCAGTGAGGAGGGTAGCTTCCATCTTTTGCCGCATGTATGCCTCAATACATATTGACTGTTGAATTCGAATCCACTTGCCGGGGGAGTGCTACTTGGGCAGTTCAGGGGTCCTGCCCCCCAGCAGTACACATGCATATTAACTGTTGAATCTGCTTCACTCCCCAGGTTCTCAAGATCTCCACCTGGGCACCAGCGGCTACTGTCGCCTACTGGGCGACTGAGGTGAGTGAGGTTACCTTCCACATACCTTCCACATGGCGGCACAGTAGAATCTACTCCATTGGTTACACAGTTTACATTCAGTATTATACCCACAAAGTGGGCTGGCTAAGTATTTACCACCCACCTTCCACCCACCTTCCGCATGGCGCCTCAATATATACCACATACCTTCCACGTATCTTCCACACACCTTCCACATACCTTCAACCCGCCTTCCACATGGCGCCACAGTATAAACCACATACCTTCCACGTATCTTCCACACACCTTCCACATACCTTCCACCCGCCTTCCACATGGCGGCACAGTATATACCACCTACAGTAGCTCATCCCCTCCCCTACCTGCCCCTGTTTAGGTTGCATGCGGCCTGGAGCTGGATGGTGTACCCCACTGTATGGGCTTGCGAGGCTGGAGATTGGAGACAAGAAAGATGAGAGGCAAGGCCATGTGCCGCCTCCATGTCGCCATGAATCCCATGCAAGCCAAGTAAGCTCTTGTTTCTGATGTGGAATATTCACTGGTCTCACATGCAACTTACTAATGCAACTAACTATATGGCCTCACATGGCCTCACATGCAACTTACCAATGCAACTACCTCAATAGCCTCACATGCAACTTACTCATGCAACTACCTCTATGGCCTCACATGCAACTTACTAATGCAACTTACTCTATGGCCTCACATGCAACTCACTAATGCAAGTAACTCTATAGCCTCACATGAAACTTACCAATGCAACTAATTGTATGGCCTCACATGCAACTTACCAATGCAACTAACTATATGGTCTCACATGCAACTCACTAATGCAACTAACTCTATGGCCTGACGTGCAACCAACTAATGCAACTAAGTCTATAACCTCACATGCAACTTAATATGCAGCTAAGCACGCACATGCCATGTTGCCACAATAGGATGGTAAATTATTGATTCTGATGTAGTTGCTCACTGCCCTCACATGCAAGCGTGCCCATGCCATGTTGCCGCAGTAGGATTGTAAATTATGACTGGGTGTGTATGTGTATGCATAGAATGATATAGTTCAAGCAAAGTGTGGCTTACTCACTACTTCACCTGCCTCCACCACTACTTCACCTGCCATCACCTGCCTTCATCACTACTTCACCTGCCATCACCTGCCTTCATCACTACTTCACCTGACTTCACCACTACTTCATCACTACTTCACCTGCCATAACCTGCCTTCATCACTACTTCACCTGACTTCACCACTAATTCATCACTAATTTATCGCTACTTCACCTGCCATCACCTGCCATCACTACTTATCCTGCCATCACCTGCCATCACCTGCCTTAATCACTACTTCACCTGCCTTCACAACTACTTCACCTGCCTTCACAACTACTTCACCTGCCATCACCTGCCATCACCTGCCTTCACTACTTCACCTGCCTTCACTACTTCTCCTGCCTTCTCCACTACTTCACCTGCCTTCACCACACTCGATCACACATTTGGATGGCAGAACCTTATACGATAGAAAGTCAGTCCTAGCCTTGACTACACTGCAAATGTGGGGGGCGATCGGCACACTTTCCTGCACTCCTACGCCACCCTTCTCACCCACAATGCACCCTTATAAGACCAGTACACCGCAGTGCCGCAGAACCCCCCAATTAGCAGTGCTAACCTCCCGCCATGTGTTTCCCCCATGCAGCTTGGAATCGCTGGTGTACAACAGCACGGAGGGTATGAGCGGTGTGAACTTTCTCTCCCTCCTGCTGGGCGCATTCCGTGGGGTGGAGGCCATGCACAGCAGGGGCATTGTTCACTCTGACATCAAGGAGGACAACTTCTTTGTCTCACTGGAGACTCTTGAGGAAGGAGAAGTTGCGGTCCACTCGCAAGCAGAAGCAGCTGTCAACGGATGCAAGGCTGTGGTCTTTATTGGTGACTACGGTCTGTCGCACAAGGGGCTTGAGGACTATGGATATGGATACCGTGGCCGCATGGGCATTGATGACAATGAGATGTCTAACTTCGCCCGGGACATGTTCGCCCTTGGCGTCATGATCGACAAGCTGATGATGAGTGGTAACATCAACATGTCCATCCACAGTGAGGATAACCTGCTAAATCTGGTGGGCTATCTCGAAAACCCCATCCCCAGCAAACGACTCTCGGCATCTCGAGCGGTGAAGTTCCTTGCAGGCCTTCTTGACCAGGAGGAAACGATTGTGGCTATGGTTGCGCAGGAGATTGTGGCGGAGGTGGTGTCTGGTATTGTGGCAAAGCTTGTGGCTGACGAGCAGCAAGTGGCTGAGGTGATGGATGAGCTTGTGGCCGAGCTTGTGGCTGAAGAGCAGGAAGTGGCTGAGGTGATGAATGAGCTTGTGGGTGAGCTTAAGCCGGAAGAGCAGGAGTTGGCCCCTACTAAGGTGCTTGGCCAGCCTCCCTCCACCACAGGCCACAACTGCCCCGCCCATGAGTGGGAGGGTGCCTATGAGCGGGATGGTGCCGATGAAGAGGAGGGTGGCTATGCTGATGATGATGTGGAGGGTGCCTACGAGTGGGATGGTGCCGATAAGGAGCAGGAGGGTGTCCATGAGCGGGAGGGTGCCTATGAAGAGGAGGGTGGCTATGAGTGGGATGGTGCCGATGAGGAGGAGGAGGGCGCCCATGAGTGGGAGGGTGCCTATGCGTGGGATGGCGCCTATGAGGAGGAGGAGGAGGAGGAGTGGGTGGAGCTTGACGAGGCGGATTGGAGGCAGTTGGAGGAGGAGAGGCAGTTGGAGGGGGAGAGGCTGTTGGAGGCGGCGAGGCTGTTGAGTGAGATTAACTCACTGAGGAGGCTGATTGAGGAGGCAGATTTGAGGCAGTTGGAGGAGGGGAGGTTGTTGGAGGAGGAAAGACACTTGGAGGAGGCGAGGCAGTTGGGTGAGATGAACTCATCACCACCTACATGGTGGAAGTCTCTGAGCGACCCTGGTGTTGCTGGCATTGGCTTTGTCAGCACCGAGCACAACGATGTAGCTTGGGTGCTGAAGGAGGAGGCCAACAACACTGGAACAGTGTCCCAGGAGAACAGCTCCATTGCCTCCTTGGACATGACTGACGAGGAGGTGGGGAGCAGTGGCTGTTTCCCAGTGGCAGATGCTGTGATGGCTGCAGGCTGCATATGTGGAGCTTTGGGTAGGGAGGTTGTGAGGTTTGCACGCTCACTCCTTCCAACCTGGTGAGCTATATGCTTTTGTCCTGGTGTGACAGAGTGTGGCCAGCGTCCCATAGCTTTTTTTATACAGCTAAGAGCAACAGCTTCTTGACAGCTCTCCTGACTAGCTATTCAGCCACCCTATGCAAGCTAGTGCACCTAGAAGCTGAAACAATCAACTGTTCAGCACTGCTTACATATTGGGGTGCAGTGTAGTCGCTGGCTCAGGGAGCTGCCTAGAAGCTGATACAATCAACTGTTCAGCACTGCTGGCATCTTGGGGTGCAGTGTAGTTGCTGGCTCAGGGAGCTGCCTAGAAGCTGATACAATCAACTGTTCAGCACTGCTTACATCTTGGGGTGCAGTGTAGTCGCTGGCTTAGGGAGCTGCCTAGAAGCTGCTCAGAAAAGCCAAAAAGAATAGCCCTGCATTTTCCATGCTATTGGTTGATTCGTCTCAGGCGTCTCGCGTGTTTACACACATGGAGCAAGCCGTCCAGTGAGCAAAGTGATTCTGATGACTGATGATTTCAATGCTATTTCGGTCCGCTATAGGTCTCCGCATGTGCTCACAGCTTGACAAAGGCAAGGGACAGTATCCACAGCTCACACAACTATGCTGGTGCTCTATTGGACTGGGGAGGCCACTAGAGCACCAAAATGGTTTTGTAAGCTTGGCTCGCTGTCCCCTTGCCCTTGACAAGCTGTGGTCACATGTGGAGTCCAATAGAGCACCCAAGTAGTTGTGTAAGCAGCAGTTGTAACTTGTAAGCCGTCCAGTGGGAAAAGTGGTTATGATGATGCTTACCTTGTCTGGGAGCCTGGCAATCTAAAGGGGAGAGTGACCGCAGCATGACACAGTCATAAGCAGGACACTTGGTGGTTGGCCCCAGCGCAAGCGAAGCCCCCCTCAACCTCACGCCTTGTCATAAGGCGTGACATCTATTTTTGTATTCATTGGGAGGGCTGTTGTTGTGTTGCTGAAGTACTTCTAGACAAAGTGCTGATATCTTGCATCGCCACATTGGCTCGCCAGCCCTGTCTGACAGGCCAGCTATTGGCAGTGAATCAGTGATACTGAATAAGTTAATTAGGGATGTGATTCTGACTGGCCAGCTATTGGCAGTGAATCAGTGATACTGAATAAGTCAGGGGTGTGATTCATTGCGTTCTCATATTCTGTCACCCAATCATTGGCTGTGAATCAGTGATACTGAATAAGTTAGGGATGTGATTCATTGCGTTCGCATGGCGCTGTCACAGAATCATTCTTATATTGGTCACAGAATCATTCTTATATTGAATCTTGTGAACATTATTATTACCGTAGCATGATTATTCATTATTCCTGATACGTAACATTCCTGATCCCTGATACATTTGATTTTACTGATACATAATTTGATTGTATTGATGCATTATTCATTATTGTATTCTTTGTTTAATTCCAAGCGTCGTTGTTACTGCCGAAGACGGCAAGTAGCCTTATGGCTGGGACCATGTAAACAAGTTCAGTGTTTACTCTTGCCTGATTTCGAATTGTATACCGGTAGGCATGTTGGAGCCAATCTTTGGAGGTGTTCGGTCAGATGTTTATGGGATGTTTTTTGCTAGCATGTAGGGTGTCACCTGGTAATCTATCTAAATACATCCCGGACTGAGGTGCTTCACTTACAAACACGTCAAACACTTTCCAGGGTCTAATCCCCCGTTATAATCCTTCATTCACAGATCTTGTGAGTCCTTGTATTGCTTTATGTACGTTGTTGAAGTCCAGGGGTAGCCAAATAGGCTAATGGGACTTGACAAGCCATGATATCAGGAGGGGCTAAAACGCAAAAGCACTGATGAACTGAACCCTAAACAATCAAATTACTCCCGGCGGGCCTGAGTTCGTGCTACAATGCTACATTACATTGCATTACATTTCATGTTAAACTCTACTTGACAGTTGACACCACAAGGGTGTATGAGACACTGTGCTAAAAAAAAGAAAAAGCACCCACAAAGCAAACAAACCCATTACATCAGGGGGGTGTCGAGGACAAACAAACCAAACTCCCAACCACCGTTTTGGTGGCGTAAATATTTAAACCCCCAGAGCAGGACCCAGATACCAACCACTAACAGTGGCGGAGGTAAAAAGCTAACACATGAGAAGTCACAAGAACATATAACATTTATAATTTAATCATTCGATCGCTTCTTTGATTCATGAGGTGAGCCACCCAGAGTTGGCTGGAAAACCATGTAACACTTCAAATTCAAATTCAAAATTAGACACCGACCCACAGATCGTGTGAGTCCTTATATTGCCTATTTGTTTTATGATACCACATGAATAGGATGGGGGGAGGAGGTGCGTGGCTCGCTAGATTGGGGAGAGGCTTCTCTCGACCAACACTCACTCATCTTGTTTCTAGGATTGTACAGCAGCAGTACATGCGCTTCTAACATGCAAGGGCCATACCCTGGGTTTAGATTTTACCCCTGCTCCACCATGACTCAAATCACCCCTGCTCCACCACTCCATCCACCAACACTCACCCATCCTGTTGCTATCTGTTTCAAGGGGGCTCTGACAACAGCACTAACAGTTAAAAAACGGAGGAGAGACCTGGGCTGTACAGAGGCTGTGTAGCTATAATCCATGTGATGGTTCCGGGCTTCATGGAATGAAATACGCATGGGGGAGGAGGGTGTGTGTGGGGCTGAGGGTGGGGAGAGGTGGAGGAGGGATGCAGGGTGAGGTGGGGAAGGGGAGGACGGGTGGGGTGAGGTGGGGAAGGGGAGGACGGGTGGGGTGAGGGAGGAGGGAAGTGGAGGGGTGGGTTGGTGGGGAGATGTGGAGGGGGTAGGTGGAGGAGGGGTGGAAAAATGGAGGATACCTGGGCTGTAAAAAGGCTGTGCGAGAATCATAATTACAATCACAGCTACAAGGTGTTACAAGACGGATGGGAGAGCTTATGGTATGCATTACTAAGGGAGGAGCAGAGTTTTTCTTAACGTTTAGGAGTAAACATTAATAATTGTTTAGGTCCGATTCCTGGGTCTGCACTTCAGGGAAATGAAAACATTAACAATCGTTCTGCACGATTTTGGCATGATTACTGTTATGCTGAAAGAAAAACGATATTGAACCTTGGAGACACGATGTCCAGGTGTCCTGGTTGGAATCTGTCCAGTGTGTCAGCCTAGTGATCTGGCCAAGGCATGGAATCTGTCCAGCGTGTCAGCCTAGTGATCTGGCCGAGGCATGGGGAATTTGGGATGAGCGATGCCTGAGCCAACAGCCTGGCTGATGCTAAACATTCATAATCGTTCATGATGATTTTGCACCCAGCCTTTGGGTCGACCACAAACATTAATAATTGCTCGTGAACGATGCCCAGTGAGCCAGGGCAGGCCAACGTTTCGCGAGCATGAGAACATTACCCAGACCTGAGAATTCGATGGCCATTTTGCAAAAAACAAAAAGTGTGTGTGGTGTCAAGGGGACCCTCCCGTACGCCGCAGCTGGGGAAAGTCGCCATGGCAGACATAGTAATTTCGCAAATAAACATAAATAATCGTGTGTGCACTTTTAATCGTGCTCAGGAAAAACACTAGGGAGGAGGCTGTGTGTGTGCGTGTGTGTGGGGGGGGGAGGATCCAGGAGTGGTGGATAAACCGGTGGTGGGTAGTGGTAAGGATAGGTTAATGGGGGAGGATGCTGGGGGGTGGGGTGGGGTGGGGGTAGGGCTCCTTGTACTAGTGATTAGCATGCTTTGCAGCGCATGCATCAACGCAGGTCCCTAAAACCTAAACCCTAAACTGTGCATGCATCGGCCCAGGTCTCTAAACCCTAACCCTAAACTGCGCATGCATCAGCCCAGGTCACTGTTTTGTGTCGGTCGATATTTTTATTTATTAGCATTGAGCAAGCCCATTGGCACATGCGTCCTTTCGTGTTGGTGCCCATTGCAAGGTGTCCCAAACGGCCTCGCCGCTGGCCATGGGGTCAATGCTGGCAGGTGTCTGTAGAGTGGTCAGTTTGACGACTGTGGTTGCTGAGGCCCTCCATGACTTGACAACAACACGGGTGTAAATGTTGCAAAGGGTGGGAAGATAAACCTGGGGGGGGGGGGGGGGGGGGGGGGGGGGGGGGGGGGGGGGGGGGGGTAGAGGGCATAGGGTTTAAGGTTTACAATGACATGGGTGTAGATGTTGCAAAAGTTGGAAGGTGAACCTGGGGGGGTAGATGGAAAGGGGGGAGGTTGGTTAGGGGGAGGCGGGCGGGTGGGTGGGGGTGGGTGGTCGAAGGTGTTTGGGAGTGGGTGGATGGAGGTGTGTGGGTGTGGGCGGGTGGTTGGAGGGGGGGGTTAAGTGGGTGGGTGGTGGGTAGATGGGTGGCATTGGGGTTGGATGTGGTGCGTGTGTATGTGTATGTGTGTGTGTGTGCTGGGGGGTAGGGGGGGGGGGGGTAGGTTGGTATGTGGTTGGATGTGTGTGGTGTGTCTTAGTGTGTTTGTGTGTGTGTGTGTGTGGGTGTATGGTATGTGGGTTGGATGTGTGTGTGTGTCTTAGTGTGTTTGTGTGTGTGTGTGTGTGCTGGGGGGTAGAGGGGGGGGGGGGGGGTGGGGGGGGGGGGGGTAGGTTGATGGTATGTGGGTTGGATGTGTGTGTGTGTGTCTTAGTGTGTGTGTGTGTGTGTGGTGTGTGTGTTCTGGGGGGTAGGGGGGGGGGGGGGGGGGGGGGGTGATTGTAGGTGGGTGGTGTTGTGTGTGTGTGTCTTGTGGGTGTGTGTGTGTGTGTGTGCTGGGGGTAGGGGGGGGGGGGGTAGGGTTGATGGTATGTTGGTTGGATGTGTGTGTGTGTGTGTGCTGGGGGTAGGGGGGGTAGGGGGGGTAGGGGGGGGGTAGGTTGATGGTATGTGGGTTGGATTGTGTGTGTGTGTCTTAGTGTGTGTGTGTGTGCTGGGGAGGGGGGGGGGGGGGGGGGGGGGGGGGGGGGGGAGGGGGGTAGGTTGATGGTATGTGGGTTGTGGGTTGGATGTGTGGGTCATACTTGTCTGTAATTTTGTTGCGAAAGCTGACATAATATAAATGTCCCAATATATCCCTGGACCGTAAGATAAATACACACGACTCGTCCGAGGCAGCGTCGCAAGCGACACAGAAATAGCGGAGAGTGTTGGCAACATAATTGAGCGGACCGGAACCAGTTAGTTACGAGACGAGATAATTAGTTGAGACAGTTGGTTGACATGTCCGGCTTTTTGAGATTGCACGGTCGCCGGTCACACAAACGGACAACGGGGTGACCCTGGAGGCTCCCGTCCCCTAGGGCCCCAGAAGAAAAAACCAAAAACGAAGCTCACCTGGAAAAAACGAAGCTCACCTGGAATGTATCGGAGCTTGCTGGGGAATTTATGCTTAGGTCTCTCTTTGAGTTCAGCACTGTCACATCTCCCATGGTCACACTGGTTGTCATGGCCAGGACATTATCCACCTTGATAGTGTAGGTCTGGGGAATATAGTTGGGAGGGAAGAAGAAGCCCTCGAAGTCTGTGTACCTCAGCTGTAGACACAAGTGCGAAAGTGTTGGTCAGTTTTGTTGTGTGTGTGTATACAGCTGGATATTCCATGTCTGAGGAGGATAGGTGGGAGGGAAGAAGAAGCCCTCCAAGTCTGTGTACCTCAGCTGTAGACATAAGTGTGAAAGTGTTGGTCAGTGTGTGTACTTCAGCTGTAGACTCGAGTGTGAAAGTGCGGGTCAGTGTGTGTACCTGAGCTGTAGACTCGAGTGTGAAAGTGTGGGTCAGTGTGTGTACCTGAGCTGTAGACTCGAGTGTGAGAAGTGTGGGTCAGGTGGTGTACCTGAGGCTGTAGACTCGAGTGTGAAAGTGCGAGTCAGTGTGTGTACCTGAGCTGTAGACTCGAGTGTGAAAGTGTGGGTCAGTGTGTGTACCTGAGCTGTAGACTCGAGTGTGAAAGTGCGGGTCAGTGTGTGTACCTGAGCTGTAGACTCGAGTGTGAAAGTGTGGGTCAGTGTGTGTACCTGAGCTGTAGACTCGAGTGTGAAAGTGTGGGTCAGTGTGTGTACCTGAGCTGTAGACTCGAGTGTGAAAGTGTGGGTCAGTGTGTGTACCTGAGCTGTAAGACTCGAGTGTGAAAGTGTGGGTCAGTGTGTGTACCTGAGCTGTAGACTCGAGTGTGAAAGTGTGGGTCAGTGTGTGTACCTGAGCTGTAGACTCGAGTGTGAAAGTGTGGGTCAGTGTGTGTACCTGAGCTGTAGACTCGAGTGTGAAAGTGTGGGTCAGTGTGTGTACCTGAAGTGTGGGTCAGTGTGTGTACCTGAGCTGTAGACTCGAGTGTGAAAGTGCGGGTCAGTGTGTGTACCTGAGCTGTAGACTCGAGTGTGAAAGTGCGGGCCAGTGTGTGTACCTCAGCTGTCTATGTACCTCAGCTGTCTATGTACCTCAGCTATGGAAACAAATGTGAACGTGCGGGCCAGTGTGTGTACATCAGCTGTCTGTGTACCTGAGCTGTAGAAACAATGAAAGTGTGGGTCAGTGTGTGTACCTCAGCTGTCTGTATACTTGAGCTGTAGAAACAAGTGTGAAAGTGCGGGTCAGAGTATGTTTCAGCTAGTAGGTTTGTTGTGTAGTGTGTACCAGGTGATCATGTGAGGTTGTGAGTCCAGGCTGTCTGTGTACCAGGTGATCATGTGAGGTTGTGAGTCCAGGCTGTCTGTGTACCAGGTGATCATGTGAGGTTGTGAGTCCAGCTTGCATGTCATCTGTGTGTGGTTGTTGATTCAGATGATGAAATCATACTTTTGACAATTACATATAATCATGATCGCCACCATCATCACTATAATCTGCATCATCTGCATCATCTGCATGTGGTTGTTGATGTATACAATGAAGTCATCTGCATCATCATCATCATCATCATCACTATCATCATCACTGTCATCATCATCATCATCATCATCATCATCATCATCATCACTGTCATCATCATCATCATCATCACTATCATCATCACTGTCATCATCATCATCATCATCATCATCATCGTTATCACCATCATCATCATCATCAGCAGCAGCAGCATCGTTATCATCTTCATTATCATCATCATCATCATCATCACCAAGTGCACCAATATGCCAGCACCAAACACTACTCACCATCTTAGCAAACATGGGATCATACGAGTACTCAGTGTCCAGGCCTTGGTTTGCAGAAACAGCAATAGGGAGTGGCTTCCTCTGTTCGTTGTATTCTTGTTGCAGATCAAACTCGACAAGCCTAGGCACATCTCCACGAATGGAGCCCACGGTGGTGCTGAAGGTGCCAACGGGTTCGGGGTTGGCAATCTGTTGATAGGGGTGGTGTGGAGTAGGGTTTAGGGTTTCAGTTTTGGGGGTTAGCAATCTGTTGATAGGGGTGGGGTGGTGTAGGGTTTAGGGTTTAGGGGTTGGCAATCTGTTGATAGGGGTGGGGTGGGATGGGGTAGGGTTTAGGGCTTTGGGGTTGGCAATCTATTGATAGGTGTGGGGTGGAGTTGGGTGGGTGAGATTGCGGTGGTGCTTAAGGTGCTAACGGGTTTGGGGTATGCAATCTGTCAAACATCAATCATCTTAAACCCTGGGACAGGCATAATTGTCAGAGTGGTGACCTTCAGAGACACGAGTGCTATATTGGCATCTCTTTAGTTCACCACTCTGACATTGATTAATTGCTTACTTCATATAGCCCCTTTAGCCTATTTCATACTCAGTGTCGCTGGTTTGTTTCCTGGGGTGAAATTCCTTTCACACAAAAACAACTTGGCCACCCCTGAAATGTAACATGTACATTTGATTAGGCTGGACAAACACAATGAACAGAGCAAGAACCACCTAATAATGATGGCACCTGGTGGGGCGTGGTGGTGGGGCGTGGAAGCCCTGTCTTACGGCACTTAAGAACGGGCTGCTACTTTACCTGGACAGTGCTACCATGGCAGTTGACAGCGACCGCAAACACTGAAGCACACCCGTAGGTATTCGAACCCAGCACCTTCTTCAGTCCAGCAAAATGATTAACCATTAATCCATTTGCCGAACCGGGATTAGAAGAACCACCTAACAAAACACAGTGATCCCTGATTGCTAATAGTTAGGGACAGGCAAATCGTATGATGTTGACCAAAGGCGAGTATGATATCTTATGATATCATACAAATTGCATCATCTAATATAGTATATAAATAGTAACTTTGGCCTAGTCAGACTGCTGCCATCATATGATACCATATGATGACACAATATCATACGATATCATATTGCCGTTCCCTACTAAAAGTGCTCATGTAAGTAAGACTTGGCCATGGATACCTAAAGTGGCAACCTGGCTGTGGACAACCTGGCTGTGGACGACCTGGCAAACAAAATCCCTAGTCAGCATCGCAAGCAACGCGGAAATTGGCGGAGAGTGTTGCCTATCGGAATGGCAGGTGGCCACGGAATGAAGCGGACCAAAGCCAGTTAATTACGAGATGGTTGGCTGGCATGTCAGGCTTCATCTCGGTTGTCGGTCGGACGGACAGACAGAGAGACGGGTGAATCTGGGGGCTCCCGCCCCCCAGAAGGGGGGGCTCAGCCAAAAACCTGGCCACCCCAGCTGCACTGTGCCAGGGGCACTTAATTTACCAGGAGGTCACCACGCCCCCCCCCCCCCCACACACACACACACACGCACACCACACACAAACCACCCTAATCACCACCACCACCACCACCACTCCACTAACCAGGAGTCACCACGACCACCACCACCACTACGATTACCACCCCATTAACCACCCCCCCCCCCCCCCCCCCCCCCCCCCCCTACACACACCCCACTCCCCATCCACACCCCCACCACCACCCCCACTCCCCCTAACCAGGAGTCACCATGACCCCCCCCCCCTCACATCACCCCCCCCCCCCACCACTCCCTCCCCAGGAGTCCACCATGACCCCCCCCCCCCCCCCCCCCCCCCCCCCCCCCCCCCCCCCCCCCACACACACCCACACACACCCACCCTAATCTTCACCACCACCACCACCACTCCACTAACTGGAGTCACCACGACCACCCACCACCACTTTCAATTACCCCCACCCCACCCCACACCCCCCCACACACACCACCTGGTGGGGGGGCGTGGTATTAAGGGAAACCCGCGGCAGAAAGAGAAAACGGTCTACCTACCTCGTCTGGACAAGCTACCATCGTGGTTGACAACGACCTGCAACACTCTGGGTGACTGTGGGGGAAATCGAACCCCCGACCCAGCTTTGTTTTCGCGATTTGGTGTACCACTAGACCAATCGTATCACTGAAACGGGCTATACCACCACCACTTCACTTCCAGGAGACCGTCAGTACCTGGTACACCCCTAGAGCTAGCACACACGCAGTCATGCCACCACAACCACTACGATTACCCCCACCACACATACACAAACACACACACACACCACTCACCCGGTACACCCCAAGAGCCAGCACACACTCAGTCATGCCACCACCACCACCACCACACTCACACACACACACCGTTACCATCACCACTTACCAGGAGACCGTCTGTGTCATATCCATTGACGTCAGCGATGCGCGTGATGGGTAACCGCATAGAGGTCAGGTCCAAACGAAGGGGTGTTGCACCATCCATCACAATCAGATTAGTCGTGATTGGCACGTTGACCCACTCCACACTGAACTGCTGCATGTAGTCGCCCATAGTGGCAACAGAGGGGATTCCCATCAGGGCTTTGCCGTAAAAAACCTACATATTGTTTGGTGATTTTTATCGATTAGATATCTATGCAGAGGGGATTACGTTAAGGGATGTGCCAGAAAACCCCACAGCTTGATGGGTGAAAGGTTTATCGATAAGATGTCTATGCAGAGGGGATTACGTTAAGGGATGTGCCAGAAAAACCCACAGCTTGATGGATGAAAGGTTTATCGATAAGATGTCTATGCAGAGGGGATTACGTTAAGAGATGTGCTAGAAAAAACCCACAGCTTCATTGGTTAAGGGTGTGGTGATTAGATGTCTAAGCGGAATAAGTGTATATGTATGTTCCAGTCCAGGGGCATCCAAGTAGGCTGAATAGACTTGCCCAACCTTGAATAATGAAGATAATACCTAATTAATTAATAATGATAATGGTAATTAGTGAATTAATTAATAATGATGATGTTAAATAATAAATTAATAATGATACATATTTAATTAATTAATTATGATAAAGATTTAATTAATCAATAATGAGAATGATAAATAATCAATTAATAATGATAAATATTTAATGAATTTAGAATGGCAATGGTAAATAATTCATTAATAATGATAATGATAAGTATACTATCAAGCTCCTGGATGGTCAGATACTGCTAGATGATCAGATCCTCCCTGGACTTTTAACAGACAGACAGACAGACAGACAGACAGATAGACAGACAGACAGACAGACAGACAGACAGACAGACAGACAGACAGACAGACAGACAGACAGACAGACAGACAGACAGACAACGGGAGGGCAATGGATTCATATCAGGTTAAAGATTACCTGGATGCCACCTAAGTACGCCACCGCTTTGTCTGCAGGGCTGATGCCGATGGTTCCGGATGAGAATTTGTTTGCAATGTAAGTCCAGCAACGAACACCAAATGTTGTGCCGGCTGCAGTTTGAGCTTCCAAACCGATGAGGACATCCTATAAGGCGGTGTTGAGATGAAAGAAAATCAGGCTTGCAGACAGTTTTGTGCTTTTTGTTTGTTACAGTCCAGGCAGCAGCCAATTAAGCTTAAGGGACTTGCCCATCCCCAAGCGTAGGCTCCAAATCTCAAGCCAAGCCAAGTCAAGCCAAGCCAAGCCAAGCCAAGCCAAGCCAGCCAAGCCAAGCCAAGCCAAGCCAAGCCAAGCCAAGCCAAGCCAAGCCAAGCCAAGCCAAGCCAAGAAAAGCCAAGCCAAGCCAAGCCAAAATTATGCTCTAACTGACGAACCAAGCCATCCAATCCAAGCTTATGCTCAAACTCAAAATCCAAGCCAGACAATCCAATTCGATCCAAGCTTATGCTCGAACTCACAAGCCTATCCAAGCCAAGCCAGCCAAGCCAAGCCAAGCTTATGCTCAAACTCAAAATACAAGGTAGACAATCCAATCCAATCCAATCCAAGCTTATGCTCAAACTTGGAAGCCAATCCAATCCAAGTCAGCCCAGCCCCGCCAAGCCAGAAGCCAAACCGCTTCTGTCTGAAATCACTAATGCCTAAAGGAACCAGCTCATGCACACACATAGTATTTATATTAATTTTGAATCAATTAATCACAAGCGCCCTAAAGCACCCAAGGATATCAGTATGCAGCAAAAAACCGCACCCCACACTACCATCCTATCAAGCCACCACTAATCCTCCTCATTATCATCTAATCCCGCACACCCACCAACCACCGCACACCCACCCACCCACCACCAACCCACAACCACCCACACCCCACAACCCACAACCACCCCCCCCCCACGCCACGACCTATACAACCCTACCCCACCCCACCCCTACCCACCGATTCCCACCACCCCCACCCACCCACCTCACCCACCCACCCCCACCCACACCACCCCACCACCCCCACCACACCCACCACCACCACCACCACATTTAAAATACTCAGTACCTGTATAGTGAAGTTCCATGTTCCTCACACTTATTATTGATAATTTTGTATATAAATTGATAACATTACATATATTATATTATTACCTTGATAGAAAAGTTCCACGTTCCTGAGCATCCAGGAGCATTCAGGTCAGCATCAGGGCAGTCGGGTAAGCGGACCTTCCATGTAGGGTGATTGCTGTAGTCTATTTGGGTGAGAGCCACACCATTTGCTACGATTGGTAAATTGTAAGGACTATGAGTTAACACAGTATGGATGGCGTAACATGCATTGTTAAACACATGGTGAATGGTGAAGTGTAAGGAGTAAAGTTAACAGAGTGAGAATGGTGTAAGGGGCATTTTTTTACAAATGGTGAATGGTGCAAGGAATATTCTTTAACAAAATATCTAGTATTTCATGCCTATCAATGGGTTTCAGCCTCACACACACTTACACACACAATGCACGTAATAACCCTATCCTGGTATTTCACTCCTTACCTTTGCGGTACACATCGCATTGCAGCCCACCAACATTTCACTCCGTACCTCTGCGGTACACATCGCATTGCAGCCCACCAACATTTCACTCCGTACCTTTGCGGTACACATCGCATTGCAGCCCACCAACATTTCACTCCGTACCTTTGCGGTACACATCGCATTGCAGCCCACCAACATTTCACTCCGTACCTTTGCGGTACACATCGCATTGCAGCCCACCAACATTTCACTCCGTACCTTTGCGGTTCACATCGCATTGCAGCCCACCAACATTTCACTCCGTACCTTTGCGGTACACATCGCATTGCAGCCCACCAACATAGCCTGCACGAGCCTGCCTGGCACCCTCTTTAGGCGACCAAGCAATCCTGCCCTCTGCAATGTCCTGTAGTGGCCACATGTAATCCGCTTCTGAGCACCCTTCGCTGTAGGTGAGGTAGAGTGCTGCAGCACTGAGCGGTGCACTTGCAAAGCGCACAGTGACCTCGTAGGTTTGGTTGGAGCGCAGGTTCAAGCAGGAGGAGGTCTTCGTGGTGGACAGGCTGCGAGTCAAACCCTCAAAAGAGTCGATCACAACCAGCCCATTCAGGAGAACCTGGCAGCCCTTGCATACAACCCGAAGCCTTGTTCCATGGGGCCAATCCTTCTTCCGTATGAGTCCGCTTGTGTAGCCGATAGCTGCTGTGGCAGAGGGGTCGTTAGGGAACAGAACCCTTTGCACTTCTCCAGCTACAATGTTTAGAGACTCGAAGACACCAGTGTTCTGGTACTGTTTGTTGGGTGTGGCAGTGTTCAATGCCTGGGGTGTGATGGTTGAGGGATCCACCTTGCTGTAGTGTACATGCCAAGCCCTGTTGAGTGGGGCTCCAATAGAGTAAGCAGGGACTTTGAAGTCTCCAGGGCCAGAGGTAGTCTGGACAGCGTCGACGTACTGATAGATGCCGCTGTTTGGAGCTCGCATGGTGAGGTCCAAACGGGCGGATGGGTAAGCCACACGGAGCTCAAACTTGAACCAACCTACTCCCCCAGCATTGAAGGTAGCAATCTGATTCGAGTCAATAGACAGCTGTTTACCGCCAATGTACACCCCAAGTGTGTTGGTGGGTGCCGATGTTGCGAGCTTCAGGCTGTAGATACCCTGAACTGGGAGCTGAAGATAGGCCTCGAAACTCACAAGGTACCCAATGGAAAGTTTGAAGCCAGAGAAGGCTGAGAACAAGTTTGGTGACAGTCCTTCTCTGAAGGACTGATCTACCACCCCCCCTGAGATGTCCTGACTGAACTGGTCGCCAACAGCTTTGTAGTAGGTCTCTTTGAAGCCCTGAAAGGTGACAGCATGGTCAAGGTGGGAACCAGTGAATTCTGGAGCAAAGGTTTGCAAGGCTGTATTGAGCAAGCGACCTGCCTCGTATACAGCACGGCCGGCATTGACGCGGGATCCAGTGAGGAATGGGAGTCTGCCTTGAGTGGGAACATCCGCAGAGGCAAGCAGTATATCTTTTACTTGAGTGGCCTTGTAGTAGGAACCTTGGTCGGGTGCTAGAACAGCCAGGGTCAGAGCTGCAACTCCACTGACAATCGGAGTAGACATTGAAGTTCCATCTTTGATGCCGTAGGTGCTGGCCAGGGCTGGGTTGGGGTTGCTAACCCACAGGAGGGAATGGATTTGAGCTCCAGGCGCAGCAAGGTGAACTGTTGTGGCACCGTAGTTTGAAAAAGATGCCCTATTGTCGTACTGATCAGTTGCGCCGATACAGATCAGGTTTGGGCTGTCGACGAGGCATGGCAGGTATGCCCATCCAAATTTCTTCAGTCTGTCCAGGTCAATATTCTCATTACCAGCCGCAGCCACCACAAGAATGTTCTTCTCCGCCAGGGGCCTCAAGGCCTGCTCATATGTGGCGTACCAGCTGCGGTGGTAGCTAGGTGCAGGGCCCTCAGCTGAGAAACTCCAGGGGTAATCAGTGCCAAATGAGCAGGAAATAATGTGCGCCCCCATCGCGGCAGCGTAGTCATAGGCAGCGACGACGTTGGAAGCTGAGATACTGCCCCTCAAGCAGTCAGTGACCCTCAAGACCATGACCTTCACGTTAGGGGCCACTCCAGTCATACCAATGCCATTGTTCTGGATCGCAGCCACCAGACCAGCCACATGAGTGCCATGTGCGTCCACACACTGGGGGTTGTTGGTAGGTTTGCATTTAACACAGTAGCCATATGTACTATACGTGGAGCAGCCTCCGGCATAGTCCCATCCGTAGACATCGTCGATGTAACCATTGCCATCGTCATCAATCCCGTTGCCTGGGATTTCCCTGGTGTTTACCCACAAGTTGTTCTTCAAGTCTGGGTGGTTCATGTCAGCTCCACTGTCAATGACAGCGATGATCACGGTAGGCATGCCGGTGGTGTACTTCCAGGCACCGGTGGCATTGATTTTGTCGATATAGTACTGATTACCAGCCATGTACAAGGGGTCATTGATGGTGACGGCATTCAGCTTGCGCCTGGTGGGAGCTTCGACATCGTTGGTGCTCCCCACGTTGTTTATCACGGTTTGGATGGCCTAAGAAGTGTGCAGATGTAGGATGATGGTGAGGATGCTGAGAGGAGGGGAGGAAGGGTAGGGTAAGGTCAGGTAAGGTAGGTAGGGTAGGGTAGGGTTAGGGTAGGTAGGGTAGGGTAGGGTTAGGGTAGGGTAGGGTAGGGTAGGGTAGGGTAGGGTAGGGTCGGGTAGGGTAGGGTAGGGTAGGGTAGGGTAGGGTAGGGTGTAGGGTAGGGTAGGGTAGGAAAGGATGGAAGGAAATGAGGGAGGGGGGAGATGAGGGAAGGGGAGAGGGGAGTGAGGGAAGGGGAAGAAGGGAGAGTCTGTTAGCGATAACAAGCAGAAGTGACAGGAGTATAGAAGACAAGGAAGAGGGGGTGGGGGTGGGTGGGGGGGGGGAGAAGAGAAAATAGCACACAGAGAAGTCTGATATCTTCCTTATGGATGCTGCCTATATAGGATATTTTGAACATGTGAAGATATAAGGCTCCAAATTAGGCTTCAACATATAAACTATTGAGGTATCAATGAATATATGAGTTGCTCATACTTGCTCATCAGGTTACTAAATGATGTGCGCTATTGCGCGCTGGCGTGCAAGGGTTTTGGAGCCCGAATGCACGATTGACGCACTTTTTTAAACTCCCTCATGGCACAGCGCACAGATTTACGTTTTCAGTTGAGTCAAAAGCGGAACCCATAAGGAAGCAGTTGCATCAAAAGCGCAACCCAAAATGACAAAATGTAGTACCCTGTTGCTCATTGAAGAATCGGTATTGCTGTATACATTTGCTAATCAATGTCCCCAACACTGAGGCATGATAATGATAACACCTGGTAGGGCGTGGTATTACGGGAGCCCCGTTTTGAATGAGCTGCTACTTTACCTGGACAAAGCTACCATGGCAGTTGACAGCGACCGCGAACACTAAAGAACTTAAGGCAGTTACCAAAAACTGGTGTCTGCCATGGTGACTCTCCCCAGCTGTGGCGTACCAAGGTCCCCCTTAACATCACGCCCCTCCAGGCGTTTTTTTAAAGACAAACTACCAAGTATGCCCAGTGTGACTTACCTCAATCTGTTGACCTTGGGTTGGCGTGATTATCACAGGAGAGAAGAGACCCAATGACCTTGAGGCAGTTACCACAAACTACCAAGTATGCCCAGTGTGACTCACCTCAAGCTGTTCTGGTGACAAGGTTGTATTCGCATCCCTAGGGATCAGCCTGGACATTAGGAAGTCTCGTGTAAGCAAGCTGATGTCTGGAGGGGGCATGGGTAGGGGAAGAAGTAAATGTCAGTTGAGGGTGTGGGTGTGAGCATGGGTAGCAGCAGAAGTACATGTCAGTCGTGGGTGTGGTGTGGGGTAGTGTGGTGTGTTGGTAGGGGTGTGGGGTGGGGTAGGGGTGGGGTTGGGTTGAGGTGGTGTGGGTGTGGGTGTGGGTGTGGGTGTGGGTGTGGGTGTGGGTGTGGGTGTGGGTGTGGGTGTGGGTGTCTGTACAAACTGTCTGTCTGTCTGTCTGTCTGTCTGTCTGTCTGTCTGTCTGTCTGTCTGTCTGTCTGTCTGTCTGTTTGTCTGTCTGTCTGTCTGTCTGTCTGTCTGTCTGTCTGTCTGTCTGTCTGTCTGTCTGTCTGTCTGTCTGTCTGTCTGTCTGTCTGTCTGTCTGTCTGTCTGTCTGTCTGTCTGTCTGTCTGTACAAATCTCCCTTTCATTCCTAACTCACCTATATCAGCTTGCAGGTACTTCCTTGCCTCCTGGAGGATCTCCTCCGTATCAAAATCCAAAATCTGGATGTTGGAAGAGTTAAGAAGAACGCGGGAGATGTACGGGTGCAGGATGGCAGGGATGACATCAAGAGCATCTTTCTCTCTAATGTTGAAGCTAACAAGGAGTCTGGCAACACCAGAAGGGAAGTCATCCTGAGGAGTGAAGGGGAGAGCGGAGAGGGAATGATTGAGTGAATGGGTTAGGTTGGATTGGGTTGGGTAGTTATGTTTTGTTAACCTGTTGTGTTGTGTTGTGCCGTATTCTGGTCGGTTGTGTTGCGTTTTGCTGTGTTGCGTTTTAGGTTGTTTTTGCGTGGTGTGTTATGTTGCGTTGTGTTGTGTTGTGTAGTTGCGGTATGTTTTAGGGTGTTGTGTTGTGTTGTGGTGTGTTTTAGGGTGTTATAATGTGTCGTGTTGGGTTGTGTTGCAGTATGTTGCGTTTTGTTGCATTGCATTGTGTTGCGTTGTGTTGTGTTATGGTGTGGTAATGTCTTAGGGTATTCATGGTTGGCTTTGTGGTAATTTCAGGTGTGTTCTCGGTGTTGGTTTGTGTTTGTGTTGTGTTGTGTTGTTTTGTGTTGTGTTGTGTGCTGTGATTGTGTTGTGGTTGTGCTTTTGTTCGTGTGTGTTGTGTTGTGTTGTGTCTTTGTGATGTTGTGTTTGTCGTTGTGTTGTGTTTGTGTTGTGTTGTGCTTGTGTTGTCGTTGTGTCGTGTTTGTGTTGTCGGGTTTGTGTTGTTGTGTTTGTGTTGTGTTCTTGTTGTGTTCGTGTTGTGTTGTGTTCGTGTTGTGTTGTGTTGTGTTGTGTTGGGTAGCTGTTCTTCGTGTTGTGTTTGTTGTGTTGTGTTGTGTTGTGTTCTTTGTTGTGTTGTAGTTGTTTGTGTTGTGGACTGTGTTGTGTTCGTTTCTGTGTTGTGTTGTGTTGTGTTTCTGGCTAGTGTTGTGTTGTGTTGTTGTTGTGTCTGTGTTTTGTCTGTTGTGAGGTTTGTTGGTGTTGTTTTTGTGTGCTTTGTGTTGTTCATTGCTGTTGTTTTGTGTTTGTGTTGTGTCTGTGTTGTGTTGTGTTGTGTTGTGGTTCGTGTTTCGTTGTTGTGTTGTGTTGTATTTTCCTGTCATGGCTCAGCGTGGTGTTGTGGTTGTCTTTTCTCGGTTGTGTGCTGGTGTTGTGGGGTGTTGTGGGCTTGCTGTCTCACCTGGTCACTGCTTCTGTTAGCAGGGCATCCATGAATGACGCACACAGGCACGACGACAGCTGTGACAATTATTCCAGCGATGAGAAGCGCGATGATTGCTGTCAGGATCTTCTTGTTATCCACCTGCATTGGCCAATGTGCACAAGCCAAGTGAGTGCATGGCGGGCAAGGACAAGGTGGACAAAGGGTTGCAGCAAAGTTTTTTTCCCCCGCTACCTATCCCGATTGTTACCTGAGACCCCGTGTTGGCGAAATGTTCGCTACCTGAGACCTCCGACCCCCCCAGCTCTTGGGGGGGCACTGCCACCCGAACACCCCGTGGCGGCCCTACTAAAGCTACCAGGGCTCTGTCCCTGGAGGAGACCTAAACCCATGAAGCTACCAGGCGACCCACTTTCTGAACAGAAAAAACTCTTGGTTGCGGGGGCAGAGCCTTATATGGACCAGTTGGAGGAAAGATAGACCAAAGGGAGGACGGACCCAAGGGAGGAATGAATAAAGAAAGGAAGAACTGAACGGGGAAATACTGAAGTGAGGAGTGACCAAAGAGAGGAAGGATAAAAATAAATAGATGAGGGACCCAAAGAAGGAAGAATAGGAGGGAAGAAGGACCAAAGAGGGGAAGGATAAACGGGAGGAAGGATTGAAGGGTCAAGGGGGTGGGGATAACAGCACAGGTATTGGGGGAAGGGCAAGGGTTGAGGGACTGGGCCAGTAGACCACCCACTGTGTAGGTGCAACCGTACTGATGCGTCTTAAGACGATGGAAAGCATCGCGGTAGGTGGAAACGGATGAGGGGGTATCGTATGATCTGCATTTGGTCGAGAATCACTCGATTGTTGAAGCACGACACCTGGGCCGTTGCCCTGGTGGCTGGTGGGTCCCCTGGTGGTCGGCCCTGGGGTTCGTTGGTCGATTGGCGTTGTTTACGCGATGACGGGTTGCGATTTGGGTTGCGATGGAGGGGGGTATGAAGGTTGGCGATTAACGGAACCAGAACTGAGGGTAGCGGGTAGATTAAGATAAAGAGGCTCAGGGTAGCGGCGGGGGGTACGGGGTATTCGGTAGCGGAGTAAGATCGTGACCAGTATGCGCGTTATGCATTACGCAAAAACTTCGACCGGCGATTTCGTATAATCCCGGCGATTTCGAAAACATCGATAACCGTATTATGTTGTCGGTGCATAGATCGTAGGTCGTCTGTCTACGGGCCGAACAACGGCGGAGGCCGAGTGAGGGATGGGGTGGTTCGGGGTGGGTCCCCAGGAATAACCAGACATGCCTGCATGCACTCGAGATGATCTGAAGGACCAGAAGTACCTGAAGTACCCGACGACTAACCACCGCGGTGTCTCCTACGTTCCTTTAGGGCTTCCAACCACAATCGAGGCTCCGTTATTGAGACGTGGGGGGAGACAAGGTAGCTCTTAGTATCCAACGTCTGCTTACCCATGTTCCGAATCGTGAAGGGGTGCTTATTTCCGACGAGGTGGCATGTGGGCTGTTGGGGGTCCCGTCCGCCAGGGGATTGTTGTCGTATTGAACCGGTTGCTTGGTCATGCTTGAACCGTTATATCCTATCACGACAGGTTCGACGGGTATGGAGCGCAGGAGGTGACCGTGAGCTGTACTAGGATGAATTATCTACCTGCTTGTGGATGTGCGTAAACGAAAGCAGACTAAGGATGAATGATGAAGAACACACCTTGATTCCGGGCTATATATGGGGTCGGGCCGGGTAGATGAACGAACTTCTAAGCCAAAACCCAGAAACGCTAGCCCTAGGCAGTGGGATGTAGCTCGGAGAAGCTTCCCCCTACCAGTGGGATGGGAGGTCGAAATGTCGACCGTTCACCATCACGAGCGCGACATGGAGCGTGGGTCCAGTCTATGTCCGCGTTTCGAGTCCTCACGCATTACCTAAAACACGTTCATCGGCCCTTGACGGCAGACCTATGAAACGATAACTGTGACAAAGGTCGAAATCGGTTGGAAATTGTCGAAATCGGTCGGAAATTGTCGAAATCGATCGAAAATCGGTTGGCGAAAGAGATTGTTGGTTACAATGCCTGTAAGAACGGTTGGTATTCCGCCCGGAGATGGTCGATACATGGTTGGGATTTCTGTACACGCGGTAAAATCGGGGATGACAAGTTCTATACAGTGTCGCAAGCGACGCAAACAATTGGCGGAGTATGTTCGCGACGGAGCGACAGGTGGCAACGGAAGCGAGTTAGTTACGAGACCGTTGGCTGTGCCGTGCCAGGCTTCGTCTCTGTCAAACGGTCGCCCGGTCGGTCGGTCGCGGTTGGTCGGTCGCACTTACGGACAAATGGCTCCCGCCCCCTTGAAGAAATCATGTTACCGAAACCACAAGACCAGCCGAAAAGAGTTGCCGTAAGACCTTGGTGGTTCTGGACCTGTCCACCTGTCACTGCCACCCGTTCTGCAACTTGGCTGCCCTCAGAGAAAACAAACGGGCTGGCCCCCTTAATCTCACGCCTCGTAACAAGGCAAGGCGTATTATTTATTTATTTATTTACACTAACACGGTACTTCCGATTTCCCGTCGAAGGACGTCCATCTGTCGTTTTGCAAGCTTGCCACTTAATTCGGGAGGCCCAGACCTATTCACAAGATTTTTTCTGGTGTTTAGTCAAGGGGATTTTTGTCCTGGTAATAATTTGTGCACTGCGGAAGACGGCGAGCAGCCGCATTGCTGGCTGAAGCTATGAAACCAAGTTCAAGTTCAAGTAAGGGGATTCTCATTCCACCATTTGGCTCCCTCTGCAATGTAAGTATGTTTTAGTACGCATTTCACCCCTATGTGTTTCGCTGTGGCTTAACTGCATACAACAGGACAGTGGAAGTGATTCCCTCCGTCTTATGATCACATTGTAAAAAAAAAGTAAATCACAGAAGATCTGGAAAAATCTATATACTGCCTAATCTGCTTAGTGTGCTCCATGGTTTCCGTAGGTACACTCTGGGGGACTTGGAATCGGAAGTTGGTGAGCAGCCCTGATGCGTAGCAGCTTCCAGGCAGCTCCCTGTCCTTGTCCTTGGGCCTAACCTGGAGCTTGCTAGTGTGCCAGAAAGCTGACATATTGGGCATTACCATGCAGCTGTCCCAGTGGCCCGCTGATGGATCTGGCTGGAAGCTGCCATTCAGAGGTTTGGTTCTAAGCAGGGGTTCGCCTTCCCTGCACTTTAAAGACGTATCATCAAATCCTAGCCCCCCACCCCCCCGTGGCATCGTGGCATCCCTGCCATCTGCTGCCATTCGTAGTCAAAAAAAGAAACAGAAGTCGTGCTTGCATGTCTTGATGTGGGCCTGCGGCCAGGAACGAGAGCTTCATATGAACTTGAAAATGCAGCACATCGTTGGTTGGGGATGATGATGGTGGTGGTGGAGGGTGTGGGACTGGGGGTGGTAGTGGTGGGGAAGGGAGTGATGGTGGGGGTGGGGGTGATACCTTCAATACTGATCCTTAGGCTCCTTCTATGACACCCGTTTCAAGAACTCTCTATGATCAGGTCCACGGTCACGCACTCCCAGAATCCCTCTAGTATTTCCACCGAATGTTTCTCGTGGTTGCACGTTACCCGGCTTGTTTTTCACTATAGATCGAACTCAGGGTCCCTGCTGGTAGAATGATTGTCTGGGGTTCCTCAATGTTCATCAATGCCCTATCTTTTCAAGCCTTTCCTATCACGGTTGGCCAAGTCCCTTGAGCCTATTTGGCCTACCCCTGAACGGTTACATACATACACACGGTAACCAGCTTGCTTGTTTGGCAGGAGTAACAGTGTTAGACGAATATGTGCTGACCATGCTTGCCCATCCTTCTTGTGAGCCACCTGGCCTTCGCTAGATCCAGTGGGCTGGTGAGAAAAGAGTAGGGAACGGCAATATGATATCATATGATGCCAGCAGTCTGACAAGGCCAAAGCTACCATTCACAAACAATATCACATGATGCAGTTTGTATGATATCATATGATATCAAACTAGCCTTTGGCCAAAATCATATGATTTGCCGATCCCTAGAAAAGAGTATGCAAAACATCCCTCAGATCCTCCCAGTGCGACCACAGTGCGAGCGCTGACACCCGAACCCTCTCAGAGCGCAAAGCGCGGAGCCCAGGGGGTTCAACTGGGCATTTCTGACTAGTTTAGCCAGACCCATGCGTCCCCATGCACCCTACAGCAGCCTGCACCCCGTTCAGTTTGTTAAACAGGTGTTCAGGGCGTTAAACACCTGTTTATGTACATCACTGGTTAAACATGTAGGTGCTGAACAGGTGTTGAACACCCTGAACACCTGTTTATCAACCTGAACAGGTGCAGGCTGACATAGGGGCAGCGACAGAATGGTGAGACGTGGGCAGAGAAAATAAAAGTGTCTACATGTTCCCAGGCTCCTTCTTGGACACCCCTTTCAAGAACTCGCACTGTCGTACAAGCTAACCATACACATGCCCCACAGCGCCGCATTTGTCATTCGAGGTACAGCCATATCCCAGAAATGAGGCACTGGTAGTTGGATGCTCAAGTCAAAGAAAGAAGACCGCTAAGCTCACAGTCCTCGGGGTCCGTCTTGAAGAACTCGTACGTGCTAACCATACACGTGCCCCACAGCGCCGCATTGGCCATTCGAGGTATGGCCGTATCACAGACATGGGCACTGATGGTTGGATGCTCAAGTCAAAGAAAGAAGACCCCTCAGGTCCCTAACTATCTACAGGTCCTCAGGGTCCTTCTTTGACACCTGTTCCAATAACTCATATGTGATAACCATACACATACCCCACAGCGCCTCATTCGCCATTTGTGCCGATAGTTGGATTCTCAAGTAAAAGAGAGAGGACCCCTCAGATCTCCCGAACTGTCTACAGATACCTAACTGACTACTTGCACCTATAACTGTCTACAGCATGTAGGCACAGTTTTGTGTGTGTATGTGCGACAAGTCAATTGCTAATTGTAAATTGAGCTACGCAGTGCGACCCCAGTTCAAGCGCTGCCCCGTGAGCCCCGTGGAGCGCAGAGCCCGGGAGGTTTGAGGGGCATTTCTGACTAGTGTAGCCAGACCCATGCGTTGCCGGGCAGCGACGGAATGGCGAGGCGTAGAAAAAAAAAGGTGTGAACAGGTCCTCAGGATCCTTCTTGGACACCCAATTCAATAACTCATACGTGCTGACCATGCACGTGCCCCAGAGCGCCGCATTCGCCATTTGTGCCGATAGTTGGATGAGACCCCTCAGATCTCCCTACCTGTCTACAGATACCTATCTGATTACAGATACCTAACTGTCTACAGATCTTCTGGATCCTTCTTGGACACCAGTTTCAAGAACTCGCACTTGGACACCAGTTTCAAGAACTCATACGTGCTACCCATGCACGTGCCCCAGAGCGCCGCATTCGCCATTTGTGCCGGATCTTTCTTGGACACCAGTTTCAAGAACTCATACGTGCTACCCATGCACGTGCCCCAGAGCGCCGCATTCACCATTTGTGCCGGATCTTTCTTGGACACCAGTTTCAAGAACTCGCACTGTCTTACATTTTATTTTTAGTTGTGAAAGGAGTTTCACCCCAGGAGGTGGGTCTCCCGACACAAACCAGCGTCACCGAGAATTCAGTTTGAATGGCGTTGCCAGTCCTACAAAAGACATGCAAACCATGCACGTGCCCCACAGCGCCACATTGGCCATTAGAGGTACGGCCATATCCCAGAAATGGGCACCGATAGTTGGATGCCCATGTCAAAGAAGGAAGACCCCTCAGTTCCTACCTATCTACAGGTCCTCAGGATCCTTCTTGGAAACCCGTTTCAAGAACTCATACGTGCTGACCATGCACGTGCCCCACAGCGCCGCATTCGCCATTCGAGGTACGGCCCCCCTAAACATGCCCTTCCACCCGCCCTCCTCGCGTATGATCTCTCCCCACACTGCACGGAAGGTGGTGGCTTGCCCGTCCCTCTTGCGCGCCACCTGGACCCGGGTCTTTACTAGGTCCAGTGGGCTGGTGAGGAAGGAGGAGGTGGTCCCTGCTAGCACGGCTGATGCTGTCTGCACGGCTAGTACCTGGCTTGTGGAGCGGGCCGCCAGAGGTGAGGTAGTAGTCCCTGCAAGCACGACAAATGCAGTGGGTTAATAGTGACTCAAGGCAACCTGTACCCGGGTCTTGACCAGGTCCAGTGGGCTGGTGAGGAAGGAGGAGGTGGTCCCTGCTAGCACGGCTGATGCTGTCTGCACGGCTAGTACCTGGCTTGTGGAGCGGGCCGCCAGAGGTGAGGTAGTAGTCCCTGCAAGCACGACAGATGCAGTGGGTTAATTGTGACTCAAGGCAACCTGGACCCGGGTTTGCACCAGATTCAGTGGGCTGGCGAGGAAGGAGGAGGTGGTCCCTGTTAGCACGGCTGATGCTGTCTACACGGCTAGTACCTCGCTTGTGGAGTGGGCCGCCAGAGGTGAGGAAGTAGTCCCTGGGTGTGGGTTGTGGGTTGTGGGTGAGGGTGAGGGTGTCGGTGTGGGTGTGGGTGAGGGTGTGGGTTGTGGGTGTGAATTATGGATGTGGGTTGTGGGTTGTAGGTTTGGGTTCTGGGTGTGGGTTGCGGGTGTGGTTTGTGGTTTGTGGGATGTGGGTGTGGTTTGTGGGTGAGGGTGCGTTTTGTGGGCGTGGTTTCTGGGTGTGGCTTGTGGGTGTGAGTTGTAGGTGTGGGTTGCGGGTGTGGGTTGTGGGTGTGGGTTGCGAGTGTGGGTTGTGGGTGTGGGTTGTGGGCTATGGGCTGTAGGTGTGGGTAGTTGGTGTGGGTTGTGGGCATGAGTGGTGGGTGTGGGTGTGGGTTGTGGTTGCTGGTTGTGGGTTGTAGGTGAAGATGTGGGTTATGGGTGTTGGTTGTGGGTGTGGGTTGTGGGTGTGAGTTGTGAGTGTGGGTTGCGAGTGTGCGTTGCGGGTGTGGGTTGTGGGTGCGAGTTGTGGGTGTGGGTTGTGGGTGTGGGTTGTGGGTGTGGTTGTGGGTTATGGGTTGTGGGTGTGGGTTGTGGGTGTGGTTGTGGGTTATGGGTTGTGGGTGTGGGCTGTGAGTGTGCTAGCACAGTAGTGGGAATCTGGTCAGCACTTAGCAGGTCAGCCCTTGGGTTTTGGGGGTTAAGGTTTCGGTGGTAAAGGTCTAGGTAGTTTAGGGTTTAGGTGGTTTAGGTTTAGGTGTCTGCATGGCTATGACCTCGCCTGTAGAGCAGGGATTTTTATTTCCGCTTTACATAGCGATCGCAACTTTTGACCCCGTTTTGGCCATAATTGCCGCTATAAAGAACCCAAATCTATGGCCTTAAATGGCCCTAGAAAGCTGTAAAAAGCTACATAAACGTTGTCCCTGGAGGAGGCCTAAAACCGTAAAACTAGTAAAAAAATACTTTAAAATTTAAAATCAAAATCCCTGCTGTAGAGCGATGAGCCAGAGGTGAATAAGCAGTCCCTGGGTGTGGGTGTCGGTGTGGGTTGTGGATGTGGGCTGTGGGTGTGTTAGCACGGTAGTGGGAAGCTGGTCAGCACTTAGCTGGTCAGCAATTGGGTTATGGTGCTGTAGGGTTTAGGTTTAGGTGTCAGCAGAGCAGGGAGCCATATGTAGGGGTCGGCTAGGTTATATAATATTAGTGAATAAATAATATTATATACCCCACTGCTCTCAAAATTTAACGGTTTAAATTGACGGGAGCAACCGTCAAATCGTGGCGTACGGTATATTACGAAACGAAAAAGCTGTCAACCTCAAATCACGTGCCATATTACTTGGGTAGGGCTTCGACTTGGATAGGGCTTACTACCGGCAAATAAACCTAGGCTCCTCCCGACCGGACAAAACGCAGCAGTGGTCGACAAGGCCGCCTTTCTCATTTCATGGCTCAGCCCCTCGACAGATCCCCAGAGGGACGTTTACGCCCTCTAATAGCTCCAACTCACAAGAAGCAAAGGACCCTGTCGGTTTTTTTCGACCGGGTAGAGCCAGGGCAGATCACTGTCACCAACAAAGAGGTGAATCGAGTTGCAGCCGAAGCTCGAGATGCTGTCGTTCGCAACCCATCGACTACCTCTGCGAAGACGAGCAGCAAGTTTTTCACTAAGAGGGCAGTGCATTTCATGCAGACGCTGGGTTACCTCCTAGACGGGTCTGAGCTAAAAACTAGACCCCACAAGAAGAAGTATGTGACCTGGGAGCCCTTTCACAAGCTTCTGGCCATTGAAAGGCACACAACTCTCAACTCCAACTGGCTGCTCAGACCTTCCAATGAAAGGTTCCATTTGGGAAGCATTGAGCCCAGTGTGAACAGCCAACAGTGGGCAAGAGGGCCACACCGCAAGCCCGTGGGCGTGGGCGCTCTCGTGGCCAATGCAGAGTACAGGTCGCTCAGCAACACATGAACATATTTCATGCTTATGCTTGTGACATTAACTGAGCAAGAGATGATTTCAGGAGTTAATGGAAAAGATTTAAAGTCTCATTCTAGTTATTTCAATGAGTACCGGTAGTGCTGTGCTGAACAAGATGTTGGGATCATTGCAGTATTATATGTACACTCCTTGCAGGTCTTAGAACAATGTACCCTAATATTGTACCATTAACCATGAACCAGTGTAACATGATTAAGTACATACGTTCAGTTGCATAAATTGATTTTATTAAAATGGAAACCGTCAAATGTGTAACGTCAATTTATATTCCTATTACAAAAACGTCAAATGTAAACCGTCAATTTATAATACCCCCCCCCCCCCCCCCCCCCCCCCCCCCCCCCCCCAAAAAAGCCGTCAAATTTTGTAACCGTTAAATTTTGAGAGCAGTACAGTAATATTAGTTGGACGAGCTATCTCACCAGAATTTCGAATTTATTTGAAAAACTAATATAATTGCGACACTATAATAATATAAGTTAATATTAGTTTTTCAAACACTAATATAAGTTGCCATTCTCTAGCCATATGTGAGGAGGAAGTCGCGGCTAGCTGCAGTGGGTTGATGGTGACTCAAAGGTGGGTGGATTAAATCATAGAAAAACGTAGACACAAATAGAAGCGTAAGCAAATGCAAGCAAAAAATATAACAAGCATGCAAATGTAAGAACAGCTATAAGCTCACCTGTAGTGCATGTAGTGCCGTCAGCACTCTTGTACTGCTCTCTGCCTGGCCCTGCAGTGCCTGTAGTAGAAGCTGCACTGTGATCTTGGCTTCTGTCCACAGCCGACCACATTAATTTCTGATACACACCATAGCTACCCCACCAGAGGGCCGAAGAGGGCACGAAGGTGGCCACCGAGGCTCCGAAACCGCGGTACAAGCCCCGGAATCCCTCCTCCTTGACGATCTGGCGGAAGATGCTAAGGGCTGTAGGGCGCTGCGCTCTCGACGCTGTGTCAGTACTGCCTGGCGTACTGCTAGAGGCAGCTGCCAGTGACGAGGCGATCAGTCGGCTTTGCTGACCTGTAGGCGTTTACATTTTTTGACTTGTTTACATTATTGGGGTTTAATTGTTTTTTGCTGCCGAAGATGGTTTAATGTTTTTGTTAATTGTTTTGTACTGCCTAAGACGGCGAGCAGCCAAATTGCTGGCTGAAGCTATGTAACTAAGTTCTAGTTCAATCTGACCTGGAGGCAGCAAGGTCATGGTGGTGAGTGTGCTCCCCATTCCATGCCATGCACTTTTGGTGTTTTAGGGCGTGTGCACAGGTTTGGTGCCCCAGGCCAAACCAGTTTGGTGCTATATCACTTCTGTGCTCGTGCATATTGTGGGTGCTATAGGGTGCTATAGTTTTCTTTTTCTTTTTCTTACAGCTGACGGTGGGGTTACTTTTGTTTTACAGCTCACGGTGGCGTTACTCATTAAGTTTTACAGCTGAGGGTGATGTTACTCATTGTTTATTTTGTAAGCTACACGTAGCAGCTTCTAGGCAGCTTCCTTTCCCTCTCCTTGGGCCTAACATGTGGCCAGCTAGTGCGCTTGAAAGCCGACATGCCCGGCATTCCAATGCAGCTGCGAGCTTTGTTCTTTACCCAGTGGCTGGTTAGTGGAGTTGGCTGGAAGCTTAAGTGTGTATCCCCCAAAATAAACAGTGATAGTGGGTGTGAAATGGTTAGGGACCGGCAAATCATATGATGCTGACCAAAGACGAGTATGATATCATATGATATCATACAAATATCATATGACTTCATATCATATGATATGTTGCCGTAGGCCCAAGTTCCCGAGTCAGACCACCGGCATCATATGATATCATATGATGACATGATATAATATGATATCATATTGCCTATCCCTGGAAATGGTGTATATAGTGATAGGTGCCATAGGTAGCATAATAATTGGCCAAAAATGAAAACAAAACATTGTTTGAGTTTAAATTTTCCTGGCAATAGTTTTTTCACTGCTGAAGACGGCGATCAGCCAACTTGCTGGCTGAAGCTATGTAACCAAGTTCAAGTTCAAGTTCACATTGGGCCATCTGACAGGCATTCCAATGCAGCTGCGAGCTTTGTTCTTTACCCAGTGGCTGGCTAGTGGAGCTGGCTGGAAGCTGACATGTGTTGTCACCAAAATAAACAGTGATAGTGGGCGTGAAATGGTGGATACAGTGTTAGGTGCCCTAGGTAGGATCACATTGGGCCGAAAATAGAAAGAAAAAATGAATGGAATAGTGACTTGTTCGACTTAACATTTTCCTGGTAATAGTTTTTGTACTGCCGAAGACGGCGATCAACCAACTTGCTGGCTGAAGCTATGTAACCAAGTTAAAGTTAAAGTTCAAGTTCAAGTTCACATTGGGTCATTGGGCCATCTGACAGGCATTCCAATGCAGCTGCGACAGCTGTGAGCTTTGTTCTTTACCCAGTGGATGGCTAATGGAGCTGCCTGGAAGCTGACATGTGTAGCCCCCCAAATAAACAGTGATAGTGGGTGCGAAATGGTGGATATAGTGCTAGGTGCCCTAGGTAGCATCACATTGGGCCATTGGCTATTTGACAGGCATTCCAATGCAGCTGAGAGCTTTGGGCTTTACACAGCCGCTGGCTAATGGAGCTGGACGGAAGCTGATGCGTGTAGCCCAAACAAGGAAACAGTGGTGTTACTTTGTAGACACAGTTTACAGTGGTGTTAGTTGACATTATTGTGGGAGCTTAAATCAGAAGGGAGCAGGCTACATAAGTGAAGAACACATGCCAAGATGGTGGTGGTGTTTTTGTACAGTTGTCGTTGTTGTTGTTGTTGTTGTTGTTGTTGTTGTTGTTGTTGATGCTGTTATTGTTGTTGTTGTTGTTGTTGTTGTTGTTGTTGATGCTGTTATTGTTGTTGTTGCCGTTGTTGTTGTGAACAGGTTGTGGAGTTTGTGTACAGTCTCCAGGTAGCTAAAAGCAGAGGGGACCTGGAAGCAGCATGATCATAGTTGTGGTGTATCTTTGTAGTAACAGCTGTCAGCGGTGTTACTGTGTAGTAACAGTTGACAGGCACCAACACCACAAAAAACAAATTATAGAGGTGTTTTTTGTTGATTAAGCCTGGTTCAAGCCACAGATCTCATGTTTTTTCTCGCCAACTATGCGCATATTAGCATGAATTCGCATTGTAATCACTCACAGAGCTGAACACGTCAGTTTCAATTGTATTGGGACGCTCCAAGGCCCCAAATTCCCGTTTAAGGGCCCAATTTGACCGGCCGACCCCATTGGTTAAGACCCCATAATAGGTGTCGAATGAACTCTTTTCAACAAAAAATTGATGTACCATTATGTTATGGACATAGAGTACTACTGCCCGGTTTGGTCAAATTCGACTTTTGGGTGAAATCCACTACAGTATTGCCCGGTTTAGTCAAATTCGATTTGCGGTTAAAACCACTACAGTACTGCCCGGTTTGGTCAAATTCGATTTTCGGGTGAAATCCACCACAGTGGTGTTAGTTGACATTATTGTGGAAAAGCTCAAAGCAGCAGGGAGCAGGGTCAACTATCTCTCAATTTGGAAAAGTTCATTGTGGTAGAGTGCATGCGTACCCGTTTCATTGCTGTCGCTGGCCACCACTCCTGGCCGGCTGTCTAGTATATACGGGGAAGCTATGTGCGTACCTCTCAATTTGGAAAAGTTCATCGTGGTCGAGTGCGTGCGTACCCGGTTCGTTGCTGTCGCTGGCCACCGCTACTGCCCGGCTGTCTAATATCTAAGGGGAATCTATGTGCATACCTCTCAATTTGGGGGAAATCATCGGGGCCAACCTCTAGAAAGCAAGCAAATTCATTTTTTAGGATGGAATTTCTACTCAACTTGTCACAACGAGCAAATTCTAATTCAAATTCAAATTCAACTTTTCGGTATGGAATTTCTACTCAACTTGTCACAAGGAGCAAATTCAGATTCAAATTCAACTTTTTGGTACGGAATTACTATTCAGCGTTTCCAAACAAGTCAAAAAATGGTAGCCGCCTTGAGTCCCTGCTTTACTGATCTGGAGCAACCACTCCTGCCGGCCTTAGTGTGAAGGCTGTTCGAAATTAAAACATCAAAATTTAAATCACCTCTCGCCTGGCAAAGCCATCGTGTGTAAGCTGTTAAAATTTAAACATGGATATTTAAACTACATCTCACCTGACAAACTCATCGTGTGTAAGCTGTTCAAAATTTAAACATCAAAACTTAAACTACATCTCACCTGGCAAAGCCATCGAGTGTTAGCTCTGTTTACCCCCCTAAATTGAGGTAAAGTTATCAGACTCCAGTTTCAATATTTCAACCAGCTCTCACCTCGCGTGGGCAGCGTTTGTGCGTAGGTGGCAGCTGTCTTGAGGTCCGACTTCCCTGGGCTTGAGCATCCACCCCTAGCAGCCATTGTGTGTAAGATCTGCCCCCCCTCCCTAAATTGAGGTAAATTAAGCAGACTCCGGTTTCAAGATTTCAACCAGCTTTTACCTGGCAAGGGCAGCATGTTTGTGTAGGTGGCAGCTGTCTTGTGGCCCCGGTTTACCAGGCTTGAGCAGCCACCCCTAGCAGCCATTGTGTGTACGCTCTGCCCCCTCTCCCCACATTGAGGTAAATTAAGCAGACTCCGGTTTCAAGATTTTTACCAGCTCTCACCTGGCATGGGCAGCGTGTTTGCGTAGGTGGCAGCTGTCTTGAGGCCCTGCTTCACCAGGCTTGAGCAGCGACCCCTAGCAGCAATTGTGTGTAAGCTCTGCCTCCCCTCCCTAAATTGAGGTAAATTAAGCAGACTCCGGTTTCAATATTAATATCAGCTCTCACCTGGCAAGGGCAGCGTGTGTGCGAAGGTGGCAGCTGTCTTGAGGCCCTGCTTCCCTGAGCTTGAGCAGCCACCCCTAGCAGCCATTGTGTGTAAGCTCTGCCTACCCTCCCCAACGTTACTCTTGCTGGCTGCGGCTTGACCACTTGACGCCGTTGGAGTGGCTGCCTCCCCTCTCCCCACCATCTGCCTCTGTGCCACCACATCGATGGGCACCACCACTACCTGGGTGGCCAGGGAGGCTACCCCCCCTGCTAATGTGTTCGAGACACCGGCGAGGACTGTCTCGGGGACCTCCAGCTTGCGGCCCACCTTGTTGATGGTGGACTTGGAAAGCTCTAGGCACGTGAGGTACACCTGAATGCATATGTAAGTATGTATTTTTACACACATACATATATATACATCTATATATATATTTTTTGGCTGATCACCTGGATGAATGGATTGGATTGGATTGATACATGGTTTTTCAGGCAACTCTGGGATGTTCACCTAGATGAATGGATTGGATTGGATTGATACATGGTTTTTCAGCCAACTCTGGGATGATCACCTGGATGCATGTGGGGGACGATTCAATAAGGGAAGCAAATGAAGGGGGGGGGGGGGGGGGGGGGGGGGGGGGGATGAAATGAGGTAAGTAGATAGTGGAGGTGATGCATGGGGGATGATACAATGAGGGAAGTTCATGAGGATGGGTGATGCATGGGGGATGGGCACGCCACGTAAATTAATGGATCTGGTCTTGTGTCACAGGAAGGTAATGAATCTGGCCTTGGGTCAACAATGACCTGCCTATGACAATGTTAAAATTAATGGGCTTCAGCACTTGATGCTTTTATTTTCATTGCCGTACTGCATTTGTCTTTGTGAATAGTATACATTACTTGATGTGTTTTGACAGCTTGACCATACTACTCTAGCAATGCACCTATCGGTCATCTTTAACAGATAAGCGAGAGGTGCATTGGTACAGTAGTATGTAGGGAACGGCAATATGATATCATATGATATCATGTCATCATATGATATCGTATGATGCCGGCAGTCTGACTAAGCTAACGTTATCATTTATATACAATATCATACGATGCAATTTGTATGCTAACATATAATATCATACCCGCCTTTGGCCAACATCATATGTTGCTGGTCCCTAGTAGTATGGACCGTCTCACTTCACCCCTCCACCCTCCCCCTCCACCTACCCCCTCCACATCTCCCCACCACCCCACCCCACCCCTCCTCTTCCCTCCTCCCTTACCCCACCCCTCCACCCGTCCTCCCCTCCCCCACCTCACAGCACCCTCAACCTCACCCCTCCACCCCTCCTCCACCTACACTTCTCCATCCACCCCTATCGCAAGAATTATAGTTGCGTAGCCTCTGTACAGACCAGATAACCCCTCCTCTACCCACCCCTTCCCCATCTCTCCCCTCCACCAAACCCCTCCACATCTCCCCTCCTCCACCCCAACCCATCCCTCCTCCCCCCTCCCCTTCCCCCATGCGCACATACCATGCAACCCGAAATCATTTCAAGGATTATAGTTGCGTAGCCTCTGCACAGCCCAGGTATCCCCTCCTTCACCCACCCGTACCCCATCTCTCCCCTCCACCTAACCCCTCCACATCTCCCCTCCTCCACCCCACCCAACCCTCCTCCCCCCTCCCCCTCCCCCATGCGTAGACATACATGCAGCCCGGAATCATCACAAGGATTATAGTTGTGTAGCCTCTGCACAGCCCAGGTATCCCCTTCTCCACCCACCCCTCCTCCATCTCACCCCCCACACACACATACCCCCCTCCACATCTCCCCTCCTCCACCCCACCCCACCTTCCTCCCCCCTTCCCCTGGGCCCCTCCCCCTCCCCCATACTTATACATACCATGCGACCAGGAATCATTCCAAAGATGATGGTTGTGTAGCCTCTGTAAAGCCCAGACATCCCCTCCGATTTTAGAACTGTCCGTGCCATTGTCAGAGCCCCCTGTGAACAGAGAGCAACAGGATCTGAGAGTGTTGGTGGAGCTGGAGTAATTTTAGTATTGGTGCAGTGGGGGTGTTGGTGGAGTGGGGGTGTTGGTAAAGCAGAGGTGATTTGAGTTTTGGTGGAGCAGGGGTAAAACCTTAACCCAGGGTATGGCCATGCATGCTAGAGAGCATGTACTTCATCACAACCCTAGCAACAGGATGTGCGAGTGTTGGTGGAGAGCAGGTCAGGTATGGCCTTACATGTTCGAAGCGCATGTACTGCTGATGTACAACCCTAGCAACAGAGAGCAGCAAGATTTGTGAGTGTTGGTAGATCAGGTCAGGTTAGCTCCCTCCGCCAGCAGCTGGTATACGCCCTATACAAAAAGGTTTACAACCATAACAAAAAACAATGATAAGAACTATAGCAAAAACTAGTACAAAAACTTTGCATGGCAACAACACACACTCTAAGACCACCGTAGCTAGTGTCATGTGATACTTGGATCTAAACCCTAAACCCCAACACTCACTCTGAAACCACCGGAGCTAGTGTCACGTGATGCTTGGATCTAAACCCTAAACCCCAATACTCACTCAGAAACCACCGGAGCTATTGTCACGTGATGCTTGTACCTTGGTCTTTAGGACCACCATTGGGTACAGGAGGGTCGTGCCACCACGACAAGCAAAAACATTGTGGACAGTGAGCCCACGGCACCTGAGATTGGTCTAGGTCTTTCTGTCCCTATTACTTTGGTTGAGTCAATGAGTCTCACTCCTGGCCGGCCACCCTTGCGCTGAGCGATGCACCCTAGCACTATTACAAATGGTTTGCATGGCAACAACACGTACTCTGAAACCACCGGAGCTTGTGTCACGTGACGCTTGGATCTTAAGCTAAACCTAAACACTCACTCTGAAACCACCGGAGCTTGTGTCACATGACGCTTGGATCTTAACCCTAAACCTCAACACTCACTCTGAAACCACCGGAGCTTGTGTCACGTGACGCTTGGATCTTAACCCTAAACCTCAACACTCACTCTGAAACCACCGGAGCTTGTGTCACGTGACGCTTGGATCTTAACCCTAAACCTCAACACTCACTCTGAAACCACCGGAGCTTGTGTCACGTGATGCTTGTACCTTGGTCTTAATGACCACCATTGGGTACAGGAGGGTCGTGACACCAGAGAAAGCTCCAAGGCCATAGACAATGAACTTGGTCTTGTCTATGCTGTAGTGTGGTGTGGTGTGGGATGGTGTGGTGTGGGGAAGAATTTGAATTTAAGCAATCACAGGGTTGAAGTTTCCTCCTATCTCCCCAACCTCCTGGTCAATGTCAAACCATGTCATTTGTTTTTTGTTTGTTTTAGTTTGGTTTGGGTGAAGGAGGGGTGGTTTGGTTTGGGGTGAAGGAGGGGTGGAGTTACCAAGCTCTGATTATTATATCTTTGTCACATTACACTACACTACATTGCACTGCATTACACTACACAACTCTACACTACAACACATAATATTGCATTTTGTTACATAACACGACCTTATTACATGATGTCATCAACAGGCCATTGCTGACCCAAGACAAGCCCGCCCAACAACATCTGAGTGGGGTCTTTCAACTAATCCTCAAAATTAGATAGGCAATATTACAGTAAGCAAGCATTTGTGTCAACACTAATTTCATACATACATGTATATAAACCTGAAAATGTCCACAAGGAGCGTACGGGTTAAGTACAATGGCCGAAATCATGCTGTAGGCATATTCTCATGACAGCAGCCACTCTTATCCCCTTATATATAGGTTAGCTTATAGAGTTCCATCACCAAAAGACCAAATGACTAAATGACAAAAAATCAAAATCTTTTAAATTGCAAGTTACTAGTTACTTGAAGTTACAAGTTACTGGAGTCACGTGATTCAAAGTTCAAAATCTTTCAAGTTGCAAGTTACAAGTTACTAAAGTTACGTGATTCAAAATTCAAAATCTTTCAAGTTACAAGTTACTAGTTACAAGATACTTCAAGTTACGGGAGTCACGTGATTCAAAATTCAAAATCTTTCAAGTTCCAAGTTACAACTTACTTCAAGTTTCAAGTTTCAAGTCACGCGATTCAAACTGTCAGCAAGCCGATATGTAGGGTAGCTTATTATATCTGTGAAATGCAATGTAACTGAGCTATGGAGCTGTCTGAGTACTGCGTCGAATGAAAGCAACAATTATCCAAACCTGATATGATCCTGTGCTCACTATTTTTTGTGTGTGACGCGTCAACAAATGAGCATCTCCGTGGGACCCCAGTGCGACGCGCTGCCCCCAGAATCACCCTAGGCTCAGCGCTTTGCGCTCCGCCCTATACTGAGCTACGCCACAGCCCTGAAATCAAATCCAAACTCAATATGATTCTGTGCTCACTGTTTTTTCGCGTGCGACGCAACACAAATGGAGCAACTCCGTGCAACCCCAGTGCGATGCACTGCCCCCCGACCCCCCTGAAATCAGGCTTGCGTCGCAACATTTGCTACACAACTGAACCTACAGAAAGCTGGAAAACATCTGCCCCCCTCCCTTTGCCTTTACCAGCAAAGGCAAGAGCGTGGGCATGGCACATGCTTAATTTATTTGTTTTAGTTGTGAAAGGTGTTCCACCCCAGGAGGTGGGTCTCCCTACACAAACTAGCAGCACAGAGGATTCAGTTTTCAGAAAACAAAACTGCCTAGCAAGCCAACATTTACATTTCCTCATCCATTGTCATAGACAGGCCATATCCATTGTCATAGACAGGCCATATCCATTGTCATTGACAGGCTTTAATGATGAATACAAACATCGTGGGAGCTTCCACATATAACATCGCCAAAACAAACACACACACATGCCCCAGCTACTTTTCTAGGTTTCAATATCCCCTCCTCCACCATTACAATCACTGATATGTTCACCAGAGTTGCATACCTCACACTTGTATTCTCTGCCCCTTGACTGTATGCCCTCAGCGCAAGGTAGCTTCCACATACACCACCACCACGACTAACACACCCACACACATATGCCACTTGTACTATTCCAGGTTTCAATATCCCCTCCTCCGCCATTACGACCACTTATATGTTCACCAGGCTCGCATGTTTCACACTTGTACTCATTTTCCCTTGACTGCATGCCCTCAGGGCAGGGTAGCTTCTACACACACCATCGCCAAAACAAACACACAGACGCATGCCACAGCTACTACTAAAGGTTTCAACATCCCTTCCTCCACCAATACAATCACTAATATGTCCATCAGGTTTGCATGCCTCACACTTGTACTCCTTGCTCCTTGACTGTATGCCAATCAGCTCAAGGCAGCATCAACCTACACATACACCACCGCCACGACACCACCACCACGACACACACAAACACACAAAGAGATCACAACTACCATTCCAGGATGCAACATCCCCTCCTCCACATTTACAACAACTGACACATAAGGTAGGGTTGCGTTCTTACATGTAATGCTCTCCACTGCATGCCATCAGCCCACAACAGCATCCACTTACCTATCCCAATCAATTTCTGGAGACCTGGAAGCCATGCTTGGCTTGACTTGGGACATAATCAAGCAGTGCTGTGCAGCTGGGTGGCTAAGCCCTCAAGTTCGCCCACTCCAGAAGGAGTGTTTAGGGGTTGTAGTGCAGAATGCACAGGGACAGTACTTCAACAGAAGAAGTGTATGTGGGTTGTAGTGCAGTATTGTGTTGGGACAGTACTTCAAAGATGCTATGCTCGCAATGACGCGTTGATCGCAGAAAGATTAAGGGAAGGATGAAATAGGCGCGTTCTGGCTATCGAAGCGGAGGAAGTCGGGGGTGTAGTGAAGGAGATTTAGGGATTACCGCAGCGAGGTGGTTGGACAAGCGTGGCAGTGATCATTTTGACCACGCGAGCGAATTGGGGAGGAGCATGAGCAGTTAATGTTTTGCTAAGCTTTGAATCTGATGACGAGCTTGCTCGCAATTGCCTCCTTCTGAGCTGGAGGTCCTGGAAGGTAACCCAACCCTGAGCCCAACCCTGAGCCCTGAGTTCAACCCTGAGTTCAAGTTGGCGCCAGATGATACGACAAGCGTGGTGGCGTGGCGTGAAGCCCTTTTTCACGGCTCCCATGAATTGAGGCCGTGCAGAATTCAACTGATCTAGCATATTACGTAGAGCCACGCCAAGACATGCAAGCCCTGATGCAAGCATAAATACCCACACAGACTGCTCTATCGCATGCCGAGACAGTTAATGTTCGCCCTTATCCTGTAAGTACGTATCAAGAGACAAGAGTATGAGAGCTCCCCTCAATATGGCAGGTGACTCTAGAGCAGGTGTTCCATCTATTGTGCATGCACACATGCACTGACTGGGCTAGCGCATCAAGAGATAGCTAGTGGTTGCCCGTATACTGTCTGTACATATCAAGTGAGTATGAGAATTCCCCTCAATATGGTAGATGACTCTAGGGGTGCATCTAATGTGCATGCAAACACGCACTGACGGCACAGCTTCTTCTTGGAATTGGCCATCCTCAGCTACCTTATCCTCATCTGCCACACACTCAGCTACCTCATCCTTACCTACCACACGCTCAGCTACCTCATCTTCAGCTAACTCAAGTGGTGATTAAGCCTGATCCTGATTCAGCTGACATTATACCACACGCGATAGGATGTGAAGTAGCATGTAGGGACATGACAACACAGGCGAATGATCAGTTGGGTCATAAAACACAAGAGGGTATGCGAACAAGCCACGCTCAGTTGGGTCATAACACTCAGCAGAGTGTAGGTACAAGCCGCACACAGCTGGCTGGCCCGAAGCCCCTGCCTCTAGACTTGTCTGAAAGGACTACATTAGTGCAGCCCCACATGACTTAGCTGGGAGCACCAGGAAATTCCCACTTGACTGATGAAATGCAGCAGCCTGGGGGCAGAAGGAGAAACCATAGTTCAAAGTACACTAACTTATTAAACAATAGGGATGATATTAAATGCAAGACTACGTCTTCGAGCTCACAACTTAAATGTAGAATCAGAAAGGAGTATCTTTCGTTCTGGTTGAATTTACAGGTGCTGTGATATGATGGTTGACGGTAGAAGAGTAGGAAAAGATGAAATGCATTTCATATTAGAATGCCTGTTATACGCTGAGGATTTTTTTTTTTTAATGAACATTGAACCTGAATTAGTGGATAAAAACTCCAGTATGATGCTGGTCATGAATCTTGGTTCTTTGAAGGATGGAGATACTTAATATAATTTATAAAAAAATGCAATAACAATCGCACAATTAAATTATCATCCCAGCTGAGATGATGATTTAATTATATTGTAGAATTAAATTATCACTGTAGCACAAACTCAGGGCCCCCGTCGGTAAAACGATTGTTTAGGATTCAGTTCATCAGTGCTTTTTCTTTCTAAGCCCTTCCTATACGGTTGGGCAAGTCCCTTTAGCCTATTAAGCCTACCCCTGGACTGTTATATATATATATACAAACATACATAAGTGAGACCTAACAGGAGTTCAGGTATATATGAATTGGGGCCGCTGTCAGGCATATGGGTTTTGCAGTTTTACAATTTAAATACAATAATATTGGATTGTTAGGTGGTTGGCCCCAATGAAAGCAAACGGGCTGGCCCCCTCAACCTCACGCCTCGTAATAAGGCGTACTGTTTATTGGTTGCATTGTTACAGGGTTTTCAGCCAGATCCAGGCTCCAAGTCCCCAATACTGAAGCTCTAGAATATCATATCACGGAACCTGTGATTATTCCAATGCGCTTTATGTCTCACATATATGTCTGCATATTGCAACACCCCAATTCGGAATTCTGTAAACAAACTTGCCGCTGAATTGTCCCCTTCCCCCCCCCACCCCACCCCACCCACCCACCACCAAGTGCGCCGCATGGCTTAAAACAAATGCGGAATCACCCAGATCACCACACAAATTATGGAAGACAAAATAAAGTGCGGCTTCACAAAATGCCCTCCAAAGGACACTGCAGGGGTAAAATCAGAAGGGCGGTATTGCAACAGATCCCAGGAAGGCTATTGTCTCTCCCAGGACCCCCCACACACACCCAGGACCCCCCCACACACCACCACCACCACCACCACTTACACACACTGACACACATACACACACACCACCTGGCCTTGCTGCACTCAATGATGCTTATTCTCAATGCCCCCTCCTAATCAATCCCACACTGACTTTCCCCAATCTAGCAAGCCACGCACCTCCTCTCCCTATCCTATCCATGTGTTATCAACTTATCATGAAACAAAAAAGCAATATAAAGACTCACAATATCTGTGGGTCATGGTCTAATTTTGAATTTGAATTTGAATGTTTGTATGGTTTTTCAGCCAACTCTGGGCTGCTCACCTCATGATTCAAATAAACAATCGAATAATTAACTTATCAATGTAGCACGAACTCAGGGCCCCCGTCGGTAATACGATTGTTTGGGGTTCAGTTCATCAGTTTTTGTTTTGAAATAGCCCCTCCTTATATCATGGCTGGGCAAGTTCCTCTAGCCTATTTGGCTACCCCTGGACTCTAACAACATACATCAAGAAATAATTGAACTCACAAGATCTGTGAATGAGGGATAATACCCAAAAAGGGCTTTTTTTCAAATCTGAAAGTGGGTTTTTGTTAGCTTTGTGGTTTTAGGCCTCCTCCAGGACAGCGTGTTATTGCTTTTTATAGCTTTTATAACTTTTTATGTCCATCTAGGGCAACACAACAAAGATTTTTTTTGCATTTGTAAAGCTATCATTTCGCCAAAACGGGGTCAAAACTAGCGATCGCCATATATAGCGGGAATAAAAAGTCCTGCACCCAGGATTATACCGGGGGATTAGACCCTGGAAAGTGTTTCACGTCTTTGAAAGTTAGTACGGTAGTTAGTGCATAAGGCCTATGTTGGTCAGCCCCCTTAGGGGGACAGACCTATGCGATTGGTCGGCCAACTTAGGGAGACAGACCTATGCGATACTTACGCGATATCGTGCTGTTTTTTCAAATCTTCACATCTTCAAATTTCCCAAGAACGCCGGTCAAAATTGCCGGATAATCTGACTGGTCTGAAATCTTCTGACTCGTGTTCGATTCCCGTCGGGGGCGGATTACCTCTGAGGGCACTTTTTCGCATACGTATCTCAGGGTTGCGGACTGTGGACGCGGCGTTTTCATTTGTCGTTTCCCTCCTGTCCTGTGGACTCAGTGTAGGGACCTGGAGCATGTCTAAGATTTCCCCTTGAAGAATTCGCTTCTTCGTGACTCTCGTAGCTCATTACATCAGCGCATTGTGCTTGACAAGGAAATCTGCTCTTCCGCACTAGTTCCTGCAGGTTGCGAAGTAGCAACTGTAGCCTCGGGAGTTGCTGCACCTGCCTCCATGGAACTTCGGGAAGTCAGTGAGCTAATAAGTTCATTAGACTTACAGGGCACCAAATTGAATAATAATGCCATGCCATGCTACATTGATTCTTGACCCTCCCAATATTAAATTGAACGGATAAGTAAGCAACTGCTTGTGCATCCATCACCAAGGAGGCTGCCACTGCTGCTTGGCGAACATTACACCACCCCCGGGGCCGACCTCGAGGGGACCCGCCAGGCCCCCCTACTATTTTGAGAATACCCTAGTCAGCAGTGTTTCGGCCAAGCAACTCAGGCTGGGATTTGTTGAGGTAGATCGTCAGGTTACACCCTTCTGGTACATGCTAGCAAAAAACAGCTCACTAACATTTGACCAAACACCTCCAAAGAGTGCCCCCAACATGCCTGCCAAGTTACTTTTTCACTTTTCTTCCCTCTAAATTTTAATGTCGACTTCATTACCCTCCCATATTCATTCGATCTTGGGGTGGTTTGAGGACTGGGCCAACAATTGTGAAGCAATCACAAATTACAAGATAAGTACCGTTATGTGACATACCGTACTTTCCAATATGTTTCATAATTCCCAAGCTTTTTTGTTTACTTCTGTCAGGTCTGCGTACGTTATCTTACAATTGCTACCGGTATGCGAATGTATGTGACAAGTCTTGGTCGATTTGTTGATGTTAAATGTGTCAGTGAAATGCGCGACATTGGATTATCAAGCAAATGCAAGGCTGGAATCCGCAAGTTACGTATTATAGGCGGACATCACATGCACATGTTTCGTCAAGATTTGAAGAAGTGACCAATGCGAGAAAGAGTAATCACTTAACTTGTTTACATTGTCCCAGTCATAAGGCTGATTGCCGTCTTCAGCAGTAACAACGACGCGTGGAATTACACACAGAATATAAGAATGCATCAATACAATCAAATTATGTATCAGTAAAATCAAATGGATCAGGGATCAGGAATGTAACGTATCAGGAATAATGAATAATAATGCTATAGTAATAATAATGTTAACAAGATTCAATATAAGAATGATTGGGAGACAGCGCCATGCGAACGCAACGAATCACACCCCTAACTCATTCGGTATCACTGATTCACCGCCAATGATTGGGTGACAGAATACAAGAACACAATGAATCACATTCCAAATTTATTCAGTATCACTGATTCACTGCCAATAGCTGGCCAGTCAGAATCACATCCCTAACGTATTCAGTATCACTGATTCACCGCCAATGATTGGGTGACAGAATATGATAACGCAATGAATCACTCCTCTGACATACACATAAATAGCGCTGGCAAGCCAATGTGGCGATGCAATATATCAACACGTTGTCTGAAAGTACTTGAGCAACACAACAACAGCCCCCCCCCCCCTCCACCACCACCACCACCACACACGCACACACACACACACCACAAATACATAAATAGATGTTACGCCTTATGACAAGGCATGAGGTTGAGGGGGCCAGCTTGTTCGCTTGCGCTGGGGCCAACCACCAAGTTTCCCCCTTATGACTGTCTCATGCTGCGGTCACTCTCCCCTTGACTTTATCAGGCACCCAGACAAGGTAACCATCATCATAATCACTTTGCCCACTGGACAGCCTACAACTGCTGCTTACACAACTATTTGAAAGCTCTGTTGGACTCCACACGTGCCCACAGCTTGACAAGGGCCAGGGGACAGCAAGCCCAGCTTACAAAACCATTTTGGTGCTCTAGTGGCCTCCCCAGTCCAATAGAGCACCAGCATAGTTGTGTGAGCTGTGGTCACTGTCCCTTGCCTTTGTCAAGCTGTGAGCACATGTTGAGACATATAGGGGACCAAACTAGCATTGTAATCATCAGTCATCATAATCACTTTGCCCACTGTATGGCTTGGTCCATGTATGTATACGCCGAGACGCCAGAGACGCATCAAGCAGTAGCATGGACGATGCCTTGCTGGTGAATCCAGGACCGCCAGTCCCTATCGCCTGAGACGCATCAACCAATAGCATGGACGATGCAGGGCTGAGCCAGCGACTACACTGCACCCCAATATGTAAGCAGTGCTGAACAGTTGATTGTATCAGCTTCTAGGCAGCTCCCTGAGCCAGCGACTACACTGCGCCCCAATATGTAAGCAGTGCTGAACAGTTGATTGTATCAGCTTCTAGGCAGCTGCCTGAGCCAGCAACTACACTGCACCCCAATATGTAAGCTGTGCTGAACAGTTGATTGTATCAGCTTCTAGGCAGCTCCCTGAGCCAGCGACTACACTGCACCCCGATATGTAAGCAGTGCTGAACAGTTGATTGTATCAGCTTCTAGGCAGCTCCCTGAGCCAGCGACTACACTGCACCCCAATATGTAAGCAGTGCTCAACAGTTGATTGTATCAGCTTCTAGGCAGCTGCCTGAGCCAGCGACTACACTGCACCCCGATATGTAAGCAGTGCTGAACAGTTGATTGTATCAGCTTCTAGGCAGCTCCCTGAGCCAGCGACTACACTGCACCCCGATATGTAAGCAGTGCTGAACAGTTGATTGTATCAGCTTCTAGATTCACTAGCTTGCATTAGGTTTGCTGAATGGGGGCTAGTCATGGGAGCTGTCAAGAAGCTGCTGCTCGAAGCTGAAAATAAAAGCTATGGGACGCTAGCCACACTCTGTCACACCAGGACAAAAGCATATAGCTCACCAGGTTGGAAGGAGTGAGCGTGCAAATCTCACAACCTCCCTACCCAAAGCTTCACATATGCAGCCTGCAGCCGTCACAGTAGCTGCCACTGGGAAACAGCCACTGCTCCCCCCTCCTCGTCAACAATGTCCAAGGAGGCAATGGAGCTGTTCTCTTGGGACAATGTTCCAGTGCTGGTGGCCTCCTCCTTCAGCACCCAAGCTACATCGTTGTGCTCGGTGCTGACGAAGCCAAAGCCATTGCCAGCAACGCCAGGGTCGCGCAACTGCGCATTGGGAGATCTGCAAGGGAACCTGGGAGCAGAACTACGATTACTGTACGAAGGATGGTGACTTCACCGAGCATGGAGTGAAGCCAACTACCAAGCGGCAGAGAGGTGAGGATGAGAAAGAAAGGTGGGAGACTGCATGGACTGCTGCGAAGGATGGTCCATGCAGGTGGTGATGAATTCATCTCACCCAACTTCCTCGCCTCCTCCAAGTTTCTTTCCTCATCCGACAACCTCTCCTCCTCCAACTGCTTCAAACCTGCCTCCTCAATCCGCCTCCTCAGTGAATTCATCTCACTCAACAGCCTCGCCTCTTCCAACAGCCTCTCCCCATCCAACTGCCTCTCCTCCTCCAACTGCCTCCAATCCGCCTCGTTAAGCTCCACCCACTCCTCCTCCTCCTCCTCCTCCTCCTCCTCATAGGCGCCATCCCACGCATAGGCACCCTCCCACTCATGGGCGCCCTCCTCCTCCTCATCATCGGCACCATCCCACTCATAGCCACCCTCCTCTTCATAGGCACCCTCCCACTCATGGACGCCCTCCTCCTCCTCATCGGCACCATCCCACTCATAGCCACCCTCCTCTTCATAGGCACCCTCCCGCTCATGGACGAAAACGGTGGTTGGGAGTTTGGTTTGTTTGTCCTCGACACACCCCTGATGTAATGGGATTTTTTGCTTTGTGGGTGCTTTTTCTTTTTGTTTAAAGCACAGAGTCTCATACACCCTCGCGGTGTCAAGTAGACTTTAACATGTAATGTAATGTAATGTAATGTAATGTAATGGACGCCCTCCTGCTCCTTATCGGCACCATCCCACTCGTAGGCACCCTCCACATCATCATCAGCATAGCCACCCTCCTCTTCATCGGCACCATCCCGCTCATAGGCACCCTCCCACTCATGGACGGGGCAGTTGTGGCCGGTGGTGGAGGGAGGCTGGCCAAGCACCTTAGTAGGGGCCAATTCCTGCTCTTCCGGCTTAAGCTCACCCACAAGCTCATTCATCACCTCAGCCACTTCTTGCTCTTCAGCCACAAGCTCGGCCACAAGCTCATCCATCACCTCAGCCACTTGCTGCTCGTCAGCCACAAGCTTTGCCACAATACCAGACACCACCTTCGCCACAATCTCCTGCGCAACCATAGCCACAATCGTTTCCTCCTGGTCAAGAAGGCCTGCAAGGAACTTCACCGCTCGAGATGCCGAGAGTCGTTTGCTGGGGATGGGGTTTTCGAGACAGCCCACCAGATTTAGCAGGTTATCCTCACTGTGGATGGACATGTTGATGTTACCACTCATCATCAGCTTGTCGATCATGACGCCAAGGGCGAACATGTCCCGGGCGAAGTTAGACATCTCATTGTCATCAATGCCCATGCGGCCACGGTATCCATATCCATAGTCCTCAAGCCCCTTGTGCGACAGACCGTAGTCACCAATAAAGACCACAGCCTTGCATCCGTTGACAGCTGCTTCTGCTTGCGAGTGGACCGCAACTTCTCCTTCCTCAAGAGTCTCCAGTGAGACAAAGAAGTTGTCCTCCTTGATGTCAGAGTGAACAATGCCCCTGCTGTGCATGGCCTCCACCCCACGGAATGCGCCCAGCAGGAGGGAGAGGAAGTTCACACCGCTGATACCCTCCGTGCTGTTGTACACCAGCGACTCCAAGCTGCATGGGGGAAACACATGGCGGGAGGTCAGCACTGCTAATTGGGGGGTTCTGCGGCACTGCGGTGTACTGGGCTTAGAAGGGTGCATTCTGGGTGAGAAGGGTGGCGTAGGAGTGCAGGAAAGTGTGTCGATCGCCCCGATCGCCCCCCACATTTGCAGTGTAGTCAAGGCTAGGACTGACTTTCTATCGTATAAGGTTCTGCCATCCAAATATGTGATCGGGCGTGGTGAAGGCAGGTGAAGAAGTGGAGAAGGCAGGTGAAGTAGTGAAGGCAGGTGATGGCAGGTAAAGCAGCGATGAATAAGTGATGAAGTAGTGGTGAAGTCAGGTGAAGTAGTGATAAAGGCAGGTTATGGCAGGTGAAGTAGTGATGAAGGCAGGTGATGGCAGGTGAAGTATTGGTGGAGGCAGGTGAAGTAGTGAGGAAGCCACACTTTGCTTGAACTATATCATTCTATGCATACACATACACACCCAGTCATAATTTACAATCCTACTGTGGCAACATGGCATGGGCACGCTTGCATGTGAGGGCAGTGAGCATCTACATCAGAATCAATCATTTACCATCCTATTGTGGCAATATGGCATGTGCGTGCTTAGCTGCATATTGTTGCATGTGAGGTTATCAACTTAGTTGCATTAGTTAGTTGCATGTGAGGCCATAGAGTTAGTTGCATTAGTAAGTTGCATGTGAGGCCATAGAGTGAGTTGCATTAGTAAGTTGCATGTGAGGCCATGTGAGGCCATATAGTTAGTTGCACTAGTAAGTTCCATGTGAGGCCATATAGTAAGTGGCATTAGTAAGTTGCAGGTGAGTCCGTATAGTTAGTTGCATTAGTAAGTTGCAGGTGAGACCAGTGAGTATTCCACATCAGAAACAAGAGCTTACTTTGCTTGCATGGGATTCATGGCGACATGGAGGCGGCACATGGCCTTGCCTCTCATCTTTCTTGTCTCCAATCTCCAGCCTTGCAAGCCCATACAGTGGGGTGCACCATCCAGCTCCAGGCCGCATGCAACCTAAACAGGGACAGGTAGGGGAGGGGATGAGCTACTATAGGTGGAAGGTATGTGGTATATGATGTAGGATAAGGCCGCATGCAACATGCACAGGGACAAGTAGGGGAATGTCTTGGAGCACAACTAGGTGTGTGTGTACTGCTGTACTGCCCAAGTTGCAATCCCCTCTTAGCCAGCCCACGTTGTGGGTATAATACTGAATGTAAACTGTGTAAACAATGGAGTAGATTCAACTGTGCCGCCATGTGGAAGGTATGTGGAAGGTAACCTCACTCACCTCAGTCGCCCAGTAGGCGACAGTAGCCGCTGGTGCCCAGGTGGAGATCTTGAGAGCCTGGGGAGTGAAGCAGATTCAACAGTTAATATGCATGTGTACTACTAGGGGGCAGGACCCCTGAACTGCCCAAGTAGCAGTCCCCCGGCAAGTGGATTCAAATTCAACAGTCAATATGTATTGAGGCATACATGCAGCAAAACGTGGAAGCTGCCCTCCTCAATGCATGGAGCCAGGTGTGAGCTGTCACAAGACGACAATCTACCACCAAGGCACTCAAGCTCCAAACCCTCCTCAATGCATGGAGCCAGGTGTGAGCTGTCACAAGACGACAATCTAATGCAAAGAAACTATCACCTGGTCAAGCATGCACCCCACCCTACCAGGTAGGGCCTACCCCATCCATCATCACACACTGTCACAACAACCGGCCATGCTCTTACCTCATATCGGAGGTTTTCAAGTGCATCATGAGCAGCCATGAATACGGTGCCGAAAGCTCCATTTCCCAACTTCTGGGGCTGCTCAAACAAACCCTTAAAAGGCTTGGCGTCTGCTGATGGGATACCCGTAGAGGTGGCATCAACCTCGTTGTGGTTCTGGCGAGGGACGAGGATTCGGCTGTACTCCGCATACTTGAGGACTGACATGGGCTGTGCCTTGGCACCCATGTCGCTGGGTAGCTGGGCCACGATATCAGCTTTCATTTGGTTGCGCGGGTGGCGCAATCGGTCGTTGCCTTTCCACAAGCAGGGCTCCTGCAACCATCAAATCAAGGGATGGGTTAGTTTAGGTCGCTGGGTGCGCGGGTGGGTCTTCGAGCATAGGCAGGTCGATCCAGCTCGATCCAGCCCAGAGGCCTGATCGAAGTCGTGCTTGAGAGGGAGGGGGTGGGGGGCCCTGCCCTGCCCATATGTTTTTATGTTAAATACGTATTATTGGGGAAGACAGATCCAGCATCAGCTCGTCCAGCATTATCCATTCGCATCCAAGTGCCTCCCACTAACCGGCTTTATTTCCCACACACCCCACCAGGCCTGGCTGCACCCACTGCCATTCCCACAGCCCCCCCCAATCCCACACTATCTCCCCCCAATCAATCAAGCAACCTCGTATGCCCATGGGTTGTAATGAATACAAATACTAAACAAGCATTCTAGAGACTTACACATGCGGTCTGCTGAATGAACCTTTTCTTCTTCCTGTCGAGGAACAAGTTCCTCAGGAAGTTCTTGCGTCGGACTCTCGTGTCTGCAGGAGTGTGAAGTGATAGGTGTGGTTATTATAAGAGGTGGTGGGGTAAGGATGGGTTTTTTCGCTTCGTGCCTGCTGATAGCTAGCAATAGCGGTATAGTGAAACGCCTAGTGAAGCATTCAAGCATCTCTCACTCGTCTAGCAATATGATTCGTTGCTTGCTTGCTGTGGCTGATCGCAGTGGGGAGAAATTGGGATCCCAGCAAGGGGTGAAGGTTGGTTCTGGCAATTCATTTAATCAAAGCGCGCAATAGAAACGCAATTTGGTGAGATAAATGGACCTCGTTGAATGCACGTTGAAAAAGAGTTGAAAGCTAGAAGGCGGGGATGCGTCAAAACTCAGACACCTTACCTCTCTTTGAGATATGATAGTCTTTCAGCTCCCGAAACATGTCATCTGGTAGCATTCGACCATGGCGTTCGCGAAGCTTTACAGCCCACAGCTTTTTAATCCTTGCAATAACCAGTTCTCTGGTGTCGAGCTGAGCCAAACAGACTCCATGCTTCAACACATCCTCATCACAGACAGCAGCCTCAAAATCGGCTTTCTCGGACTTCACCAGTTGAGCAACTTGAGCTCCCTCGTGCCGAACATGACGGCCTGCATTCTTAAATTCCTCATCAACATAGTAACTCTCGGAGCTGAAAGCGGGCATTCTGAAACGATTGAAGTCGCAATATAAAACAGCTATCTGTTTAGCGCATAAGTTTGAAGTCCAGGAGCAACTTCATTATGTTCTTGGCACGCTAGCCGCCCACCTGGTGGATTAGGGTAGGTCAGAGGAAGGCATTCATCAAAATTAGCAGCTGGGAAGGGGAAGGACCTGGCATGGTATCTGGCAGCTGGTAGCTACCAGTACATCTGATGTGATATCTAGGACAGTCAGTTGATTTTATGGTGCAGTCAGTTGATTATATGGTGCAGTCAGTTGTGCTTGCAGCTGTCAAAATAATACCTGCCTCGCTTTATGAGCATGACTGTACCGAGCAAACGTTTTCTTACCATAAATCAAAACTCTGGCCTATCACCTCCTTCTGCTGCGTGTTGAGCCATCATAGCCACCTGATCAGGTCGCCAGTGTCAGTGGCCTGGTAGAAAGCTGGAAATGGTCTAATGAGGTTGTTGGAGGAAATTTAAGGGCGATACGTGGCTATACAGCTGAAAGGTAAAGCGCTTCTCCACGCTGACCAATTGCGCCCAGAGAAAGTATTGAATGAGCAGATGGACAATTGGATCTTTCGTTTTCATTATTTCTGGGCCATGCGATGGGGCAATTGAATTTGCTGCTCCTTCCATGCCCTTGTTGGTTCTTGACGAAGACCAGTTTGATCATCCTGCTCCTATTTCTCTCAAACTGTTGGTAGCATCTCGTACCAGCGCTAATCAAGGATCGTGGCGCAAAAATCGCCAAAATATAATGCTCAATACCGGAACGCAGCAGGTGGATGCCTGACAGATTGTAGCTGTCCTTGATCTCGCCAGCTGCGTTGCGCGCGCCAACCCGAATTTCATAATGCACTCCCGCCCCCCTGCTGAGATGGTCTCCCTACCATCCCTGGGCGTTGCGACAGTAGGCCATCGGTCCCTCTCTTGTCTTCCCCCCTTCAATTCGCGACATTGCCTTTCTTTTTCCGAGGATTTGTTTTTGAGACCCCTCCCGGATGTTGTGGAGCGGGCTTGTTTCTGGGCCATCAATGGCATGTAGATGATTACGCCATTTGATGTATGTAGGCGTGTACGTGCCATTGATTGTCGTTGTATTTTGTGAGTAGTGGCCTCTTGCATATTGTGAAGTTGTGGCTGTCCCTAGCTTGCTGCTGCCCACGGGATTCCGATGGCTTGTGCTATACTGTGGCTGGTGGGTGACCGTGCTATATTACTAACTTAGGCCTTTTTATTACCCTGCTGTGTGCCTCTTACTGTGCCTGAGTAGTGGCTGATGGAATCGTTTGGCTGTTTGTAGGTTATGTAATTATGTGATGACTTTGGTTACGGGTCACCCATTACAGGTTACGGGTCATGCGTTGTCTAGTATGGGTTGTGAGTTGTGTGTTGTGATTTTGTGGGCCAACGGGTGTACAGCCCACCAAGCTGCCGACATTCTTTGGGTACTAAGTCTCATTGCGTTGGGTAAGTAAGATAATTACATTGCCTGCAGTTAGCATTTATATTGTATTTACATTTATATTGTGTGTTACCGTGGCAGGAAGGACTAAACAGAACAAAAAATGATGAACTGAACCCCAAGCAATCGTTTTAACAACGGGGGCCCTGAGTTTGTGCTACAGTTATCATTTAATTATACAATCACAAGTAAATGATCCCACATACCAATGTGTGTGCTGCTATCCATGTAGACGATAATAGGGGCCACAGAGTTCTGATACCGCTTCCGAACAGATGGGCGATACTAAATCGCAGAATTTCATACTGAAAATACTTATGACTTTGCGCTGCTTTGAATTAATAATATTACTGCCAAAGACATGCATGTGCATTAACCAAGTTCAAGTTCAAGTTTATATGACTGCTGACCAGGCACTATTCTGTAACAGTTTACACATAAACTCACAAGGTCTATCACTATGGTCGTGGTGGTTGTGATGGTGGGGTGGAGGAGGGAGTGGAATCTCATGAACAGAAGCCTGGCAAAAACTAAATACTGCCTGAGGTGGCGAGCAGCCAAATTGCTGGCTGAAGCTATGTAACCAAGTTCAAGTTCAATAAGCTTGGAACCTCTCCCGCTTCCTGTTCCTTCTCTTCTTGTCTTCGCATGTCCAGGACCTAGACAAGTCTTTAACATTGCTTTCGTACTACGAGCAGCAGCTTCTAGGCAGCTCCACAAGCCAGCCACTGGGCTGAATACCAAGATTTCAACAGCGCTGGACAGTTGTCTTTGCAAGCTTCCTGATGCACTACGTTGCTATGGGTTACTCTGGGTAGGTAGTAAGGGAAGCTACCTACAAGCTGCTGCTGGTAGCTGAAAAGAAAAACCAAAGTCTTTAAATGGTCTAATCTGCTTGTGAGTGCTCCCTGGTTTCCGTGGGTATCGCACAGTGGAACTTGGAATTGGAAAGCGGTGAGCAGCCCAGAGCTGGCTGAAAACATGTAACAATTCAAATTCAAATTCGATTGTCCATCCCTGTGCTGTCTCTGTACAACGCTTTCAGCTTCGTTGCATCACCGCTGCTTCATTCTTGGGCTATAATGGCAGCTTCCATCCAGCTCCATAAGGCAGCGGCTGTGTCAATCCCAAAGCTGTCAGCTCCATTGGAGCGCCTATCATGTCAGTTTTCAGACACACTAGCTAGCACTAGGTTTGGCCCAAGGACAGAAATGGAGATGCATAGAAGCTGCTACGTGAAGCCCCCAAAAGAAACAATGTGCAACACGGTTCTCAGCTTCAATGTCGCATGAGAGGCTGACCAGGTAGAAGCAGGGTTTCCTTGAAGGTGCTACACATGTGCTAAATTATGTAGCTAAATTCTGAAGCTCCAAACCGCTATTTATTTTTCTTTTTCTTCTTCTTGTCCTTCTTCTTCTTCTTGGCTGTCAGGATCCGAGCTTTATCCTCGGTCTCCGCCGTGCTGCTCCCTGCCAGGACTCGGGTCCCGTCGCGAGCTGGGGGGGCCATGCCCAGTGCCGATGCAACAGCATCAGCATCAGATGGAGGCGGCTCCGGGAAGACATAATCAGTAAGCTTCATTCCAAAGGGGAAGCTGATTCGTCTCCAGCTTCTCCTGATATCCTTAGCCTTCTTTAACTTCACCCGGTAGTCCAGCCACATGTCGAACAATGCATTGCTGCGTGCTGTTGACAGCTGGCTTTGCAGAGTCTCGACTTCAGATCGCAGAGCATTGATTGAGCGCCGAAGGGCCCTGCACTCATACAAAAGGGTTGGGTAAGAAAAACTAATACTTGCCTTTGGCCTACATCGTATGATTTGCCAGTCCCTAAAGATATGTGAAAACAATATAATGGAAGATATGTGAATATGATACAATATAATATGTGCATATGATATAATATAACAAGTGAATATAATATAATATAATATAAAGTAATATATGTGAATATAATATAACGTAATATGTGAATATAATATAATGTAACAAGTACAGTAGCCCGTGTGTCCGTTGGCCACCCCCCACCCATCCCACCCAGGCCCTGGGTTCTGGTCTGGGTAACAGAACAGGTTACGTCCTTGTATGTACCCCCCTACCCCACCCGCACTCCTCATCTTTCCCTTGGCATACACACAGTCAAGATATTTATGCAGAAATACAAAGTGGATAAAGAGCTGGCTGCGGATTCAACCTGCCAACAACTTGCGAAAGCAGACCCTGCTGAGAATACCGGGTGTGTGCAATCGCAAAGCGACATACCTGCAGCTTCTTCTGTGCGCTTAACATAGTTGGGTCTGCAGCTGTTGTTTTGACCAGGATTTTTCAGCAAGTCCTCTATTGCAACGTGCTAAGCAATAAATGTATCAATGCTTGAAACAATGGAAAGAGATTGGATGAGAGGTGCAAGGGCCATATCGCGTAGGGATAGGTAATAGCAGTGGAGGTCTCAAGAAATTCAAATATTTTGCGTTAATTGCCTGCCGTCCAGGCAATTCCATGGCATGGCGTTGGTGCAGAGGATGATAACAAATCAATTGAGCATTGCGCGCGGCAGCCTGCCTGGTGGCATGAGCTTCACGTACTGTCTGATTATTAGCCTGGCGTTCATTTCAGGCCTGGTTGCATGAGCTTTGCGCCTGGCCTGGTTGTAAGCCGCGCGCTGCTGTGGGTCAGCAGCATCGGCTAAACGTCGACGCTGTTTTTCATGGCTCCTTTCCTCGTCGTTCAGAAGAGCTATCCTTGCGCGCTGACTGGCTGTGTTCGCGGCCCTTGCTTCTGACATCTAAAATGTGTTGGTTGTGCGGTAGTGTAGTAACATCAAGAAGCAAGAGGTTATATACTATCAACCTGAGCGCCATATTTGGTTTAGTTGGCAAAAAAACGAACTAACTCGATGAAGGATTGAAGTTTTGTTTGAGGCATGGTACGGAAAGCAGACCACGATAGCGAAATAATTTTGGCACGTGAAAGGTAGGGCTAGGTGGAAAGGTCATGCAGGGCGTAATGCAGAGATGCGCATAGAAGCTGTAGAGATTCAAACTTGCAGGCATCATCGAGTCAGCAGTACAGGACCGCAGGCAGGCAGTTGTCCATGTCCGCCGTGTGATTTCAGAGACCTTCTGATCGAACAAACGAAAAGTTCGTTAACCATTCACAGAAAATTCTGGTATATTAATATATATATATGTGAATATAATTGGATGTAAGATATGTGAACGTAACATAATGGAAGATTTGTGATAATGATATAATGTAAGATATGTAAATATAATATGCGATTCTTGTACTGTCTACACATGTGCATAAACCATACAACTTCCATGAAATACGCATAAAACATACTTTATACATGAAACATGCATGACTACACAATATATGGCAGATCTACCAGTCTTGCTGTCTTTCACACATAAATAATTATTACACATTTGAGTAACAGTAATAATAATAATTAGAATAACAGATAACAAATAACAGATAATAATAATAATAATAATAATAATAATAATGATGATGATAATAATGATAATAATAGTAATACTTACAATACTGCTACTACTACTACTACTACAACTAATTATAATACTAATAATTCCCATCATCATCATAATAATACAACATAATAAACTCATAAATAATAAATATGAGGTCCCTTGACTCACAAGATATCTTCCTAGGATTCTTGAGAGATGCCTTATAGAAAAATAGATATAATAAAATAATTTTAAATCCTAAACCCTTCAAACTCTTAACCGCAACTCACAAGATATCTCCCTTGGATTCTTGAGAGATGTCTTCCTCGGTGTTGAGAAGCTCCCTCAAAGTCTCAAGCTCTTCAACGGTCTCATTGGCCTCATACACCGAGGTATCCATTCGACTGCGAGCAGCCTCAATTACGTCTGCATCCAAGCCAAGCCTGCAAGGTTTAAATCAAATAAATAAATTAAATGAAAATAAATGAGAAGGTGCGCCTTATTACTATGGGGGTCCAGGGTCTCTCTCTCTCTCTCTCTCTCTCTCTCTCTCTCTCTCAACACAAACAACGCCCTAACCAACCTGAGTACAACGACGTACAGAGCGAATCCTCGTGGTAGTTCACTTCTTCTTCTTTTTTGACTGACTTTTGTTTTGACTGACTGACCCCTAAGTCCCACCAAACAATGTAACATTGATGATGATGATGATTTTCTACCTTTTAAACATTTCCAATGGTCTCGAGACCAACCTCAATGGATAGGCCTTTGAAAACCTTGTTATATGAGCATAATTAGACACCATACCACGAAGTGGTGGCTGAGATAGTGGCTGTACAGTGGGTTCTGGGGGCAGGGTGGGGGGGCTGGGGGGGGTCTGCAGAAGGATGCCTTCACATTTTTTGTGATGGGGTCTTTCACTTTTTTTTGCCCCCCCCTCCCCCCCCCCCCTGCATTTATTGCCTGTATTGATTCGGATTGCCTTTTATTGCCTTTTCTTGTTTTTTTGTTTTTTATAGCCTTTAATTGCTTTTTATTGCAGTCTCTTTTCAATACTGTTTCTCTTTTTATTGCAGTCTCTTATTCCTCAACTGATTTGTGATCAAAATAGATATATACATAATACGCTGGAATGGTGAGGCGGCATGGGAAAAACACAGCAACAAACACACATCCAAGAGTGGGCGACGGTAGACCATTTCTGACTAACACAAATCAGTTGAAGAATACAAAACAGGAATAAAACAGAAACAGCCACCTAGATAGCGCATACAAACATACAACTGGGAGTTACACCACATCCACACCACAACTACACCACACCACAGCCACACCAAAACCACAGCTACACCACACCAGACACACCACACCACAGCTAGGCCAAACCACAGACACACCTCCCCACAGCTACACCACACCACAGCCACAACACAGGTACACCACACCACAGCCTGCACCACAGCTATAGCGAACCACAGCTACATCACAGCTACACCACACCACACTACAGCCTGCACTCGCAGTAGCAGCAGCACTAGCTAGCATACATGTCATAGCATGTATGTCATAGCACAGGCCTTGTATTAACCTGAGTAGAAGGGTTGGGTACACAAATACAAAGACACCTCGTAGAGTGGGCGACTGGAGGCCATTTCTGACTAGTTTAGCCACACCCGTGCAACACCACTCAGACGAAATGGCGACACTTTGTCAAAAACAAAACAACCGAGCATTCCTCTTCTCTTTGGGTGTGTAAAATGAAGAAATGAAGACATTGTTTTTGGATCACCAATTATTGATCACAAATTGTTTATTGATCACCACTGTTACTATTATTATTATTATTATTATTATTATTATCGGATCACCAAGTTATTATGATCACAATTTATTGATAACAAATTAGTTATCGATCATAATTTGTCAATCACAATTTACAGATCACAGATTATTTATTGATCAAGCTGAGGAGTGAGAGAGACGCTCCTGGTTGCAATGTTGATCACAAAGCTGAGGAGTGAGAGAGACGCACCTGGTTGCAATGTTGAGCGCATTGGAGCGACCGGGGATTCCCCACAAGAGTTTGTAGGTGGGTGCAAGGGCAATCTCATCAAACTCAACACTTGCATTCTCAAATCGGTCATCTTCGAACTTGAGGCCAGTCATGACTGAGTGATGTGTCGTTGCGATGGTCAACGCCCCGCCCCCAAATCCGCCTGATGCAATGGATAAAAGAAGTGTGGGATGAGTGGATTGAGGTGGAGGGGATGGAGGTGGAGGTGGTAGTGGGGATGGAGGTGGAAATGGTGGTGGTGGTGGTGGGTGGGGGGGGGGGATTGAGGTGGTGGGAATTGTGGTGGAGATGGGTGGTGTTTTAGCATGTGTGTGTCTGTGAGAGTGATGTGTCATTGCAATGGTCAACGCCCCGCTCCCAAATCTGCCTGATGCAATGGATCAAGGAAGTGTGGGATGAGGGGATGGAGGTGGTGGTGGTGTTAGAGGTGGTGGTATTTCAGCATGTGTGTGTGAGTGATGTGTCGTAGTGGTGGTCTACACACCACCCACAATTCCACCTGAGGGAACAGATGCAGAAAGCCAGGGATGAGGGGATGGAGGTGGTGGTGGTCTCTCAGCATTTGTGTGTGTGACTGTGTGTGTATTTGAATGTGTGTGCGTGTGTGTGTGTTTGTGTGTTTGTGTGTGTGTGTGTGTGTGTGTGTGTGTGTGTGTGTGTGTGTGTGAGAGGGAGACCAATTGAGTGGGACGGCGAGCAAGGTATTTCCCATCATCAAGAAACCGCTCAAGACTGCGTTTAATGATGGATAAATAAATAGAATAATAAAATAAATAAATTGTATAAATAGATTCATCAAATAAATAAACAATTACATAAATTGTATAAGTAGTATAATCCAGACTGGGTTTAATGATGAATACAAACATAGTACATCTTATTGCGAGGCGTGAGATTGAGGGGGCCTGCCTGTTTGCTTGCACTGGGGCCAACCGCCAATACCACACCAAAACTTTTTACAGCACTGCCAATACCACACCAAGACTTGGTGTTATGATAATGATCACATGTGTATTGGTGCCCTACTGGACTCCAAATGTGCTCGCTGCTTGGGGTCAAGGGGGAGTTAGAAACATCATGAACACCAGAGATTTGCTTTTCTTTTCAGAAAGTGGGACTCTTGTAGCTTTTTTTAGGCGTCCTTCTAGGACAGCGTCCTTCAAGCGATATTTAGCGCTAAGCGCCTTATGTTAGGGGGGTCCGGGGGGAGCAAAATGCAGGAGAAAAATGCATTTTGCACATGGATGACATATGTAACACACGTTTGTAACAACTTTGTCAAGCCTTTAAGCGACAAGTCTTGTACTTAAAGATCAGCTAAGATCGCTTCAATAACAAGTCCAAAACGTTGACTTCATCGAGGTAGGCCAGTGGCATACATGCATAGCAATGCAAATAGACCAGGCCACACACATTCAAGTGCTTCTCTAGCAGCCTGCTGCATGCATAGCACTGCTATGATAGCAGATAAGCAGCGTAGGTGCATTCTAGCTCCTGCTGTATCTGCCACGCCCAGTGGCAGCACCATGCCAAGTCTCCATGTGGCTTCCGCGAGAACGTGGTATGAGCGCCCCGCGTGGTTCGATTTGCAACATAGGAGTGGCAAAATCGGATGGCTCGTGAAATGCTATACGATTTCGACTGGTGGCAGGTCTCGTAAGACGAACATGCGACTGCGAAATCGAAGATGCGGAATCTGTCGGGTGGTGTCTGGTCAGGTTGTCGTGTCGATTCGAGTTCTAAGTAGCGATTTGGGTCTGAGAGCTGGGCTCTAAAATATGGTCTCGCATAGCTGCGTATAGCGATAATTTCTGCCCAAATTCACCACAAGAGGTGGGTCTTCCCGACATGAACCAGTGATACCGAGGATTCAGAATACGTGGAGGTAAAAAAACAAAAGGCGCACCTTCAACCATACGCTTAAGCAGGGCCACTCCCAAGGCTGCTCCCTCCGTTGGGTCGGTACCTGTGCCCAGCTCGTCCAACAGAATAAGGGCCTTGCCGTCTGCCTCTGCTCGAAGAGCCTGGAGGGGATGGTGGTGAAGGTGGTGGTGTTTCAGCAAGAGTTCACTTCATCAACGCATTTCTTTTTAGCCCTTCCTATCATGGTTGGGCAACTCCCTCAAGCCTATTTAGCCTGACACTGGACTGGAACATAAATACATGTGTGTGTGAGTGATATGGCATAGCAACAGAATATGGGCCTTGCCATCTGCCTCAGCTAGTAGAGCCTGGAAGGGATGGTGGGTGTGTGGGTGGGGGGGTGGGTGTGGAGGGGGGGGGTAGGTGGTGGTGTTTCTGCATGTGTGTGAAGTGGAGTATCAACAGAAAATGGGCCTTGAAGTGGAGTATCAACAGAAAAAGGGCCTTGCCATCTGCCTCCCACCCCCTGTGGAAGGGCGTATTTATTTCCAAATTTCAATTAACTCAACTCCATAGGTGATTGGCCGCCCCAACGTAAATGATCGGACACTCTGAGACCATCTGACCAGACCATGGACATCAAACACAAACACACACAATTCGGAAACTTGCAACTTGAAATGGATATCAGACGCTCTGTGACCATCAAACCAGACCATGGACGTCAGCCAACTTATCAGTCATACTGAGCAGAACATGCAGCATGTGCAACATGTCTCCATGCGGAAGTCCCCCTTGACTCCTACAAGCCGTGGGCACATTTGGGCACCAGGAACAATGTCATCATCACCATCATTATCATTATCATCATCATCATCATCATCATCATCATCATCATCATCATCATCATCATCATAACCTAAGAACCTACCTGAATCCTGTGGAGGTGTTAGTTGCACATGCTGCATGTTCTGCTCAGTATGACTGATAAGTTGGCTGACGTCCATGGTCTGGTTTGATGGTCACAGAGCGTCTGATATCCATTTCAAGTTGCAAGTTTCCAAATTGTGTGTGTTTGTGTTCGATGTCCATGGTCTGGTCAGATGGTCTCAGAGTGTCCGATCATTATTATATCCTCGTAGTGTAATGCCGTAGTAATGGAAAAAAGAAGAATAAATGATAAGAAGAAGAAAAAGAAGTTAGCTTGTGTGTGCGCGTGTTTATGTGTTTTTGCGTTTGTTTGTTTGTGTTTGTGTGTGTGATCACTAGTGTGTATAAATGTTGTCAACATCGTCATCATCATCATCATCATTATTATCGTAACCTAGGAACCTACCTGAAGCCTGTGGAGGTGGCCACTGAACGTCGACAAGTTAATTTATGCATGTGTGTGTTTGTGTGTGCTTGTGTGTGATGCTGGAGTGTGTATGTGCAATCGCGTACCTGAATCCTGTGGAGGTGACCACTGAACGTCGACAAGTTTTCAGTCAGACTCTGCTCATCCCCAATGTCCGCCAATACTGCACTGAAGCATGGAAGCCTAGCTGGGCATCGGCTGGGATTGGTAAACCAGTCTTTGCCATCATCACGGTGAGGCCGAGGGCCTTCATGGCAGCTGTCTTCCCACCTGAGTTTGATTGGATTGGATTGGTTTGGATTGGATTGTTACATGGGTTTTCAGCCATCACAGTGAGGCCCAAGGCTTTCATGGCAGCTGTCTTACCGCCAGTGTTGTGTTGTGTTGGACAGGAGTGGATTTGGTTGTTACACAGTGAGTCCGAGAGCCTTCATGGCAGCTGTCTTACCACCTGTATTTGATTGGACTGGATTGGATTGTTACATGGGTTTTCAGCAATGAAAGTGAGGCCCAAGGCATTCATGGCAGCTGTCTTACCACCTGTGTTGTGTTGGGTTAAACTGGATTGGGTTGGGTTGGATTGTTACATGCTGAGGCCAAGGGCCTTTATGGTAGCAGTTTTACCACCTGTGTTTGGTTTGATTGGATTGGATTCCCTTTGATTGGATTGTTACATGGGATTTCAGCCATCACGGTGAGGCCAAGGCCCTTCATGGTAGCTGTCTTACCACCTCTGTTGTGGTGTGTTGTATTTTATTGGACTGGATTGGATTAGATTGTTACACGGTGAGGCTGAGGGCCTTCATGGCAGCTGTCTTACCCCCTGTGTTGTATTGTATTGTATTGTATTGTATTGCATGGGACTGGATTGGATTGGATTGTTACACGGTGAGGCTGCGGGCCTTTATGTCAGCTGTCTTATCACCTGGATTGTGTTGTGTTGTCTTGGACTGGATTTAATTGGATTGGATTGTAAGATGGTCTTTCAGCCAACTCTGGGCTGCCCACCATTTGAATTTAAATTTGAATTGTTACATGGTCTTCGAGACAACTCTGGGCTACTCACTATTTGAATTTGATTTTCAATTGTTACATGGTCTTTGAGACAACTCTGGGCTGCTCACCGTCTTCCAATCCCAAGTCCCCCCATATGATACTCATGGAAACGGGGCAGCATGCTAAGTGGATTAGACAGACAGACGCTGACAGACCCATCGCCATTAGTTACTTCCTTCCCCTCCCGCACACCGTCCCTACATCCATTGCGTCCGAAATTGTGTGTATGCCAAAGCTACATAGCTCAAGCATGCGCCCCTATAGGCGGCAGTTTGTTTGCTCCCTGCCTCATACGTTAACACAAGCCAACAACAACACACAGCCCCCGGGCCGAGCTCCAGGGGTCCCACCACTACTATTTAAAGACATGCCCAGGTCCCAAACGCGCTGCTCACCGTCTTACAATTCCAAGTCTCCTCATGTGATACCCACAGAAACCGGGCAGCTTGCAAGCTGAGTGGATTAGACTATTTAAAGACATGCCCCGGTCACAATGGAAAATATGAGCTCCAATGATTGTAGCTTCCTACTAGCCCCAAGATCTTTCACAACACTAGATACCAGGGAGCATGCTAAGCGACGTGAGTTACATGTGTTGGGTAGGGCAGGGCAGGGTAGGGCAGGGTAGGGTAGGGTAGGGTAAGGTAAGGTAAGGTAGGGTAGGGTAGGGTAGGGTAGGGTAAGGTAGGGTAGGGTAGGGTAGGGTAGGGTAGGGTAGGGTAGGGTAGGGTAGGGTAGGGTAGGGTAGGGTTTAGGGTAGGGTAGGGTAGGGTAGGGTAGGGTAAGGTAAGGTAAGGTAAGGTAAGGTAAGGTAGGGTAGGGTAGGTGGGTAGGGTAGGGTAGGGTAGGGTAGGGTTAGGGTAGGGTAGGGTAGGGTAGGGTAGGGTTAGGGTAGGGTAGGGTAGGGTAGGGTAGGGTAGGTAGGGTAGGTAGGGTAGGGTAGGGTAGGGTTAGGGTAGTAGGTAGGGTAGGGTAGGGTAGGGTAGGGTAGGGTAGGGTAGGGTAGGGTAGGGTAGGGTAGGGTTAGGGTAGGGTAGGGTTGTAGGGTAGGGTAGGGTAGGGTAGGGTTAGGGTTAGGCGTTAGGGATAGGGTAGGGAGGGCAAGGGCTAGGGTAGGGTAGGGTAGGGAGGGTTAGGGGAGGGTAGGGTAGGGGTAAGGTAGGGTAGGTATGGGGGTAGGGTAGGGTAGGGTAGGGTAGGGTATGGGGTACTTAAGGGTTATAGGGCCTAGGGTAGGGTTAGGGTAGGGTAGGGTAGGGTAGGGTAGTTTAGATATAGGGTAGGAGTTAGTTGTTTAGTTTAGTTAGTTTAGTTTAGTTAGTTTAGTTTAGTTTAGTTTAGTTAGGGTGGGGTATGCTGTGGGTAGTGGATAGAGTAGGGTACGGGTAGGGTAGGGTGTAGGGTATCGGGGTAGAGTAGAGTTACGGGGGGTAGGGTAGGGTAGGGCAGGGTTGGGAGGGTCTGGGGTGGGGTGGGTATAGGGTAGGTTGGTGGAGTAGGGTAGGGATTGTAGGGTAGGGTAGGGTAGGGTAGGGTTAGGGTGGTGGTTAGTTTAGTTTAGTTTAGTTTAGTTTAGTTTAGTTTAGTTTAGTTAAGTTTTAGTTTAGTTTAGGTTAGGTTAGGGTGGGTATGCTTGGGTAGAGTAGGGTAGGTTAGGGTAGGGTAGGGTAGGGTAGGGTATGCTTGGGTTAGAGTAGAGTAGGGTAGGGTAGGGGTAGGGCAGGGTTGGGTTAGGGTGGGGTGGGGTGGGGTGGGATGGGATGGGGTAGGGTAGGGTTAGGGTAGGGTTAGGGTAGGGTAGGGTAGGGTAGGGTAGGGAAGGGTTAGGGTAGGGTAGGGTAGGGTAGGGTAGGGTAGGGTAGGGTAGGGTAGGGTTAGGGTAGGGTAGGGTAGGGTAGGGTAGGGTAGGGTTAGGGTAGGGTTAGGGTAGGTAGGGTAGGGTAGGGTAGGGTAGGGTAGGGTAGGGTAGGGTCTAGGGTGGGTTAGGGTAGGGTAGGGTAGGGTAGGGTATAGGGTAGGTAGGGTATAGTTTAGTTAGTTTGTTTAGTTTAGTTAGTTTAGTTTAGTTTAGTTTAGTTAGTTAGTGTTTAGTTTAGTTTAGGGCTTAGGGTATGCTTGGGTAGAGGAGGGTAGTAGGGTAGGGTAGGGTATTAGGTATGCTTGAGTAGAGTAGAGTAGGGTTAGGGTTAGTAGGGTAGGGTAGGGTAGGCAGGGTTGGGTTGGTAGGTGGGGTGGGGTAGGGTAGGGTAGGGTAGGGTAGGGGGAGAGGGTTTAGGGTAGGGTAGGGTAGGGAGGGTGGGTTAGTTTAGTTTAGTTTAGTTTAGTTAGTTTAGTTAGTTCAGTTAGTTTAGGTAGGTTCGGTTAGGGTGGGTATGCTTGGGGTAGAGTAGGGTAGGGTAGGGTTTTAGGCGCTTAGGGTGGGTGGGTTGATAGGGTAGGCGTGGGTCGAGAGTAGAGGTAGGGTAGGGTAGGGTATTTAGGGCAGGGTGGGGTAGGGTGGGGGTCGGGGTGGGGTGGGAGGCAGGTTAGGGGAGGGGAGGGGGAGGGTAGGGTAGGGTAGGCGTAGGGTGAGGGTAGGGGAGCGGTTAGGGTAGGGTAGGGTGGGGGGTTAGGGGGTAGGGTAGAGTAGGGTAGGGTAGGGTTAGGGTAGGGTAGGGTAGGGGTAGGGTAGGGTAGGGTAGGGAGGTAGGGTGGCGTAGGTAGGGTAGTGGGCGTTAGGGATAGGGTAGGGTAGGTAGGGTAGGGGTAGGGTGGGGTGGTAGGGTAGGGTAGGGTGGTTGAGGGTAGGGTAGGGTGGTTGAGGGTAGGGTAGGGTAGGGTTAGGGTATTGGGTTATTAGGGTAGGGTAGGGTTAGTAGTAGGGTAGGGTATCGGGTAGGGAGAGTAGGGATAGGGTTAGGAAGAGAAAAGTATAATAGGGTAGGAGTTTAGAGGAGGGTAGAGTGGGCTGTCGGGTAGGGTCAGGTAGGTATGTGAGGTCAGGTTAGCGTTTCGGTTTGGTTGTAGGGTTTTGTCAGGTTTGGTTTGATTTGGTTTGGTTTGGTTCGATCCCCCCTTCGGTCGCCCTTGGCGTTGCAGGTCATCGTCAACCGCGATGGTAGCTTGTCCAGTTGAGGTAGAAGACCGCTCCCTACCCGCTTACGACGGGCTCCCTTAATACCACGCCCCACCAGGCGTTATCATTACCTTTGGTTTGGATTGGTTTGGGTTGGTTTGGGTTGGGTTGGATTGGGTTGGGTTGGGTTGGGTTGGGTTGGGTTGGATTGGGTTGGGTTGGGTTGGGTTGGGTTGGGTTGGGTTGGGTTGGGTTGGGTAGGTTTTGTTTTGTTTTGTTTTGTTTTGTTTTGTTTTGTTTTGTTTTGTTTGGTTTGGGGTAGTGTCGGGTAGTGTAGTGTCGGGTTGGGTAGTGTAGTGTTGGGTTGGGTTGGGTAGGGTCTGGTTGGGAAGGGTAAGGTCGGTTCGGTTCGGTTCGGTTCGGTTCGGTTCGGTTCGGTGCGGTTCGGTTCGGTTCGGTTCGGGTCAGGTAGGTTTGGTTGGGTTCGGTTTGGGTTTGGTTGGGTTTGGTTTGGGTAGTTATAGGTAGGGTTGGGTTAGGTAGGGTAGGTCAGGTTTGGTTTGGGTTTGGTTTAGTTTGGTTGGTTTGGGTTGGGTAGTTTTAGGTAGGGTTGGGATAGGTAGGTTAGGTCTGGTTTGGTTTGGTTGGGTCTGGTTTGGTTGGTTGGGTTGTGTTGCCTGTGTTGGGTCCTGTAATGACCATGACGCTGGTCTCTGGCTTGATGATAATTTGTTTTTGTGTGGTGTGGTATGGTTTATTTTGGTTTGGTTTGGTATGGTTTGGGCGGGAAGGGGTTGGGTGGGGTGGTGTTGGGTGGTGTAGGTTGTGTTACCTGTGTTAGGTCCTGTAATGACCACGACACTGGTCTCTGGCTTAATGATCATGTCCACGGGACGAGGAGGAGTCAGCGCTTGCAGCACATCCTACAACAGATGGTGAGTGGAGTGTGGTGTGTGTGTGGTGTGTGTGTGGTGTGTGTGTGGTGTGGTGTGTGGGATCAACAGTTGGAGTCTCCAATCACTGCAGCACATCCTACAACAGATGGTGAGTGGAGTGTGGTGTGTGTGTGGTGTGTGTGTGGTGTGTGTGTGGTGTGGTGTGTGGTGTGGTGTGTGGGATCAACAGTTGGAGTCTCCAATCACTGCAGCACATCCTACAACAGATGGTGAGTGGTATGTGTGTTTGTGTGTGTGTGGTGTGTGTGTGTGTTGAACTTTCCAAATCCCAAGTCCCTGTCTGCACAATTTTAAATCCACATCTGCAACATCCCAAATCCCTAACTGATGCTACAAACTTCCCAAATCCCAAGTCCATATCTTCAAAATCGTAAACCTCAAATCCCTATCTGCAAAATCGGAAATCCCAAATCCCTAACTGATGCTACAAACTTCCCAAATCCCAAGTCCATATCTGCAAAATCGTTAACCCCAAATTTCTATCTGCAAATCCCAAATCCCAAATCCATATATATATATATATATATATATATATATATATATATGTGATGCTCCAACTTTTTACCCTCAGCTCCTCCACCTCCATGTTGCATGTTTCAAATCCAAGTTTCCAAACATCCACCACCACACCCACCAGGCTCTGAACCTGAATTGAATTATCACCCCCAGCTCCTCCACCTCCATACATGCCCACACCCTTACAGTACCTAGTCACACACACAGTACGTACACACACAGTATGTACTCGCACACACAGTTCATACCCAGACACACAGTCACCTCTAACCCCCAGCTCCTCCTTTATGACTTGCGGTTGACACATAGTCACACACACAGTACATACACACCCCCACCACCGTACATGCCCACACCCAAACAGCACACAGTCACACACACAGTACATACACACCCTCAGCTCCTCTGCCTCCAACTTGCTGTTGGCCTCCACCTTGGGCCTATCCATCCCGGCATCACGAAACATCACATCATTGCGATTGCTCAGATGATTCCGCTTCCCTGACCCCCTCTTGACTGCGGACTTCCTGTGTGTGCGTGTGTATTTGTGTGTGTTTGTGTGTGTGTGTATTTGTGTGTGTGTGTATTTGTGTGTATGTGTGTCTGGCATCACGAGACATCACATATTTGCGATTGCTCACATGATTCTGCTCCCCTGACCCCCTCTTGACTGCGGACTGTGTGTGTATTTGTGTGTGTGTGTGTGTATGTCCGGCATCACGAGATCACATGATTCTGCTCCCCTGACCCCCTCTTGACCATGGCCCCCCTCACATGATTCTGCTCCCCTGACCCCCTCTTGACCATGGCCCCCCTCACATGATTCTGCTCCCCTGACCCCCTCTTCACCATGGCCTGCATGTGCGTGTTTGTGGGTGTGATTGTGTGATTATGTGATTGTGTGTATTTGTGTGTGTGCGTGCGTGTGCGTGTGTATGTGTGTGAATGTGTGTGTATTTGTGTGTGAGTGTTTGTGTGTGTTTATTTGTGCGTGTGTTTGTGTGTGTGTTCTTGTGTTTTTGTGAGTGTGCATGTGTGTGTGTATTTGTGTGTGTGTATTTGTGTGTGTATTTGTGTGTGTATGTGTGTTTGTGTTTGTGTTTGTGTGTATTTGTGTCTGTGTGTGTGTGCTTGTGTGTATTTGTGTGTGTGTGTATTTGTGTGTGTGTGTGTGTGTGTATTTTTGTGTGTGTGTATTTGTGTGTATGTATGTCCGGCATCACGAGACATCACATCTTTGCGATTGCTCACATGATCCCCTGGCCCCCTCTTGACCATGGCCTGCATGTGCGTGTTTGTGTGTGTGATTGTGTGATTATGGGATTGTGTGTATTTGTGTGTATTTGTGTGTATTTGTGTGTGTGCGTGCGTGTGCGTGTGTATGTGTGTGTATTTGTGTGTATTTGTGTGTGAGTGTTTGTGTGTGTGTGTATTTGTGCGTGTGTTTGTGTGTGTGTTCTTGTGTAGTTGTGTGTGCGTGTGTGTTTGTATTTGTGTGTGTGTATTTGTGTGTGTATTTGTGTGTGTATTTGTGTGTGTATGTGTGTGTGTGTATTTGTGTATGTATTTGTGTTTGTGTGTGTGTATTTGTGTCTGTGTGTGTGTCTGTGTGCTTGTGTGTGTGTGTATTTGTGTCTGTGTGTATTTGTTTGTGTGTGTGTGTGCGTCCGGCATCACGAAACATCACATCATTGCGATTGCTCAGATGATTCCGCTTCCCTGATCCCCTCACAACCGCGGCTTTCCTGTGTGTGTGTTTGCATTTCCGTGTGTATTTGTGTGTGTGCATTTGTGTGTGTGTGTGTGAGTGCGTGTATTTGTGTGTATGCGTGTCCAGCACCACAAAACATCACACCATTGCGATTGCTCAGATGAATCTGCTTCTGTAACCCCCTGTTGACCGCGGCCTTCCTGTGTCCATTTGTGTGTGTGTGATTATGTGCTTGTGGTGGTGGGTGTGGTTGTGTGCTTGTGGTGGTGGGCAGGGAGGTGGCCCTGGTCTATGCAAGGGGTCCCACCTCCTTGAGTGGACATCCTAAATATAATAATTTAAAACACCCTGTCTTGCCTAGGTCCCCATCACCTGGGGGTCCCCATCACCTGGGGGTCCCCATCACCTGGGGGTCCCCATCACCTGGGGGTCCCCATCACCTGGGGGTCCCCATCACCTGGGGGTCCCCATCACCTGGGGGTCCCCATCACCATGGGGTCCCCATCACCTGGGGGTTGGCACCTCATGCCTCGTTATAAGGCATATCATTTATTTATCTGGCAGTGGTGGTGGTGGTGGTGGTGGTGGTGTGATCGGTGTAGTGTGTGTTGGTGTGTGTGTGGTGGTGGTGGAGGTGGTGGTGTTTGTTGGTGTGTGCGTTGGTGTGTGTGTTGGTGTGTGTGTTGGTGTGTATGTTGGTGTGTGTGTTGGTGTGTGTGCTGGTGTGTGTGTTGGTGTGTATGTTGGTGTGTGCGTTGGTGTGTGTGTGTTGGTGTGTGTGTTGGTGTGTGTGTTGGTGTGTGTGTTGGTGGTGCTGGTGTGTGTGTGTGTGTGTGTTTGTGTTGGTGTGTTTGTTGGTGTGTGTGGTGGTGTGTATGTTGGTGTGTGTGCTGGTGTTGGTTTGTGTGGCGGTGTTGGTGTTGGTGTGTGTGGGGGTGTGTATGTTGGTGTGTATGTAGGTGTGTGTGGCGATGTTGGTGTTGGTGTCACCCCCAACACCATGTCACCCCCAACTCCATACCACCCCAAGCTTCATATCATCCAGCTTACCTTCAAGCCAACAACCACAAGCTTTGTATCGCCCCCATGTACTGCTACGCTTGCTTGAGTGGTGCACTAGCCATCCATCACCACCACCACCACCACCATCATTATCCTGCTTACCTTCAAGCCTACAACTTCAAGCTCTTGATCATCCCCAGATACTGATATGATCGCTTGAGGGAGGCAGTAGCCATCCACCACCACCACCACCACCACCACCATTATCCTGCTTACCTTCAAGCCTACAACTTCAAGCTCTTGATCATCCCCAGATACTGATATGATCGCTTGAGGGAGGCAGTAGCCATCCACCACCACCACCACCATCACCACCACCACCACCACCACCACCATCATTATCCTGCGTCCCTTCAAGCCTACAACTTCAAGCTCTTGATCATCCCCAGATACTGATATGATCGCTTGAGGGAGGCAGTAAACATCCATCATTATTATCCTGCTTACCTTCAAGCTTACCACTCCAAGCTTTGTATCAGCCCAAATCCATGAACACCAGTCACCGCCAAACACCTAACTTCATCACACACCCAACTTCATCCCACACCCAACACCATACCACCCACAAGACTATGTCAACTCAAACTTCATATCACCCAGCTTACCTTCAAGCCAACAACTGACAGCTTTGTATCCTCCCCAGAAACAGCTATGATCGCTTGGGTGAGGCAGCAGCCGTCCATCACCACCACCATCATCATAATCTGCTTACCTTTAAGCCTACCGCTCCAAGCTTTGTATCTGCCCAAATCCATGAACACCAACCTGCATCCCACACCCAACTCCATATCACCCCCAACTCCATATCATCCCAAACTTCATATCATCCAGCTTACCTTCAAGCCAACAACCACAAGCTTTGTATCACCACCAGATACTGCTATGATTGCTTTGCCTAAGGCAGTAGCTGAATATCATCACCACCAATTACTGCTATGATTGCTTGGGTGAGGCAGTAGCTGAATATCATCACCACCACCACCACCACCACCACCACCACCACCATCATCACCCAGCTTACCTTCAAGCCTAAAACTGCAAGCTTCGTATCGTCCCCAGGTACTGATATGCTTATTTGAGTGATGCAGTAGCCATCCATCATCATCACCACCACCACCATCCAGCTTACCGACAAGCCTACAACATCAAGCTTTGTATTAGCCCAAATCCATGAAGACCAGTCACTGCCAAACACCAACCTGCATCACACCTCTAATTTAATAAACACACCCAAAACACCATACGCCCCAAAAGAAATAAAAAAAACAAAGTAAAAAAAAAAAAAAGAAAAGTACTCACAAAAAAAAGCAAGGGAAACAATACAATCAAGTAAAAAAAACCAAACGAAAGGTAAAAAAACGAACGAAAGAAAAAAACACAAGACAGAAAACACAAAAATCACAGTAAAACACCCAACTAAAGACCACAAACAAACTACATGAACAAAAAAAAAACAGCCATAAAACACCAAAACCTACATACACACCCACCAACGCAATTACAACAACAAACAAGAAATACCACCCCCAACTCCATACCACCCCCAAATCCGTACCACACCAAACGCCATTACCACCCACACACTCCATAACCAACCCCAACCTCCATACACAACACCACACACTCCATACCACCCACCCAACTCCCTTCCACCCCCAACTCCATACCACCCCCTACTCCATTAACCACCCCACACTCCATTACCACCCCACACTGCATACACCCAACTCCTTACCACCCCCAACTCCATACCACCCCCAACTCCATACCACCCCCAACTCCTTACCACCCCCCAACTCCATACCACCCCCAACTCCATTTAATCCAGCTTACCTTCAAGCAAACAACCCTAGCTTTGTATCGTCCCCAGATTCTGATACGATTGCTTGGGTGAGGCAGTAGCCCTCCATCACCACCACCACCATCCTCATCCAGCTTAGCTTCAATATCTTATCATTTATCCCACCCCCAACACCATGTCAACTCTAACTTCATATCATCCAGCTTCCCTTCAAGCCAACAACTGCCAGCTCTGTATTGTCCCCAGAGATAGCTATGATCGTTTGAGTGAGGCAGTAGCCATCCATCACCATCACCGCCACCACCACCACCACCACCACTGTCATCCAGCTTACCTTCAAGCCAACAACCACAAGCTGTGTCTAGCCACCAGATACAGCCATGATCGCTTTGGTGAGGCAGTAGCCATCCATCACCACCACCACCATGGCCATCCCGCTTACCTTCAAGCCTACCACTGCAAGCTTTGTATTAGCCCAAATCCATGAACACCAGTCACCGCCGAACACCAACCTGCATCCCACCCCCTACTCCATACCACCCCCAAGTCCATACCACCCCAAACTTCATATCATTTAGCTTACCTTCAATCCAACAACCACACGCTTTGTATTATCGCCAGATACAGCTATGATTGCTTGGGTGAGGCAGTATCCATCCATCTCCACCACCACCACCACCATTCCCCTGGAGTCAGCTGATACTGTGCAATTTTACAAACAAGGCATAGTATCTGCTGACACCTGGTAATTTGAATTTTACTGCCGAAGACGGCGAGCAGCCAAATGGCTGGCTGAAGCTACGGTAATTCGGTGATTTAAAAACAACTGTGTATATTTGTGTGCGCCGAAACTGCCGACACTGGCGAAAGTGTCAGTACTGCCCCGGAAGAGCATGGTAGAAGGAAACGCACATGTACCAGATGTACAAATAAGATGGACAGATACCGGACAGATACGCCTTCCCTTCAGCCGAGCTCAGCGACGCTAAACTGTATGAAGCGTCGCCGTGAGTAAGTCGCGGGCTATTGGGCCCAGGAACATCGCTTAGGTGTGATCGGGGGTGGTCACAAGGACCAGCCGCTCCAGAATTTAAATAACCCCTTTCAAGACCCCTATGAAGCCTTTTCGCATCGCGTTTCTCACACACCAAGCCATGTCGTCCCAATTCTGTCACAACTTAATGCGCTTCGAAAATCCTTTCTCCTCCAACCGAGCCAGGTCCAGTGGTCACGTTTTCCGGGTCCAGACGTTTTTCGGGTGATCTATCTTTTATCTCCAGCGCTTTCTGGCGGTCGGTCGCCGTGAGCAAGCACGATGCAGCGCATGGGCGGATGCAGCATGCAGCACGAAGGTGGTGCTTCTCACATGGTGGGTATGCTAGACTCATCTTACTCGAATGCAACTGTGGCACCCATTCAATTTTGAACTGCCTGTTGAGGTTGCTTGGGTCTCCATGCAATGGCCTCCTACTTAGGCAGATAGGCCCTGCCCCTGCTCCCCACGTGATTTGATTTGAGAGATTCATTTTGAGTATAGCCCAGTCCTTTTTCTTTTTTGGTCTACGTGTAGCACCTTCTAGGCAGCTTCCTTTCCCTGTCCTTGGGCCAAACCTGAAGCTAGCTGCTGTGCCTGAAGGCTGATATAAAGGGCATTCAAATGCAGTTGACATTCAAGGGCATTCAAATGCAGTTGACATTCAAGGGCATTCAAATGCAGTTGACATTCAAGGGCATTCAAGGACATAAAGGTCATTCAAATGCAGTTGACAGCGTCGGGATTGACACTATGGCTGGCTAATGGAGCAGACTGGAAGCTGTCATGCTTAGCCCCCAAAAAGAAATATTATAGCCCAGGTTCTCCAAGTAGCCCAGATCGACCAGGTTCTCACTAATCCTCAAGATAAGATATGCAGTGCTGGAGCAATATTGGCAACACAAGTTCCATTCATCCCTGCATATATACAGACCTGCAAATGTTCTGAAGGAGCAGGGGCGGGTTATATATGTATGTAAATCTCCCGCCCGCCATTGCCTGCCCGCTCTTTGTGGAGTTATTGGGTCATATAAGCACGGAGCTTGGGGGTACATGTCACCATAGTGTATTATCTTGTCTTCGATTATTATCTAGTCTGCAAATAAAATGCATATAACTGCTGGTGGCCTGACTCAAGGAACTCCAGGCCTGTTACATGCCCTTGTTACGTGTCACCATTGTGGAAGGGTCACTAAGTCTTATTCACTGTACCGCTGGCCTACAAAGATACATTAGGTAATGATAACATCTGGTAGGGCATGGTATTAAGGGAGCCTCGTATTACGGCGGTAGGGAACGGGCTGCTACTTTACCTGGACAGTGCTACCATGGCGGCTGACCGTGAACACTAAATTAAAGCGCACCCGTAGGCATGCAAACCCCGCATATGTTTTTCAACAAGCTCAACCATTGAGCCATTCGTTGAAATGGGATATACATTAGGTGTACAACTACATGCTAGTGGCCTAGATGAGTCAAGGAACTTCAGACTTGCGAATAATTAAAGCACACCAGGGTACTACAAAGCGCGCGCAGCAGCGCGATTCCGCGCACAATTTTTGAGCCCCACTGCGCGTTTCGCGCAGTGTTTTTCGACCCCCTGTGGGCGCAGCATGCAGTTTTTTGTGATTTTTCCACTAGAAAGCGCTGGCCAATTTGACAAAATGTAGTACCCTGAAGCACACTGCCCCTAAGAATTGTGCTCCTTACATTGGGCAAATCCAAATCACTGAACTGCCTTATAAATCAGGTAAACAAAAGGAACTAAGCGGAAGCAAGCCAGAATGGGCGCTCAGAGCTCCAGGGTGATTTCCCCAAAAAGTACAAACAAACATTTGGAGGTAAAGAACTTCAAAAAATACTGAAGTGGTGGAAAAACAGGAATTCCTAATCGTACGCGCAGCATTATTTGGCAAATGACTTGGCAAACGACCGTTTTCCGAACTGGATTTGAGTCAAATCTGTGTCGGCTGGTTCACTCAAAAATTAATCAAAATTTAGAACCACCTCTATGCTCATCTCCTTTTATTTACTGCATGCCTTGGCTGGTTATTTTCAATATGTAACAAGAAAATGTAACAAGGAAAACAACCCTTTTCAAAATGTTTTTCAGGTCTAAACTTGAGTCACTTTTTGCAGGTATAAAAAAACCCTCTTTTGCCAAGTTATTTTTGACAGGCAATTTCATAACATTAGGGAGACACAATTTTTGAAAACAAATGGTTTTTGCTAACTTGTAATCTTGCCATTTAATGCTGCGCGTACGGTGTTTAACAGCTTCTGGGTGGAGCCCCCTCTGGGTTCTGGGTCACCGATTTGTTCATTTGCCTGTCTGTCTGTCTGTCTGTCTGTCTGTCTGTCTGTCTGTCTGTCTGTCTGTCCGTCCGTCTGTCCTTCCGTCCGTCCATCCGTCCGTCCGTCTGTCCGTCCGTCCAACCATCAAGTTCCAACCCTGAGCCTCTTAAACCCACTCTTTACCCTTCCAAACCTCGGACAGCTCAAGCCTCGCAGCCAATTTCTAAACCACTCTCTTCCAATTGTTTGCAACGCTTGTGATGCGCCTAAGACTTGTCCTCAAGCATATGGAGTTCTAGAACTTCAAACAAATAATTGAAGTAGTAAAATAACAAGAATTCAATTGTTGACAGCTTTACTGTACAAGAGGAGGGGGGACGGGGGTTTACAAGTGTTGCGTAAGATAACATTCAACAATCACATTTGAATGTTAACCATAAGTGGACATGGACTTCTCACACCAACTATATCCTAGACGTAGAGGCTAAGTGATTTGTGATGCCCTAAGTAGCACTCTCAAGCCACAAAGCATCCATCCACAGACCTAGGCACAGAGGCTAAGTGTCTCATGTCTCATACTACCCTTGTTGTTCTGCAGCCCAACATAGCATGGTAAGGATGTACAATCACATCCTAGACGTAGGGGCTAAGTGATTTGAGATGCCCTAAGTAGCACTCTCCAGTCACGAAGCATTTAAATTTTGTCTCGAAACAGCTTTTGTCTAAACGGTCGTTCGCAAGCCCGTTGCCATTTCATTAAGCGCGTATGATATGGCCGGAAAACAAAAATAAGGAAGAATAGGGAGGAATACATGAATAAGACCGGTAGGGTATAAGCAATACTCAAACAAATCACCATTATGATCACCCAAGCCAATATGGCTTGCTCTATGATCATGTCACATTATTTATGCACAGCAGTTGGGCAAGTTTCTTTAGCCTATTCGGCTACCCCTTTAATGTACACCTTTGTACATGCAGACATGTTCATGCACAGCGGTTGGGCAAGTCCCTTTAGCCTATTTGGCTACCCCTGTTTTGTACCAATGCGTACATGCTGACGTGTTTATGCACAGCGGTTGGGCAAGTCACTTAAGCCTATTGGGCCATACCTGTTATGTACTAATACGTACATGCTGACATGTTTATGCACAGCGGTTGGGCAAGTCCCTGTAGCCTATTGGACTCCCCCTGTTTTGTACCAATACGTACGTGCTGACATAAGTATGCACAGCGGTTGGGCAAGTCCCTTTAGCCAATTTGGCTACCCCTGTTTTGTACCAATACGTACATGCTGACATGTTTATGCACAGCGGTTGGGCAAATCCCTTTAGCCTATTTGGCTACCCCTGTTTTGTACCAATACATACATGCTGACATGGTTTTGCGCAGCAGTTGGTAATCTCATAATCATATAAATGTAACTGTTCGGGATTGGGCAAGTTCATTGAGCCTAATTGGCTACCCCTGGACTGTGACATGCATACGTATTCAGTTGCAGCCTCCGCATACGCAACGTGCCCAACTTCCTATGTGGGTGTGTTGGTCTACGCCAGAACCTCCTCAGCCTTGTTTGGGCTGCTGCCCACAGTAAGTTTTGGCTAGTCACTGAAGTATGTGAGCCTCCTCTTGGCCGATGAACACAAATAAAAGTCGGCCTCGTCAGTCTCTTCTGCTGGCAGGACAGGCGTGCTAATGCAGGCATAGGTAGGGGAGCAGGGGCTGGGTCGGGGGGAGGGCTTCTGAGGGCTGAGACCCTGGCTCCTCTCAGCTGCTGCTAACCAAGCCTTCTCAACTTCCCCATGCAGGCTCACCCGAGGCGCAACTGCTGCTAGCCAAGCCCTTTCAACCTCCACATGCATGATCACCCGAGCTGCAGCTGCTGCAAGCCAAGCCCTCTCATCTTCAGTATGCAGACTCACCCGAGCTGCAGCTGCTGCTAGCCTCCTCTCAAGATCAGCAGGCCACCTCACTGCTAGCAAAGGCCTCTCATGATCAGCCAGCAGGCTAATCCCTGGCAAAGGCCTCTTATGATCAGCCAGCAGGCTAATCCCAGGCAACCTCACTGCTAGCAAAGGCCTCTCATAATCAGCCAGCAGGCTAATCCCAGGCAAAGGCCTCTTATGATCAGCCAGCAGGCTAATCCCAGGCAACCTCACTGCTAGCAAAGGCCTCTCATAATCAGCCAGCAGGCTAATCCCAGGCAACCTCACTGCTAGCAAAGGCCTCTCATAATCAGCCAGCAGGCTAATCCCAGGCAAAGGCCTCTTATGATCAGCCAGCAGGCTAATCCCAGGCAACCTCACTGCTAGCAAAGGCCTCTCATAATCAGCCAGCAGGCTAATCCCAGGCAAAGGCCTCTTGTGATCAGCCAGCAGGCTAATCCCAGGCAAAGGCCTCTTATGATCAGCCAGCAGGCTAATCCCAGGCAACCTCACTGCTAGCAAAGGCCTCTCATAATCAGCCAGCAGGCTAATCCCAGGCAAAGGCCTCTTATGATCAGCCAGCAGGCTAATCCCAGGCAATCTCACTGCTAGCAAAGGCATCTCATAATCAGCCAGCAGGCTAATCCCAGGCAACCTCACTGCTAGCAAAGGCCTCTCAAGATCACTTAGCACGCTAATCCCAGCCCGCAGGCTAATCACAGGCAACCTCACTGCTAGCAAAGGCCTCTCAAGATCAGCTAGCACGGGAATCCCAGCCCGCAGGCTGATCCCAGGCAACCTCACTTCTAGCAAATGCCTCTCAAGTTCAGGCTTCTGGCTCACCCCAGGCGCAGCAGCTACTAGCTGCTGTGAGACATCAGCATTCTCCGATTCATGGAGCTTTACCATCTGTTTTAGAAGGGTGAGCACCTGTGCGTAGAGATGTGGGTTGGTTGAGTTAGTTGGGTTGGTTGGAGCTCCACCATCTGTCCGAGAAGGGTGAACGCCTATGTGTAGGGATGTGGGTTGGTTGGTTGGTCGGGTTTGTTAGTTGGGTTGGTCGGAGCTCCACCATCTGTTCCAGAAGGGTGAGCACCTGTGCGTTGGTTGGAGAGGGGCTCCAACCAACGCACAGGTGCTCACCCTTCTGGAACAGATGGTGGAGCTCCAACCAACCCAACTATGGATGTGGGTTGGTTGGTTGGGTTGGTTGTAGCCCCTCTGCGCAGGGATGTGAGTTAGGTAATCGTAAACAAACGCAACTTCACAAAAAAGGATAAACAAGGTGTCTAAAAACTTGAAATTACAAGAGAGTTTGTAGATGGAACTAAGTTGCAGATGCTACAATGATACAATACATTCACTCTTCAAATTGATGTACATCTGAAACATTGCTGATATTTCTCAGTGCGTCGGTAGAGTGATACTTAATTACCACTTTAGGTATATTTGTCAGATGGACAATGTTAAATTGGCAACTTGGATTTATATGAAATGTCCAACGATAGAAAAATGTAATCTTATGAAGCACTATTCTCCATATCAGTAAGGGGTACTTGAAGAAGGACCAACAGACGGTCCAAGGGTTGGGCTTGGTTGATGAGTCACAAGTTGACCAGTGTTTTTTGTTTCAGTTACGAACAGCAGCTTCTAGGCAGCTCCCGTGTCTGAATATTCAACCAAACTTAGCGCAACCTAGAGCACCTTCAAGCTGACATAATCAGCTTTCCAGAATTGCTGAAATAGTTCAGTGCAACCAAGTGGTCTTCTCAGGTAGCTGCCTAGAAGCTGCTATGCAAAGCCAAAAAGAAAAACCCTGCAATTGACACCAATCCCCCCCCCCCTAAAAAAAACTCGTACCTCTGTTGCCGTTGGGCGTTCCTCAGGGCTTGCGTCTCGGACTGCTGTAAGCAAATCCTCCAGCTCTGTCATCCGCTTGTCCTCGGCACGTGCAGCCCGCAGGCATGATGCACGATCCAGGAAGCGCAAGAACGTGATCGCCAATGCGCACATATCACGGGCGTATCCCCACTCCTCTGTCTGCGGGGTTTCCTTAGAGTCCAAGGGTGCCCTGTAGCCGGCAGTTCCACCCCTGCGGGTAGGTAAGGTTAAGTACAGTTAGAGGAGGATGCATATCGCACTGCATGGCACGGCACTGTATTGCGTTGGATTGCATTGCGTTGCATTGGATCGCACTGCATGGCATGGCATGGCATGGCACTGTATTGCGTTGTGTTGTATTTCATTGCGTTGCATTGTATTGTATTGCACTGCATGGCATGGCATGGCACTGTATTTCCTTGTATCGCACTGCATGGCATGGCATGGTACTGTATTGCCTTGTTTCGCACTGCATGGCATAACATGGCACTGTATTGCGTTGTTTCGCACTGCACGGCATGGCATGGTACTGTATTGCGTTGTTTCGCACTGCACGGCATGGCATGGCATTGTATTGCATGGCATGTATTGTATTGCATGGCATGTATTGTATTGCATGGCATGTATTGTATTGCATGGCATAGCGTTGCATTTTATTGCACTGCATGGCATGGCATGGTTCTGTATTGCACTGCATGGTATTGCATGGCACTAGATCGCACGGCATGGCATGGCTTGGCACTGTATCCCACTGCATAGTATGGCATGGCACTAGATCGCACGGCTCTGTATCGTACTGCATGGCATGGCACTGTATTGCGTTGCGTTGTATTTCATTGCGTTGCATTGTATTGCATTGTATGTGGTGTATTGTTTTGTTTTGTGTTGTGTTGTATTGTATTGTGCCTGTAGTTGTGTTGTGTTGTATCGTATTGTGTATGTAGTTGTGTTGTGTTTTGTGGCGTTGCATTGCATTGCACTGTGTTGGTTTTGTTTTGTGTTGTGTTGGGTCGATTTCCTTGTTGCTTTACGAGGCCCATGTTAGTACTCACACAATGGTCCCCTCCCATTCACGGCTAGCTGCGAAACCAAAATCCGCTATCCTGGTCTTGAACTGGACTGGTTGGCCCATAATGGTGGTACATGAGGCTGGCAGGCGGCCTTCCTCTGATGGGGTCACAATTTTAATGTCAACGAGAAGGTTGTCGCCCTTCACATCGTTGTGGGAAATGCCTGCCGCGTGGACGGCTTGAATTGCTCGCACGGATCCCCTGATCAGCGTGAAGAACGTCGTGAAGTTAAGGGCCTCAAGTAGGCTCATCACGAGCCTGGTCATACTGCACAGGAAAACATATGTTGGAATTCAGAGACTTCTATAAATAGATCAATATTGATATGTGAGCTTGGATATTGAGGGTGCGAGTAGGTGGCATGCCTTGCAGCTTGTTGAGCATGGGGTGGGTTGGTTGAGTTGGTTGGGTGCACGTAGGTGGAATGCCTTGCAGCTTGTTGAGCTTGCACAACTTGAATATTGAGGAGAATGCACCCCTGAGCCGCAGGTGCACATGCATACATACAGAGAGATATGCATGGCACTGAGCCAAAGTGACAGCCAAAAAGCCAAAGCCAATGCTAAAAATCCAAAGACAGAAAGACAGACACTCACGTTAATTGCATTCGCTCGAAGACAAAGACGGCGCTGAACATGCTGAGGCCATTTACTAGAGATACCTTCACGTACCATCCAATAAACCCCACAGAGCGGCAGCTGCCCATCATGAGCATGTTGGCAGTTATCTGTGTGTGGTTGGTGGTTGGGGGTGTGGGTATGGGTGATCATGATCAGGTTGGCGGCTATCTGCGTGTGGTTGGTGGCTGGTATGGGTGTGGGTGATCATGATCAGGTTGGCGGCTATATGAGAAACAGACAAAAACAGGGAAAGGTGCCACCGACTGTCAATTTGTGTTTCCATGATTCAGTCCTGTGGTGGCCTGAGGCTGATTGGGACATACCCACAGTAGACAAACATTTGAAACCAAATAAAACAGCCCTGCTACATATGCCACATTATGCCATGCATCGAGGGTCGTTCTGCAAGCCACCCTGCCTTTTTTTAGTTGTGAAAGGACTTCCACCCCACAAGTTGAGTCTCCCGACACATGTATGTCTCAATGTTCTATTGAGCCAATAATGTGAATTTGTTTGCAATCTCAGTGTCGCAGCCCAAGGTTATGGCAGGTTATGAATCTGCTAAAACAAGTCTTTGTAGAAAATGAGCGGCAGCATACGAAGAAAATAGAGCAAGCACTCAAGCTACAGCAACAGCCTTATTAGGTACACAACAGCAGCACGTCATGCGTTCCTACCTCCTGGGTCCATAAGGTGAGATGACTCCCATCCATGATCTCATCAAGCGACATACCTCTTGACGACTTGATGGCAATCTGGGTGGCACATGCAGTTGTTGTATTTACAGAAAAAGGTGGATGGGGGGCAGTTCAATCAGTTCAGTTCTGCTCTGTTCAGAGTGAGAAGGGGAGAGAGAGAGAGAGAGAGAGAGAGAGAGAGAGAGAGAGAGAGAGAGAGAGAGAGAGAGAGAGAGAGAGAGAGAGAGAGAGAGAATGAGACGGAGTGCATAAACCACCCAATCAAATGCCGCCACTATAGCTTCAACTGCACTTCAGCCTACCTCCGTTTGAAGGTACTTCCCAAGCCTGACGCATCCGAAACCGCCCTCTCCTAACTCAACCACTTGATTGTTTACAAGCGTAAGTCGTACCAATGACCTCATCCTCGCCAGCATGGGCTTAGTAGCGGCCATCATGCTGTTGGCACGGGGATCAGCAGGGTCCAGGACTTGGCATACATAGTTGTAAACTTCTTCCTCCAAACTGCGCTCTATCAGAGAGAGATCATACGCCTGCAAGGGGTAATTGGAACAAACGCCGTGAGTCATCGTGAGTAGATACAGGTTGGGTCATCAATGGTGAGGTGATGGATCGATCGCACTAGCATTCTCCATACATTTGAGGACTCTAGTGGAGGTGTGAAGTGTGATGAGGGTGAGATCTCAACGGAAAAAGAAAAAGAAAAAAACGGACATGCCCAAAAACCTGCATTGTAACCAAGGCTGCGGCATTACTTCTAAAAGGGTTCAGAGATGTTTTCAGGGGATTCTCATCAAAGGAGGGTGACAGAGTTTAGTGAATGCAATGCATGCCACATATATACACGTCATTGTTAAGTAGGGCAGGGCAGGTTGTTATGAGGTAAGCAATGCCATACATAGCTTACAGCGTAAAATCCATCCATCCATATACGGTATATATGTATACCTATCGGAGGTTCGGAAATCAGGGGTAGAGGCATAGGGGAAGGAGGGGGGGGGAGAGAGAGAGAGAGAGAGAGAGAGAGAGAGAGAGAGAGAGAGAGAGAGGGCGACAGAGGGAGGGAGAGAGAGAGGGAGTGGGTTGGATCTGCAAGCAAGTAAGATAATTAGCAAGGCAATTGAGTAGCAGCCATCCATGCCATCGTTCTTATAGTCTACTACCTAACTTGCTCCCTTACTAGCCTCTCACCTTGTCAATGCTCCAGCAAATATTGGAGCCAGAAGGCATGGTAGGAGGCCATTGTTCTTTATTTACAAGAAGGATTTCGCCTCAAAGGTTGGGTCTCCCTTCTTTCCTAGCCCTAGACTCTAAGGATTCGATACAATAATGTGGCGGAGCTTTTCCTATCTACTCGGCACGTGAGACTAGGGACCTTTAGCTGCCGACCCACAACCAATTACACCTGCACTACTGCCCAACCACTCAGTGTCCTCCTGCCCTGGGAGTCAAGACTGACAAGGTAAGCTCCCTGCCCTGGTCTGGAAGGACGACTGGCGTTTAAGATTCGCTATGGGCCAGGACAGCTAAGTCGTTGAGGAATCATAACGAGGTCATTTCTAACACCCCAATCAATTAGTTCACTCCATTATGATCCGCTCAACTGTGAATGATACCAAGGCGACACAGCTCCAACTGAAATCGGGAATCACAATTATTAATCAAGCTTTGATCGATGCAGACGACCTACTTGAGGGAGCCCGGTTGCCCTCTCCATGTCGTCAATTGAGCGCAGCTCGTGGGGGCTGTATGCTGATTATTCGCTCAGAGTAAGGCCTGTTCGGAACGGGCGAAAGGTTGAGATGGTCAGTCTAGGAATGAAGAGGCGCCACGATTGTTATCATAAGTTGTTATCATCACTAGCAATACTGCAGTCCGGGGGCATGTAGCCTATCTGCCGTTGGAAGCATAGCAACTAACACACATTGGAATTCACGGAAAGGCGAATAAGCACTGTAATCAACTTGAGCAACGCCTTAACCCACCTATCAAGTCAGACGTTCTGAGAGATAACGATGACTTGAGTCGTCGTCTAAAAGGAGGAGCTAGGTGGCTAGCACGGGCGGGGGAGGATGTAAGAGTTTGACTGCAAGCGCTATCTGCTAAAAAAGAAGCCTGTCAAAAGCTGTCTGTCGATGAAAGTTTGGAGACGGAACTGATGAAGCCTGGAAGAAAACTGGATAACACAACCTAAGAGGCGGGTTTCCCGTGAGATGTAGGGTTTCCGAAAGCCACGTCAAGAAGCTACGGCCGTATCATATATGGCATCGTATGGCATTCACGCTGAGATATGAACTCATGAACGTTGTGTGGGTAAAGTAAGGGCAGTAAGTAGTTACAATGTTAGCAGCTCACGCCCACGTGTATGTACCATACTACGTAATTTGTACTGCATTCTCCTCCCATCCTTCCGTTAAATTATGTATCGATGATATCTGGCAAAAAACAAAGTTGCTTCAGTGACATAATTGTCTGAGGCGTTCGAAACAAGCAAGCTCCCTGATCAACTCGCCCAGATCAAGGCCAAGCTTCTTAAACTGTCGCTGAAAATTGCTGATGAGCGAGGTGGCTGCAGGAATTTGATGAGCAATATAGATTATGGTTAAAGCGCTTTCTCTTTCATCTGCATCGCCCATCCTTTATTGGCTGCCTGCGGATTTACCGGCAGTCTTCCAAGGTTTCCAAGCAGGTAAGCAGATGGTAGACCTGTCAAACCTGTCAACGTCAGAATCTGCAAGGGAATGTCATTGGACGGAACAATACGCCCGTGGAATTACTGGGAGTTACTGGTGGCGGCACAACGGACAGCCATCTGCAGCGCTGAGCAGCTGGGCGGGGCGAGGGGGCGGGGCGAGGCAAGCTGCTGGGCGCAACGAATGATAGATATCTGCCCATATGTGGCAATTTGCGTTTCGTTGGCCAAGCTGCTTTTTCAAAACTTCGCAATATCCGTCAGTCAGCCCCGACCTCCCCCCCCGCCACCCCACCCCACACACGCCCACACACCCTCACCACAACACACACCGACTTCGCCCCCATCGTTCCGGGTTTCTTCTCGACTTGATACCCCTGAACAATAATATAATTTCAAATACAGTAGGCGATGGAGTTCTCACGCGTTTCAGGGCGAAGCGAAGCAATGGGCTGTACGAAGGTCTGATCAACTAATTAAGGTATGCTGCTCGCCGTATCATCTAGCCTGCCGTGGCTTGTGCCCCCTGTTGCTGGTGACATATTTCCCATGATGACTGACCGAGGTGTGTGGCTGACTGTGCCTTGTGGCATATGATGGGTTGTGGGTTCGTTGTGGATTGCAGGCTGCAGGCTGCAAGTGGCAGGTAGAATTGTTCGGGTTGTGGCTTGCGGCTTGTGGCTTGTGGACTTGTGGGCTAAGTGGATTTGGGGTTATATGCATGACATTGTCATCTACAGGCCATTGTTGACCTAAGGCAAGACCGCTCCACAACATCCAAGAGGGGTCTTCCAACCAATCCTCAAGATAAGATAAGTAGAGTGGCAGCAACAGTATTAACATGAATTCCATTCATCCATGCATGTATTCTAAGAACGCAACACGGAGCGGGCGGATTGTACATGAGTGGCGTAGTCCCGCCCACCCTTGCATGCCCGCTCCTTACCTCCAAATATTTTGATTATAGGAAGCTGAATTGTATGGACTGGTGCTTTTGGCATCGACCAGTAATAGGACTACAGTCAGCCCCACATGTTTTGTGATTTTGAGGATGGTTGGAAGATCCTCCCGGATGTTGTGAAGCAGGCTCTCCTTGGGTCAACGGTGCATGGCCCGTCTATGACTGCTTTTACAAATGGTCATTGTATTAATGAAATGTAATGTAATAATATTATTAGATTTGTCAAGTACTATATTGTATGCTCTATGTAATGCTACCTTACAGTATATCGTACAATATCAGAATAAATATTGATATATTATACCATATATTGTGCGTACATACCGTACGCGCAGTAATAAAGGGCAAGATTAAAAGTTGGCAAACCCTTTTTTTGTCAAAAATTGTGTCTCAAAAGTGCATGGCAAAAATAAGTTAGCAAAAGTGTTTTGTTTAGATCTTGAAAAAGTGACTCAAGTTTAGACCTAAAAACAGTTGGCAAATGGTCGTTTTGCAAAATTACATTTCCTTGTTACAAGTTGAAAATAACCAGCCCGGGAGGGAGGGAGGGAAGGAGGGGGGTGGGAGAGAGAGCGAGAGATAGAGAGTACGAATTACCCAGCCAAGGGTTGCAATTAATAGCCAGGTTTTACAGTTAAAATAAAAAATTACAATTACCAATTGCAGTTAGCTACAGGCTGGCCCACTCCTACAAGCTGCATATCCTCGGCTTGAATATTTCTGGCAACCAAGCATTGGGCCATGACCACCCAGCCAAGGGTTGCAGTTAATAACCCTGGCTGCCTCCCCTCCTGCCACCTCTTCCTCCCCCCCCTGGCTGGGTTGGCGCCCCTTCCCCTTGTAACCAAGTTCAAGTTCAAGTGGGCGCCCCTTCCGCTTCCCCTCCTTCCCGCACCTCTGCCCTTGCCAGCTTCAGCTTCAGCCGCTAGCGTCTCCATCATGGCATGGTTCTAGCTAGCTGCAGAACGAGTGACCCGTTTACAGGCGTTTGTTAGTGACCGACGTTGCTGGAGATACTTGGCAAATGCGAGCCAGCTAGCGAGCGACCCAGCCCATCTACTTGAATTCAGTTTAGCAAAGGGTCGTTTGCAAAGTCATTTGCCAATTAATCCTGCATTTATGTTATGTAACCAAGTTCAAGTAACCATGTTCAAGTTCAAGTTGGTATCTGCACCATTCATTTGACTTGTATTTAAATTTGTTATGTTACTGCTGCAGACGGCGAGCAGCCTCAAAGGCTAGAGCCATGTAACCAAGTTCAAGTTTGAATAATTCATTCTCAAGATGGTGAGCAGCCGAATTGCTGGCTGGAGCCATGTAACTAACTTCAAGACCAATTCAAAAATTTCACTTTCACGTTACAATGACCAGCCAAATAACAACGTAACAGAAACCTAATAACGGAATATAACAAACAGCCAGGGATTCATCCAATCAAATAATGGAGCCCACGAGAATTTAGTACTCTCTCTGGTTCCCGTGGGTATCGCGTGGGGGGGGGGGGGGGGGGGGGGGGGGGGGGGGGGGACCTCAAATTGGGAGACGGTTCCAGAGTTGGCTGGGAAACTATGTAACAACCAAATTAGTATACCTTAGGGGGACTTGTGTTTGGGAGACGGTGAGCGACCCAGAGTTGGCTGAAAAACATGTTACTACCCTAAGCCCAAAAGGGCAGGAAAGGGCCAAGCCAAGCCATCCTAAGCCCATGATGGAAGAATTGGGCAGGCCAAGCCACCACTCCAAGCACATGATGGCCGGATTGGGCAAGCCAAGCCACCCCAAGCCCATGATGGCATAATTGGGCAAGCCAAGCCTCCACCCCAAGCCCATGATGGCAGGATTGGGCAATCCAAGCCAAGCCATCTCAAGCCCATGAGGGCAAGCCAAGCCTAGCCAAGCCAAGCCATCCTAATGTCATGATGGCTGAATTGGGAACCCTATGAACATGTGACGAAAGGAACAAGAAAAGAAAGCAATAAAATAATGAATTAACAGCATAACCAGAAGAATGACATTAATAAGTGAAACCACAAAATCCCCTCAACATTTGTAATTGCAAATCTGCGGTCGCATTCACATCATGGCGCGTGTGTACACCATATTCACAGTCACATCACATCACAGCACATGTATACACCATATTCACATTCACATCATGGGACATGCGTTTTATATATTCACACTCATATCACAGCACGTGTGTACACCATATTCACAGTCACATCATGGTACATGCGTACAACATATTCACACTCATATCACAGCACGTGTGTACACCATATTCACAGTCACATCACGGTACATGCGTACAACATATACACACTCATATCACAGCACGTGTGTACACCATATTCACAGTCACATCACGGTACATGCGTACAACATATACACACTCATATCACAGCACGTGTGTACACCATATTCACAGTCACATCACGGTACATGCGTAAACATATACACACTCATATCACAGCACGTGTGTACACCATATTCACAGTCACATCACGGTACATGCGTACAACATGTACACACTCATATCACAGCACGTGTGTACACCATATTCACAGTCACATCACGGTACATGCGTACAACATATACACACTCATATCACAGCACGTGTGTACACCATATTCACAGTCACATCACGGTACATGCGTACAACATATACACACTCATATCACAGCACGTGTGTACACCATATTCACAGTCACATCACGGTACATGCGTACAACATATTCACACTCATATCACAGCACGTGTGTACACCATATTCACAGTCACATCACGGTACATGCGTACAACATATTCACACTCATATCACAGCACGTGTGTACACCATATTCACAGTCACATCACGGTACATGCGTACAACATATTCACACTCATATCACAGCACGTGTGTACACCATATTCACAGTCACATCACGGTACATGCGTTACAACATATTCACACTCATATCACAGCACGTGTGTACACCATATTCACAGTCACATCACGGTACATGCGTACAACATATTCAAATTCACATCACCGCACAGCACGTGTGTCAATCACTTTCACAGTCACATGGTGCTGAAAACTGCAGCTCCTCTTGCTGCTGATTTATGATGAAGATGCAAGTATAGCGGTCTCTTTACATGCCCCAAGCCTCAACCTTCATTTTTTTGTGTTTTCAGGAATTTCACCCTAGGAGGTGGGTCTCCCTACACAAACCGGCAACACCAAGGATTCAGTTAGAATGGCGTTGCCACTCCTACAAAAGAATAGGCGCACTTAGGGTCGGCGGGAGAGACCGACCCTTGACCAAACGAACATTCACCAACATGACACATGATGAGTTCCACTATTTTTTTCCGACGATGCCTTGCCGTCTGACTAGTTTAGCCAGACCCATCTGTTGCTGCATGGGTCTGGCTAAACTAGTCGGAAATGGGAGATACCGACCCTGCTTTAAACTGACACAATACCATAGGCCTCATGCTGCTTGCCAAGCTCCAGTGCAATCTGTTCAACAGTGGTGTTATGCTGTTTGCAGGCAGCTGCAAAATCAGGCTGCAGCTCGCCCTAGGTTTTCCCGGTGGCCTGCACCACCACTGGGGGCTCAATGCTTGGACACAGGGGCTCATTCCCAACATGGGCCACCTTCAGAATAGCATTCTTGATCGTTTAGCCTCACCCCCCTTGCTTGAAACTGACACAATGCCAACATCCTATTTGCGAATCCCCTTAGCCTCGACACCCCTGCGATAAACTGAAACAATGCAAACATCCTATCTGCGCATCCCCTTAGCCTCAAACCCCCTTGCTTGAAACAGACACAATGCCATAGGCCTCATGCTGCTTGCCAAGCTCCTGTGCAAGTTGCTCGCCAGTGGCATAGGCAGCTGCAGAATCAGGCTGCAGCTTACCTTTGCCTTCCCCTGTGGCCTGCACCACCACTGGGGGCTCAATGCTTGGGCACAAGAGCTCATCCCCAACATGAGTTGCCTTCAGAATGCCATTCTTGATCCCTGACCTATGCAAGACTCCTATGTCCACTGATCTGTCCACCACCCACTTGGTGGAGTAGAGAGGGTTGATGAAGATATCTGACCCCCCGTCGTCCATAGCCATGTTGGACTTGAGTTTGTTCAGTATAGCAGAGTTTACAATGCAGCTGCCTCCTGCAACATCATCCTGGAGCAAGTGGTGGGTTTGATTTGAGAAGCAAGCAAGCAAGCAAGCAAGCAAGCAAGCAAGCAGAGAAGAAGGGTAGGTAAGGAGACTCATAAGTCCAGTATAGGAAGTGCTGTGAAGGGAGTTTGCTCCAGCAGCGGTATTCTGAAGCAAGTGGTGGCTTTGATTTAAGAAGGAAGCATAGAAGAAGGGTGGGGAAGGATATTCATCAAAGCAATCATGTTAATTCAGCATAGCGCGGCTGTCATACATCAAGACTGTAGGTACAGTTGGGGGTAGTTGGTTCAGCATAGCGCGGCTGTCATACATCAAGACTGTAGGTACAGTTGGGGGTAGTTGGTTCAGCATAGCGCGGCGGTCATACATCAAGATTGTAGGTACAGTTGGGGGTAGTTGGTTCAGCATAGCGCGGCTGTCATACATCAAGACTGTAGGTACAGTTGGGGGTAGTTGGTTCAGCATAGCGCGGCTGTCATACATCAAGACTGTAGGTACAGTTGGGGGTAGTTGGTTCAGCATAGCGCGGCTGTCATACATCAAGACTGTAGGTACAGTTGGGAGTAGTTTGCAGGAACATGAACCTATTGGGAGAGATTCTTAGAGATAAGACGCAGTTGGACAGTTCCAAACACAACAGTAGCAGGACAGTTTTCTCAGCATGTTTCAACTGCACTTCCCCTAGGGGCCCACCCTACGCGGCCCCAATGTTGAATGGGCCTTGGCCGGAGGCCATTCTAAGTTTCGTCCGAATCAGTCAAATGATGGCAGGTGTTGCCGCAAGTGTGGTGGGTTGGGGCGTGGGTGGTTGGGTGGGTGGTGGGCTGGGGGATTAGGCGTGGTTGGGTGGGTGGGGTTTGTAGAGATAAGGTGCAGTTGGGAGTAATTTTTAGGATTGGAGAGCAACAGAGAGGAGTTTGTAAGCATGGGGAGCATTTGGGCATACTTGGTAGGATTATGGAGCGATTTGTAGTAGTTTGTTCAGCATAGCGCTGCTGTGAAGGCAGTCTGCTCCAGAAGTGGCCCCCCTATCAGTCTGCTCCAGCAGTGGTCCCCTGGAGCAAGTGGTGGGCTTAGGGTTTAGGGTTTAGGTACCCTGGTTAGACATTCAGATTCAACTGTATAGGGTTCAAACAGATGTGACTCTGCCATGCCCACATATCCTGCAGCCCTTGACACCAAGCAGTACCAAGCACTGCAAATATTGATGATGCCATCAACCCACCTGATCAGATTTGAATGTGGAAGGTTAAAACAGATAGGCTACCATGTCCACATTTTCTAGAGACTTGGACACCAAGCAGCACCAAGCATTGCAAATATTGATGATGTCACCTTGCCTGATCAGATTCAGATGTGGAGGATTCAAACAGATAGGACACTGCCATGCCCACGTCTTCTACAGACCGGGAGCTGCTGCCTTGAGTTTTTGGTATACCGTTTTTGTTGACACTACGCCTTCATAACATTGATGTCATCAACCCAACTGATCAGATTCGAATGTAGAGGGTCCAAACAGATAGGCTACCATGCCCACCTCTTCTGGAAACTTGGACACCAAGCAGCACCAAGCATTGCAAATATTGATGATGATATCACCTTACCTGACCAGATTCGAATGTGGAGGGATCACACAGATATGACACTGCCATGTCCGCATCTTCTGCAGCCCTTGACACCAAGCAATACCAAGCATTGCAAATATTTATTACTGGTATATCACTTTACCTGATCAAATTCGAATGTAGAGGGTTAAGATAGATATGCCGCCATGTCCGCATCTTCTGCAGCCCTTGACACCAAGCAATACCAAGCATTGCAAATATTGATTACCGGTATATCACTTTACCTGATCAAATTCGAATGTAGAGGATTAAAACAGATATACTGCCATGTCCACCTTTTCTGGAAACTTGGACAACAAGCTGCACCAAGCATTGCAAGTATTGATGATGTCATTATCTTCCTTGATCAGATTCGAATGTGGAGGGATCAAACAGATATGCCGCCATGTCTGCATCTTCTGCAGCCCTTGACACAAAGCAGCACCAAGCATTGCAAATATTGATGATGCCATCAACCCACCTGATCAGATTCAAATGTGGAAGGTTCAAACAGATAGGCTGCCAAGCCCACATCATCTACAGCACTGGACCTGCTACCTGGAGCTTTTTGTACACCGTTTTCTGTTGACACTACACATTCAAAACATTAATGTCATCAACCCACCTGATCCGATTCAAATGTGGAGGGTTCAAAGAGATATGCCGCCATGCCCACGTCTTCTACAGCCTTGGAGCTGCTGCCTAGAGCTTTCGGTACACCATTTTTTGTGACAAAGGAGGCCAGGGGGGAGAAGTTCAAACTTGAGGCCCCCCCAGATGAGGCGTATTCTCCCAGAATAGGGCCTGCCAAGCTTGGCTTCTTCGATTCTTCGATACTGGCTAGATGCTGCCTGATGTAATCAAGTCCAGGCTCCCACACATCGGAACCTGTGCAATACAAAGTCATGGCATGTTGGTAATACTGTAATTCTGTCATGTAGTAGCCGCGGCTATGCTCAAGTTTCCAGCGATAAAACAGTTGGTATTGTCTGAAGTCCAGGCTCCCGCACATCAGAATCTATGCAATGCACGGGCATGTTGGTAATGACGGGGGTAATGCTGTCTTTAAGTATTTCTGTTATGTAGTAGTCCTAGCTACTTTCAAGTTTCCAGCCAGAGCATAATATCCCAGGAACCTGTGCACAGCAAAGCAAAGCAAAGCAAAGCAAGGCAATGTCACAGCATGGGCATGTTGGTAATGCTGGATTTGAGTATTTCTGTTTTGTGGTATTCCTATCTATGCTGAAGTTTCCAGCCAGGGCATTTCTCCCACGAACCCATGTAAAGCAAAGCAATGTCACAGCTTGGTAATGCTGGTAATGCTGGTAATGCTGGATTTGAGTATTTCTTTTATGAGGTAGTCCTACCTATACTGAAGTTTCCAGCCAGGGTATTTTCTCCCAGTAACCCATGCAAAGTAAAGCAATGTCACAGCATGGGCATGTTGGTAATGCTGTCTTTAAGTATTTATGTTATGTTGTAGCCCGAGCTACACACAAGTTTCCAGCTAGGGCATTTTATCACATGAACCTGTGCAAATCAAATCAAATCAAAGCAGAGCAAATAAAATAAAATCAAATTCACAGCATGGTGGTAATGCTGTAATTCTGTCCTGGACTAGCCCCAGCTATGCTGAAGATTCCAGCCTGGAGGCTCTAAAACAGTTGGTGCTGTTTGAAGTCCAGGATCCCTCACAATCGAACCTGTGCAAGCATATCACAGTATGGGCATGTTGGTAATGCTATTTTTTGGCAGAGCCCCCCCCTTCTAGGGGGTAAGGGCCCCCAGATTCACCCCATTGTCGGTCTGTCCGTCTGTCCGTCCGATGACCGAGAGGAAGCCTGACACATCAGCCAATATGTTATGCGGTAGCCTTATGCTCAAGTTTTTAGCCAGACTGCCGGCTTGATACGTTATCACATTACCATTCCCTATCCAGATCACATTTATAAACAGCCAATTTGCATTTCTTATTTTTGTTAATTCTTTATCCCATAATTAATTTGTAAATTGTTTGTAACTAATTTTTTAATTATTAATTATTATCCAATAAATAATTTGTTCATTATTTGTGACTAATTTGTTAATTAATATCCCATAGCTAATTTTCGAATTCGTTGATTCATTATCCCATGATTAAGTTGTTATTTAATAGTTAACTTAATGTTCATTCATTATCCCATAACTAATTTGTAATTAAGTTACGGTATTAAAATGATTTCATTCTGCTGATTCAGATTTGTTGTCATCTCCAACAGCATCTGAAGATTTAGCTGGAGGCATTATGATGGGTCAATTATTTGAAATCGCAAATATATAATAAAAATTCTGGCATGATATGATATCATATTGCCGTTCCCTATCCATACCACATTCATAAACAGCCAATTTCCATTTCTGATTTTTTGTTAATTCATTATCCCATAACTAATTCGTTTTAGTTCCAGTATTAAAATAGCTTACCTGCTGATTCAGATTTGTGTCATCTCCACATATCCATCAAGGGCACCTTGAGGTGCGTCCCGAATGAAATTGTGAGAGTTCTTGATTGAAAATGTTTTAATTTAATTTGATTTAATGTTTTGTTTTTTTAATTCATTTTAATATCATCAAATCGAATTGTGTTTACGTGCATTGAATGCATTTAATTGATTTGAATTTTATGAATTTGAATTGGATTGAATTTAATTAACTTTTATGTAAGTCTATCTTATCGAATCTATGGGTGGATGGGTTGAACGTGTATTAATATCTGAACGGGTCTAACTTTCGTTGGATGTATCATAGGTGAACGCAGTGACGTTACGTGGCTGAACACGTGAACGGGTGTAACCGTCGTCGGATGGAACATGGATTAACGTCTGAATGGATCGTTCATGGGTGAATTTCTGGACGGTTCTAACCATCGTTGGATTTATCATGTGTGACCGCACTAACATTACTTGGGTGAACGTGTCTAACCGTCGTTGGTCGGGTTAATTTTAGGGAATTTGTACAAGGTATTTCATGAAACCTGAAAACAGGAAATTTTGGTCTTGCAGGGGTTTGAACCTGCGACTTTCGGATCAAAGTTTTGCAATTTTTTGCCAGTGGCAGATGGCGTGGCTTGCCCCGGCCCACCCAACGCACAGGCCCACCGGCACGGGTCTGGGAGGGTGAGCTCTGTGTGCTAATAATAGCCCAAGTGCCCATGGAACCAGTAGTCGATTTGGATGCTTGTATGTTTTAACCTCCGAATTGTTGACAATCCAACTTCGAGTATTTATATGTTGAACTGATGTGGTTAGGTAACTTATTAGCAAAAAAAAGTTTTCTTTGGACTCGAGATAATAGTTGAAAACCACCCGTACCACTCAGGGTCGGACTTAGGAACTTATGGAGATAGCCTTTGGCCCAAAAAACACAAACCTTAGCTCCTTTTGTTCCATTGCGATGCTCAAATGTGCTCTGGTGAGAATTTTTCCGGTTTAAATAAGTCTTATAATTGTTCTAAAATATAGAATGTTCAAGTGTTTTGATGTTTTTCATGAAACCTGAAAATGTTGTTTTGTAACTGACGGACTAACTAACGGACAGACATTTTAATTGGTGTAATCCCTTCTTCCCCAAATCTGGAGATTTGTTTCATTAGGGTATATCACATTTAGAAACAGCAAGTTTGCATTTCTGATTATGTGTTAATTCATAAACTAATAAGCTTGAGTGTCACAATGGGTCGATGGTTGGAAATCGCATATTTATAATAATAATAATAATAATAATAATAATAATAATATAAAATAAATATAATATTAATTTTCATTAATATCAGTATCCATACTGCATAAACAGCCAATTTTCATTTCTGTTTTTTTTGTTAATTCATTATCCCATAACTAATTCGTTTTTATGAAGTTATGATATTAAAATAGTTTACCTGCTGATTCAGATTTGTTGTCATCTCCAACGGCTTCCAAAGCTTTAGCTGGAGGCATCATAATGGGTCGATGGTTGGAGATCGCTCTCACCAGCTCAGGCACCACATCCATTTGGAGGGCTTCCAGATTCTTCACCAGTGTGCACTGTAGCTTTTGCACGGCATCCTGGAAGTGGTGGGGATTCTGCAAGGCAAACAAACACAGGCAGAGAATGAGTGAAACCAAATATTGTCAGGGTGGAAATTGAGTTGTAAGGCAGGGGAAAGAAATGATGAATGACGAATGAATGATTAGGTATTGTCACACAAAAACTGTGGCTATGGCTGCACGGCATCCTGGAAGTGGTGGGGATTCTGCAGGACAAACAAAGTGTGGGAGGTCTAGCTTGAAAAATAATATAAAAGGATATAAAAGGATGATACTAATAATATAATATAATATCAAAGGATATAAAAGGATAATAATAATATAAAAAAAACATCAAAGGATATAAAGGATAATAATAATAAAATAATAATATCAAGGGATTGTTTGAGGGTAAGTTCATCAGTTTTTTCCCCACTGATGTTTTTGTGCACTGTAGCTTTTGCATGGCATCCTGGAGGTGGTGAGGATTCTGCAAGACAAACAAACACAGCCAGCGAATAAGTGAAACCAATATCGTCTGGGTGGAAAACATGTTGTAAGGCAGGGGAAAGCCTGGTACTTGTAGTGTTTGTTTATTACACTTCATCCCTCTTCTGCGCACCCACCGACGTGGCCCAATAACGTCTGGGTGGAAAACGAGTTGTAAGGTAGGGGAAGTCTGGAATGATGAATGACGAATGAATAACGAGGTATTGTCACACAAAAAACAGTGGCTATGGCTGCACGGCATCCTGGAAGTGGTGGATATTCTGCAGGACAAACCAATTGTGGCCATAATTTGGGAGTGTTAGAGGTCTAGCTTGCAAAATAATATAAAACAATTGTTTGAGGGATCAGTTCATCAGTGATTTTTTTGTTTTAGCCTCTCCTGTCACAGGTGGGCAAGTCCCTTCAGCCTATTTGGCCTACCCCTGGACTGTAACAATATACATACAAGAGGCTCCACAGCAGAGGAAGTCCATGTCTGTCATATCATATACCATACATCATATCATGCTCGTCATATATATATCATATCATATATCATATCATACTCGTCATATATATATCATATCATATATCATATCATACTCGTCATATAAATATCATATCATATATCATATCATATACCATATCATACTCGTCATATATATATCATATCATATATGTCCATCATAAGTTCCCCTTGACCCATCAAAACATGGGCACATTTGGAGTACATTAGGGCACCTTGATAATGAAACCATCTCCATCACCATCACCAACTTCATTGTCACCATCAGTATCATCATCATCACCACCACCACCATCGTCATCCAGCTTACTTTCAAGCCTACCACTTCAAGCTTTGTATCCACCCAAATCCATGAACACCAGTCACCGCCAAACACCTAACTTCATCCTACAACTAACTTCATCCCACCCCCAACTCCATACCGCCCCCAACACCCTATCACCCCCAACTACATGCCACCCCAAACTTCATATCATCCAGCTTACCTTCAAGCCAACAACTGCCAGATTTGTGTTATCCCCAGATACTGATATGATCACTGAGTGATGCAGTAGCCATCCATCACCATCACCACCACCACCACCATCAGCTTCCCTTCAAGCCAACAACTGGCAACATTGGATCATCCCCAGATACCGTTATGATTGCTTGAGTGTAGCAATAGCCATCCACCACCACCACCATCATCGCCATCCAGCATGCCTTCAAGCACTACCGAACACCAACCTGCATACCACTCCAAACTCAATGGGGTGGTATGAACCACCACCACCACCATCATCATCCAGCTTACCTTCAAGCCTACAACCACAAGCTTTGTATCACCACCAGATACTGCTATGATTGCTTGGGTGAGTCAGTAGCCGAATATCATCACCACCACTACCATCGTCACCCAGCTTACCTTCAAGCCAACAACCACAAGCTTTGTATTGTCCCCAGAGACAGCTATGGTGGCTTGGGTGAGGCAGTAGCCGTCCATCATTGTTGTGCTCACATCCACACTTGCAATGCGATCCAGAGGGATGCTGACAAGATATGTCTCATCCCCCATCACCAGGCCTCTGCGGTACGTGACACCCAGCATTGATGCTGCCAGGTAGTACTGGCAAATCTGGGTTTCGGGTGTAGGGTTCACAGTTTTAGGGTTTAGGGTTTAGGGCTGTAGGGTTTAGGGTTTAACTGAACTTAAAACTTAAACCCAAGATATGTCTCATCCCTCATCACCAGGCCTCTGCGGTATGTGACACCCAGCATTGATGCTGCCAGGTAGTACTGGCGAATCTGTTGATGCAAAAGTTGGATTGAGCCATGAGTCAGAGTCAAGATGGATGAGTCAAGTTGGATTGAGGCAAGCTGGATCGAGCCCTGAGTTAGAGTCAAGATGGGTTGAGTCCATTTGAATGAGTCAAGTTGGACTAAGCCATGAGTCAGAGTCAAGATGGATGAGTTGGGTTGGTTTGAGGCAAGAAAGATTGAGCCATGAGTCAGAGTCAAGATGGGTTGAATCGATATGGATGAGTCATGTTGGATTGAGCCGATTGATTTTAGAAGTTGTAATTAGAAGGTGTAATTAGTTGGTTTTAGAAGTTGTAATTATATGTAATTAGTTAGTTTTAGAAGTTGTTATTATATGTAATTAGTTGGTTTTAGAAGTTGTAATTAGAAAGTGTAATTAGTTGGTTTTAGAAGTTGCAATTGGAAGGTGTAATTAATTGGTTTTAGAAGACGGTTGTTGGATTTGCAATGCAGTAGTGGTGGTAGCGCTTCCCTCTCACCCACCCATGCACTATTTCAAACACCACCCCGCACCACCAGCACACCCACCCACACCCACCACCACGATCACCACCGCCCACCACCCACCACCAAATGCCAATGCCTGCACACATTCTCTCTCTCTCTCTCTCTCTCTCTCTCTCTCTCTCTCTCTCTCTCCTCTCTCTCTCTCTCTCTCTCTCTCTCTCTCTCTCTCTCAAAACAAACAACTCTCTCGCTCTCTCATAACAAACAACTACCTGTCTCTCTCTCTCTCTGAAACAAACACACAACAAACAAACAAACAAACAAACAAACAACTAACAAACAAACAAACAAACTCTGAAACAAACAACCAAACAAACAAACAAAGAACAAATCACTTGCGTCCCATGTGCCCCCTGCCCTGTGTGCCCCATTCCCTCCAAACACACTCAACTCTATGATCTTTTGCATCCACCTTGCTCAAACGCTCTTGTCCCTTTGTTACCCATGCGTCCCATGTGCCCCATGCACCCGGTTCATAATTTGACAACCTATGTGCCCCATGCACCCTGTTCATAATTTGACAACCTATGTGCCCCATGCACCCTGTTCATAATTTGACAACCTATGTGCCCCATGCACCCTGTTCATAATTTGACAACCTATGTGCCCCATGCACCCTGTTCATAATTTGACGGCCCATGTGCCCTATGCACCCTGTTCATAATTTGACAACCCATGTGCCCCATGCACCCCGTTATCAATGTGACAACCCATGTGCGTCCCATGCACCCCATGTGCCCCGTTCTCAATTTGACAACCCATGTACATTTGACAACCCATGCGCCCCATGCACCCCATTATCAATGTGACAACCCATGTGCATTTGACAACCCATGTCTTTTCCATGTGCCCCACGCATCCTCTTATCAATTTGACAACCCCAACTTGTGATTGACAAAAAAGTGCTCCCACCACACACACTCTATGTCCTCACCATATGCTCTCATCTAGAAATACATTCTCTCTCTGTGTCTACCCTACACAAACGTGTGTGTCCCTTCATCATCCCCTAACCCATCAGACACACTGCATGTCCCAACCACCCCACACACAATCCATGTCCCCACCACACCACACACACTCCATGTCCTCACCCCACCACACACACTCCATGCCACCACCACAACAGACACTCCATGTCCCCACCAAAACACACTCACTCCATACCCCTTCACCACCACACACACTCCATGTCCTCACCCCATGCTCTCTCCTAGAAATATACTATCTCCGTGTATCTACCTCACACAAAGACTTGTGTCCCTTCATCACCCCCTGACCCACCACACACACTCCATGTCCTCACCCCACCACACACACCTCATGCCTCCACCCAACACACGCACTCCATGCCCCTTCCCCACATCATATACTCCATGCCCCCACCACACCACCCACTCTATGCCCTATCCCCACCACACAACACACCCTCCATGTCCCTACAACACCACACACACTCCATGTCCTTACCCTATGTTCTCTTCTCGTGGTCGCCTTGCCCCTCCTGATACCTCCACCAAAGCAGGAGCGTAGCCACCTCGGCGTCTCCCCGTCCTTAGTGGTCGTTACGTACGTAAGCAGCTGTTCGGTATCGAAGTCGAACTCGGAACCAGCTTCTCCCAAGGCGGGCAACTCGGGAACCGAGTCCATAGAGCCATCCGCGGGGGGGAAGGACTTGTTTTCCCATTTCTCAGCAGAATTGCATCCGAACATGGTGTCTGCGGGCTGGGCACGGTAGGCGTGAACGTGCGGGTCGTTGAGGTGTACGTGCTGCTGGCCCGTCTGTCCACGTGCTGGAGTGAAGAGTCAGCAGGCTGCAGTATCAGTAGGCTTGCGAGATACTATCTGCTGCTTTTCATAAAGTGGGAATGAGTCGTGGATGGAGTGAGCGTTAGAGACGGGAGCTTGTTACTGGTGTAGAAATTGCGGTGTAGAAATTATACAGAAGAATGCCCCTGGCGTGGTGGTTCAGCTGCGTCGTGGGTCAATAAGAGATAGATTGCTCGCTGTTGAAGTTCTGATGCCCGTTGTTTGTCGCTTCTAGAGAGACAGGACAGTAAGGAAAGAACCGAACACAGAACCGGAGAAAACGACACCCAGCGGTTACTTGTGGGCTCGTGAAGATCCAAGTCCGACTTCGCGATAGAGGATGCGAACAGCTAACGCAAAGAAACAGAAGATGCAAATCTTTATTTGTGAGCGGGATTTTTGCTGTAAATTTGTGTCGCGAATGTGCGAAGGGGTCAGGAATATGCTGCGGGTCCATCACTTCGAATTAGGCGCCCGCCATCTACAGCGTAGCTGTCGGGGCCGGGGGGGGGGGGGGGGGGGGGGGGGGGGGGGGGGGGGGGGGGGGGGAACTAGCTGCTTCCATTCTCGAACACGTATATGGTACCCCGTACAAAAACTTAGATATGATCATCTTCGCTTATACCGATCAACTTGGCTTGGACGTTCAACTTCGCAGGTACAATTTTGGCGGAGCCCCCTGTTCCAGCGTGAGCCCCCAGGGTTACCCTGGGGTTACCCCGTTGTGCGTCCCCCCCCGAGACGAAGCCTGACACGTCAGCCAACGTTTTCGTAACTAACTCGCTTCCGCTGCCACCTTTCGTTCCGTTGCCAAGACACTCCGCCAATTTTCCATACGACTTGCTCCTGCTTTAAATGGTTTTCATTGCCGAAGACGGCAAGCAGCTAAATTGCTGGCTGGGGCCATGTAAACAAGTGCAAGATAATGCCAAGAGCCTTTTTCATAAACGCATTCTATGAAGTCTCACGCTTGCCTCCAGTAAATGCTGTTCAATCATTAAGAGAGCAGCCTAGTATGAGCTCTAGAACTAAAACTTGAACTTGAACAGTTGAACTTTGTCACCAGCTAGAATCTTTGCTGCTCGCCGTCTGAGGCAGTAAGACTCTCCAGAGGGGTGAGTTTACTCTCCAGATGGGGGAGTGCTTGTGAACACAAGAAAAAAGAAAGATTACAAATGGCAGTGAAAACGTACACTTTCACTAGGATGGCCGTCTGTACACCTTTGCACCATTTTGACAGTTTGTTCCAGATTTATCCCCCGTCCAACGAATGGCTCAATGGTCGAATGACACAGGTGCGGGGTTAACATCCCCAGTTCCCCACATATCATTAACTTTTTACCAGTTTGTTTTCAAATTTTGGATGGGACGCGCATGTTCTCCTTGCTTTTCACAGGGTTTCACGTTTTGACAGGGGTTTGAACAAAGGGCTCTGAACAGCTAGCAGCCATCCAATCTTTGGTTACGTTGTCGTACTGAACAGGCCTGTATGTATGTATGTATGTATGTATGTATGTATGTATGTATGTATGTATGTATGTATATATGTATGTATGTATGTATGTATGTATGTATGTATGTATGTATGTATGTATGTATGTATGTATGTATGTATGTATGTATGTATGTATGTATGTATGTATGTATGTATGTATGTATGTATGTATGTATGTATGTATGTCACAGTCCAGGGGTAGGCCAGATATGCCAAAGGGACTTGCCTAACCGTGACGGTAAGGTCTGAAAAGAAAAAGCCATAAAGCCAGCACCAATTCACCACACCATCTGGGCGGGCCTTCCAACAACAAACAAAATGCAAAATTCAAGAAGCAATGTACCATGTAGCTTTTTTAACGAACAGCAGCTGATCACATAAATCTGTAAATCACATGGCTGGTTGACTATCACTATCACATGGCTGGTTGATCAGTAGTTTTATTTTAATACTTTTAGTTTGATAGTAGCCATCAGATTTACGAACAGCAGCTTATGGACACTGGGCTAAGCTCCTAGATTTCAAAAGTTCTGGAAATATGATTCTGCTAAATGTAAGATGCAGTATGTTCCTCTAGGTTTGGCTGGGTAGCAAGCCAGGGGAGCTGCCTAGAAGCTTCTGCTAGTAGCCGAAAAGAAAAGCTACGCAATATACCTGGACAAGTCTTTAAACTGTCTAATCTGCTTAGGATGCTCCCTGGTTCCCTGGGTATCGCACAAAGGCATTGGAATTGGGTGACGGTGAACAGCCCAAACTCCTAGGGTTGGCTGGGAAACAGGGGTGTGCCCCCCCCCCCCCCCCCCCCCCCCCCCCCCTCCCCTGGTGGTTGGCCCCAGTGCAAGAAAACGGGCTGGCCCCCTCAACCTTGCGCATCGTAATAAGGCATTATACGTATTTATTAGCTGAAAAACCATGTAACAATCCAATAAATCCAAGAAGCAAAATACAAGAAACAATATACCACATTGCGATCAGCTAGAAGCGACGCTGTTTCAGTTTTCGGTAGAAAGAGACTGATTCTGCGCAGGGACACTTGGCCCCCTGTGAAACCCAGCCCCCAAAAGACTACACGGCGCTGCCGCAAGGTAAAGTGATACTTAAAAGCTGCGAGACACATTTTTTCGAAGGTCTGTTCTACTTCCAATTTACTGCGATTAACACTGTTTGGTGTGGGCGGGTGGGTTGGTGTGTGTGTATACGTGTGCGTGTGGTGGTGGGGGTCAGGGGGTGGGGGGTGGGGTGGGGTGGGGGGGGGGCAGTGGTGAGCCTGGATACAAACCACACACACACTCCCTGACCTCCCCCCCCCCCCAAAACACACACACACCACCACCACCTCCAACCCACCACCAACCCACACTCAAAGGTCTGTTCTGCATCCAATTTAATGCTATTATCATTGTTTATTTTTGTTGGCTACTCATGGTGTCCACTGTTTCAGTTTTGGGCTACGCGTAGAAGCTTCTAGGCAGCTGCCATGGATAGGATCACTGCTCCGGCCTGCCGTGCCTAGGATCACTGTTTCAGTTTTGGGCTACGCGTAGCAGCTTCTAGGCAGCTGCCATGGATAGGATCACTGCTCTGGCCTGCCATGGATAGGATCACTGCTCTGGCCTGCCGTGCCTAGGATCACTGTTTAAGTTTTGGGCTACGCGTAGCAGCTTCTAGGCAGCTGCCATGGATAGGATCACTGCTCTGGCCTGCCATGCCTAGGATCACTGTTTCAGTTTTGGGGTACGCGTAGCAGCTTCTAGGCAGCTGCCATGGATAGGATCACTGCTCTGGCCTGCCGTGCCTAGGATCACTGTTTCAGTTTTGGGCTACGCGTAGCAGCTTCTAGGCAGCTGCCATGGATAGGATCACTGCTCTGGCCTGCCATGCCTAGGATCACTGTTTCAGTTTTGGGCTACGCGTAGCAGCTTCTAGGCAGCTGCCATACCTAGGATTACTGCACTGACCTGCCATGGCTAGAGCCACTCTTTCAGTTTTGGGCTACGTGTAGCAGCTTCTAGCTAGCTCCTTTCCCCTGTCCTTCGGCCAAACCTGAGGCTAGCTAGTGCATGTGAAAGCATACATGACAGGCTGTCCAATACAGCTGAAAGCTTTGTTCTTGTTACAGTGGCTAGCTTATGGTCGCTGGTTGTGTTGGAAGTGGTGGTGGTGGTGAGCGGGGGTGGTGGGCGGGGATGGTGGTGGCGGTGGGCGAGGGTGTTGGTGGGCGGGATTTATTTTTGAGACAGTGACTAGCTAATGGAGCCGACTGGAAGTTACCATGTGCAACCACAAAAATATACAGATGCCAACCTAACCCCATGCCCCCCCCCCCCCCCCCACCCACCTGCTACTGCCAGCGCTGACGTTGATGCCGGCTCCTGTGCTCGGTGTCAGCCTCCCCTTTATGTATGTATGTATGTATGTTACAGTCCAGGGGTAGGCCGAATAGGCTTAAGGTACTTGCCCAACAGTGAATAGGAAAGGGCCGGTACTTGAATGGCCCTCTGGGTAAGCTAGCACCGCCCATAGGCGGACTAGCGAGTGGGCCCCCCTAAAGGCCCCTTTGGGGTTAGCTAGTACCGCCTATGGCGGCACTAGCTTAGGGCGGTACCCGTAAGTCTTAGGCAGCCCTCTTTTAGCTGCCTAATACTTGGCAAGTGGGCCCCTTGGCTAAAATAGGCTAAAGGGACTTGCCCAGCCGTGAGTAGGAAAGGCTTAACAGAAAAAGCAGTGAGGAACTGAACCCCAAACAATCATTTTACCGACGGCCCCCCTGAGTTTGTGCTACCAGCCACTCCCTGCTGTAACCCACCCCATTTTTTTGAGACACTGGCTAGCTAATGGAGCTGGCTGGAAGTGGCCATGCGCAACCACAAAAAGATACAGAGAGAAGCGACTCACCACAAATCAGCGTCTTGTCTCAAATTCTTCAATCCTAGTTCTATGTACACGCACACGGAAACACGCACACATATACGTACACACATACACATCCCCCCCCCCCACACACACACACACACACACACACACACACATACACACACACACACACAAAGATACAGAGAGAAGCGATGCACCACAAGTCAGTGTCTTGTCTCAACTTCTTCAATCCAATTTCCCTATATACACACATTCGGAAACACGCACACACGAACATACTGCCCCCCCCCCCCCCCCACACACACACCCCACACCCACCCACACACACACACACACACACACAAAAGGATACAGTGAGAAGCGACGCACCACAAATCAGCGTCTTGTCTCAACTTCTTCAATCCCATTCCCCATACCCCTTCTGACATTTCATAACATCTTCAGAACTGCATTTCCTATCAACTTGGGCCCTAAGGGGCGTTCAATCCCTGGTAGGATCCCCGTTGAATCAGTTGAATGAGTTGAAGCAGTTCAATCCCTGGTAGGATCCCCGTTGAATCAGTTGAATCGGTTGGATCCCCGTTGAATCAGTTGGATCAGTAGGATCCCCGTTGAATCAGTTGAATCCCCGTTGAATCCCCGTTGCATCAGTTGAATCAATTGAAGCATTAGGATCCCCGTTTAATCAGTTGAATCATTAGGATCCCCGTTGAATCAGTTGAATCAATTGAAGCATTAGGATCCCCGTTGAATCAGTTGAATCATTATAATCCCCGTTGAATCAGTTGAATGAGTTGAATCATTAAGATCCCCGTTGAATCGGTTGAATGAGTTGAAGCAGTTCAAAACCTGGTAGGATCCCCGTTGAATCAGTTGGATCCCCGTTGAATCAGTTGAATCCCCGTTGAATCAGTTGGATCAGTAGAATCCCCGTTGAATCAGTTGAATCAGTCAAAGATGAATCAGGTCCGCCATAGTTTTTGTTTTCAGTTACAAACAGCAGCTTCTAGGTAGCTCCCTGAGCTAGCCACAGGTCCAAGTTCCCAGATTTCAACAGTAATAGAAATATGATTCTGCCAGCTTCAAGATGCACTGCGTTCCTATAGGTTTGGCTGGGTAGCAAGCCAGGGGAGCTGCCTAGAAGCTCCTGCTGGTAGCTAATAAGAAAAGCATGAATCAGTTAAGCTGCCCCTGGAACAGGGTACTACATTTTGTCATTTTGGGTTGCACTTCTGACGCAACTGCCTCCTTTTGGGTTGCGCTTTTGACTCAACTGCCTCCTTTTGGGTTGCGCTTTTGACGCAACTGCTCCCTTATGGGTTGCGCCTTTTGACTCAACTGATAACGGAAATCTGCGCGCTGCGCCCACAGTTTTTTTAAATTGTGTCAGTCGCGCAGTCGGGCTCCAAAACCTTGTGCGCTAGCTCGCAATAGCGCGCGTCATGTAGTACCCTGCCTTGGAAGCTTGAGTCAGTCTAACCTCTCATTTTAAGTTTCCCCCCCTCAAACTTGAGCTTGAGTGGGTTTAAACTCTCAGCATAACTCCTCAAATCTCGAGTCAGTCTTAAACCCCAGTCCAATCTCAGTCCAACTCCTCAAAAGAGACCACCTGGAAGCTTGAGCCAGTCTGACATCTCAGTTCAACTTCTCAAACTTGAGCTTGAGCGAGTCTAAACTCCCAGCCTAACTCCTCAAAACTCGAGTCAGTCTTAAAACCCAGTCCAATCTCAGTCCAACTCTTCAAGAGAGACCACCTGGATGCTTGAGTCAGTCTAACCTCTTAGTTTAACTTCCCAAACTTGAGCTTGAGCGAGTCTAACCCCCAGCATAACTCCTCAAAACTTGAGATAGTCTAAAATACCAGTCGAAACTCAGTCCAACTCTTCAAAAGAGGCCACCTAGAAGATTGAGTGAGTTAAAACTCTCATTTAACCCCCTGAAAACTAGAGTCAGTCTACAATTTCAGTCCAAACTCAGTCCAACTCCTCAAAAGAGGCCACCTTGAAGTCTGGGCCTTGTTCTTTGGTGACTTGGCTTGGGTAGCCGGCAATAGCTCCTGCATAGGAATAAGAGGTGTGTGTGGGGGGGGGCGTGGGGGGGTGGGGGGGGAGTTTGTGTGTGGTTCCAAACATAGGTTAGAAGAGGCCAACTTGGAGTCTGGGCCTTGGTCTTGGGTCACTGAGTAGACGGTGATGGCTCCAGCATAGGAATACGAGGTGTGTGTGTGTTTATATGTGTGTGTGTGTGTGCGAGGGGGGGGGGGGGGGGGAGGTGTGTGTGTGTATGTGTGTGTGGGGTGTGTGTGTGTGGGGGGGGAGGGGCTGTTGTCGCATTGTTGCCGCGGATACACATTAAAAAACAAACAGTTATCCATAAATGATGACTGCGGTTACGCTGTTGCTATGTTGGATGACTTCCCAGATGTCAAAACGTATTTCATTTTCAAAAATAACCAGTTCTTAGCACTTTTCATTGTAATCGTACCTGACGACTGTTGTGGTCCCGGTACTGCGTTGTATGGCTTCCTGGATGTGATTGCTACTTCCGGTACTTTATTTAAAACAAGAACCAGTACTGAGCATTATTGATCGTCGTACCTATCGTCTTACCTATATCGTCGCATTATTGATCGTCATACCTACATCGTCGTACCTATATCGTCGCATTATTGATCGTTGTACCTATATCGTCGTACCTATATCGTCGAACCTATATTATTGATCGTCGTACCTACATCGTCGTACCTATATCGTCGCACCTATATTATTGATCGTCGTACCTATATCGTCGCACCTATATTATTGATCGTCGTACCTATATCGTCGTACCTATATCGTCGTACCTATATTATTGATCGTCGTACCTACATCGTCGTACCTATATCGTCGTACCTATATCGTCGCACCTATATTATTGATCGTCGTACCTATATCGTCGTACCTATATCGTCGAACCTATATTATTGATCGTCGTACCTATATCGTCGTACCTATATTATTGATCGTCGTACCTATATCGTCGTACCTAATTATTGATCGTCGTACCTACATCGCTTACCTATATCGTCGTACCTATATTATTGATCGTCGTACCTACATCGTCGTACCTATATCGTCGTACCTATATCGTCGCACCTATATTATTGATCGTCGTACCTATATCATCGTACCTATATCGTCGCACCTATATTGTTGATCGTCGTACCTATATCGTCGTACCTATATCGGCGAACCTATATTATTGATCGTCGTACCTATATCGTCGTACCTATATCGGCGAACCTATATTATTGATCGTCGTACCTATATCGTCGGACCTATATTATTGATCGTCGTACCTACATCGTCGTACCTATATCGTCGTACCTATATTTTTGATCGTCGTACCTACATCGTCGTACCTACATCGTCGTACCTACATCGTCGTACCTATATCGTCGTACCTACATCGTCGTACCTATATCGTCGTACCTATATTATTGGTCGTCGTACCTACATCGTCGTACCTATATCGTCGTACCTATATTATTGATCGTCGTACCTATTGTAGTACCTATATCGTCGTACCTATATTGATCGTCGTCGCATGACGGTGTTGTGCTGGTACTATATTGGAGGTCTTCCTAGATGGGATCGCTACTTATTGAACAAAAAAACTTTACATAATTCATTGGTGTACCTGATGACTGTTGTTGCGCTGGTACTGCGCAGGATGTGTTCCTAAATGGGATCGCTCCTTATTAAACAATAACGCTTCACATAATTCATTGGTGTACCTGGTGACTGTTGTTGGGCTGGTACTGCGTTGGATGACGTCCCAGATGTAATTGCTACTAACCAATATTGTATTAAAAAAATAACAAGTTATTCACATGATTCATTGTCGTACCTGATAACTGTTGTGGCGCCCGGTACTGCGTTGTATGACTTCCTAGACGTGAGCACTACATATTTGATTCAAAGAAAGAACCAGGTCTTTGCATTGTATATTGTCATACCTGCCTATTGCAGGACTGCTACATTATTACAGGACTGTTGATGCGCTGGATGACTTCCTAGATATGATTCCTACATTTTTGGCGGAGCCCCCAGTGTTACCCATTTGTCCGGTCGACCGTCTGACCAAGTGACCATGATGAAGCCAGACACGTCAGCCAACGGTCTCGGAACTAACTTGCTTCCGTTGCCTCCTGTCGCTCCCTCGCGATCACTCTCCGCCATTTTTTTGCGTTGCAGGCGACGCTGCGTAGAACTCTAGCAGCCGCACCCAACGCTAAGGGCAGCACCGCCAGGGGCAGGGCCTGCAGGAACTCAAGCAGCCGCACCAACGCCAAGGGCAGCACCGCCAGGGGCAGGGCCTGCGTAGAACCCCAGCAGCCGCACCAACGCCAAGGGCAGCACCGCCAGGGGCAGGGCCTGCAGGAACTCTAGCAGCCCCAGCAACGCCAAGGGCAGCACCGCCCTTGGTGCTGCCCTTGGCGTTGCTGGGGCTGCTAGAGTTCCTGCAGGCCCTGCCCCTTGCGGTGCTGCCCTTGGCGTTGGTGCGGCTGCTGGGGTTCTACGCAGCGTCGCCTGCGACACTAAAAAATGGCGCAGAGTGATCGCGAGGGAGCAACAGGAGGCAGCGGAAGCGAGTTAGTTACGAGACCGTTGGCTGACGTGTCGGGCTTCATCACAGTCAGACGGATGGATGGATGGACGGACAAATGGGTAAACATGGGGGCTCCCGCCCCCCAGAAGGGAGGGCTCCGCCAAAAAAACAAGTTCTTTGCAGTATTCATTGTCGTAGCTGATGACTGTTGTTGCGCTGGTCCTGCATTGTATGGCTTCTTGGACGGTGTGAACGCTACTTACCGGTATTTTTATTAAAACAATAACCATTTCTTTGCATAATTCAGTGTCGTACCTGATGACTGTTGTTGCGCTGGTACTGCGTTGGATAACGTCTTAAATGCAATTGTTACTGACCAACCCTATTGTAACCAATATATTTTCAAAACAATAACACATTATTTGCATTATTTACCGTCGTACCTGATGACTGTTGTGACGCCGGTGCTGCGTTGGGTGACTTCCTGGACGGTGTGGTGTTGGAAGCAGCGACTGGGTAGACAATAGGGATATCAGACACGGGAATTACAGTGCTGCCCTCTGATCCAGAAGACTGCAATAGAGAGGGCAAGAGAAACGTGAGGGTAGGTAAGAGAGGCAGGTGAGAGGGGTGGTGGGAGGTGAGAGGGTGTGAGAGGGGGGTGAGAGGGGGGGGGTAGGTTTAAGGTGGAGGAAACTAAGAGGGGGGTGGGAGTAAGGTGGGAGGGGAGAGGGGGGTGGGGGGGGGATGTACGGAGGGAGGGAGAGGGGGGTGGGAGTGGGAGTTAGGTGGAGGTGAGGGCGGTGAGAGAGGTGGAGAAGGTGGGAGGTGAGAGGGGGGGGGGGGTGGAGTACGGTTTGGGATGTGAAGAGGGGGTCGGGTGGAGGGGGGTGGGAGGGGGTGGGTGGGAGAATGTGGGAGGTGAGAGGGGGGTGGGAGGGGAGGTGGAGTAAGTTGGGAGTGCGAGGGGGGTGGAGGGGGGTGGGCGTAAAGGTGGATGTGAGAGGGGGGGGGAGGGTGGGTGGGAGAAGGTGGGAGGTGGAGGGGGGTGGGCAGTGGAGGTGGAGTAAGGTGGAGGTGCGCGGGGGGTGGGAGTAAGGTGGGATGTGAGAGGGGGGGGGCGGGGTGGGTGGCTGTAAGGTGGGAGGGGTTGATGAGGGGGGTGGGAGGGAGGGGATCTAAGTGGGAGGTGAGAGGGGGGTGGAGTAAGGTGGGAGTTGAGAGGGGGGTGGGAGGGGGGGGTGGAGTTTAAGTGGGAGGTAAGGGGGGTGGGATGTAAGGGGGAGGTTGAGAGGGGGTGGGAGCGGGGGGGGGTGGGTGGCTGTACGGTGGAGGTTGGGGTTGGGAGGGGGGGGTGGATGTAAGGTGGGAGGTTGAGAGGGGGGGTGGTAGGTGAGAGGGGGGGTGGGCGGGGGGTGGATGTAAGGTGGGAGGGTGGAGGTGGGTGGGTTAAGGGGAGGTGAGATGGGGGTGGGAGGGGGGTGGATGTACGGGGGAGGGGAGGGTGGGTGGATTGTTAGGTGGGAGGGGGAGGGGGGGTGATGTAAGGTTGAAGATGGAAGGGGGGGTGGATGTTACGGTGGGTGGGAGGTGAGAGGGGGATTGGGAGGGGGGGTGGGGATTGTCAGGTGGGAGGTGAGAGGGGGGGGGGAGGGGGGGGTGGGGGGGGGAGTAAGGGGGAGGGTGGGAGGGGGGGTGGATTGTAAGGTGGGAGGTAAGAGGGGGGGGGAGTAGGTAGGGAGTAGAGGGGGTTGGGAGGGGGGGGGGCGTAGTAAGGTGGGAGGTGAGAGGGGGGTGGGAGGGGTGCGGTGGGAGTAAAGTAAGGTGGGAGGTGAGAGGGGGGTGGGGGGTGGGAGGGGAGGTGGAGTAGGTGGGCGGTTGAGAGGGGGGGTGGGGAGTTAGGTGGGGAGGTGATGAGGGGGGTGGGGAGGGGTGGGTGGATGTTTGTAAGGGTGGGAGGTGAGAGGGGGGTGGAGGGGGGTGGTATAAGGTGGGAGGTGGCGGCGGGGGTGTTGGAGTAAGTGGGGAGGTGAGAGGGGGGTGGGAGGGGGGGGTGGATGTAAGGTGGGAGTGAGAGGGGGGTGGATGGTTGTGAGAGGGGGGTGGGAGGGGGGGCTGGCTGTAAGGTGGAGGTGGCGGAGGGGGGTGGAGTAAGGTGTGACGGTGGGACGGGGGGGGTGGAGTAAAGGTGGGAGGTGTGTGAAAGAGGGGGATGGGAGGGGGGGTGGATGTTTGTAAGGTGGGAGGTGAGAGGGGGGGTGGGCTGGGGGGGGGTGGGATTCAGGGTGGAGGGGGGGGGGAGGGGGGGTGGATGTAAGTTGGGAGGTAAGAGGGGCGGTGGGAGTAAGGTATGGGGGTGAGAGGGGGGGGGAGGGGTGGTGGAGTACGTTGGGAGGTGGTAAGAGGGTGTGGGAGATAAGGTGGGAGGTGAGAGGGAGGGGAGTAAGGTGGGTAGGTGAAGAGGGGGGTGGGAGAGGGGTGGATGTTACGGTGGGAGGTGAGAGGGAGTGTATGAGTAAGGTGGGAGGTGAGAGGGGGTGGGAGGGGGGTGGATGTAAGGTGGAGTGGGAGGGTGGAGTAAAGGTGGGAGGTGAGAGGGGGGTTGGAGGGGGGTGGGGAGGGGGGGTGGCTGTAAGGTGGGAGGTGAATGGGGGTGGAGTAAGGTGGGAGGTGAGAGGGGGGTGGGGAAGGGGGGGTGGATTGTTGGGGGGGGTGGATTTGTAAGGTGGGGGAGGGGGTCGGGAGGTGTTGGGAGTTAGTAAGGTGGGAGGTGAGAGGGGTGGGAGGGGGTGGATGTTAAGGGGGAGGTTGAGAGGGGGGTGGGATAACGGTGGGAGGTGCTAGGGGGATGGGAGGGGGGGGATGTAAGGTGGGAGGTGAGAGGGGGGTGGGAGTAAGGTGGGATGGTGAGAGGGAGGTGGGAGTAGTAGTAAGGTGGGAAGTGTGAGGGGGGTGGGAGAGTAAGGGGGAGGGTGAGGGGGGTGGGAGTAAGGTGGGAGGTGTGAGGGGGGTGGGAGTAAGGTGAGAGGGGGGTGGGCGTAAGGTGGATGTAAGGTGGGAGGTGTGAGGGGGTGGGAGTAAGGTTGAGTGAGAGGGGGGTGGGAGTAAGTAAGGTGGATGTAAGGTAGGAGGTGAGGGGGGGTGGGAGTAGTAAGGTGGGAGGTGTGAGGGGGTGGGAGTAAGGTGAGAGGGTGGTGGATGTAAGGTGGATGTAAGGTGGGAAGGGAGAGGGTGGTGGGTAGTAAGGTGTAAGGTGTGAGGGGGCGGGAGTAAGGTGGGAGATGAGAGGGGGGTGGGTGTGAGGTGGGAGGTGAGAGAGGGGTGGGAGGGGGGTGGATGTAAGGTGGGAGGTGAGAGGGGGGCGGGAGGTTAAGGTGGGAGGTGAGAGGGAGGTGGGGAGTAAGGTGGGAGGTGAGAGGGAGGTGAGAGTAGGCAAGAGGTTTTGGAAGCAGTGACTGGGTAGACAATGGGGATGAAGGACACGGGAAAGAGAAATCTCAGATTCAGAAGACAGCGATAGAGAGGGAAAGAGAGACGTGAGAGCAAGAGGGGCTTAAGAGTAGAAAAGGAGGGCAAGTGAGACTAGGGTGGGAGGTGAGAGCAGGCAAGTGAGGCATAATAGGTAAGAAGCAAAGGGCAAGAGGCAAGAGAGGTGAGGGGCAAAGGGGAAGAGGCAAGTGAGGCAAGGGGGAGATCAGAGTAGGCAAGAGAGTCATAATAGGTAAGAAGCAAAGGGCAAGAGGCAAGAGAGGTGAGGGGCAAAGGGCAAGAGGCAAGTGAGGCAAGAGGGAGGTCAGAGTAGGCAAGAGAGTCATAATAGGTAAGGAGCAAAGGGCAAGAGGCAAGAGAGGTGAGGGGCAAAGGGCAAGAGGCAAGTGAGGTAAGGGGCAAAGGGCAAGAGGCAAGTGATGTAAGGGGCAAAGGGCAAGAAGCAAGTCCGACTATCGCTGCCCTCTTCTAGGGAGTTACTGCTTGGGGTGGACGAGGAGGTTGACAACACACCACACCAACCCAAGCTACCCCACCTTACTCCACCCCACAGCAACCCAAGGTACCTCACCCTACTCCACCCCACACCAACCCAAGCTACCCCACCTTACTCCACCCCACAGCAACCCAAGCTACCCCACCCTACTCCACCCCACACCAACCCAAGCTACCCCAGCCCTACTCCACCCCACACCCACCTACCCCTCCCTACTCAACCCCACACCAACCCAAGCTACCCCAGCCTACTCCACCCCACACCAACCCAAGCTACCCCAGCCTACTCCACCCCAACCCACCTACTCCACCCCACACCCACCTACCCCACCCTACTCCACCCCACACCAACACAAGCTACCCCACCCTACTCCACCCCACACCCACCTACTCCACCCCACACCCACCTACCCCACCCTACCCCACACCCACCTACCCCGCCCTACTCCACCCCACACCCACCTACCCCACCCTACTCTACCCCACACCCACCTACTCCACCCCACACCAACCCAAGCTACCCCATGCCATACAAACCCAAGATACCCCATACCGCACCACCCCGCACCAACCCAAGCTAACCCAGCCCTCAAGTTACGCAGCCCCAGCCCAGGTGAAAAAGGTGCAACGGAAGGCTCACATAACTTCATTTGCGGCGCAAACGTCGGACGCAAGGCCCATTTCCAGCACACTCACAGTCACACACACACACACGTACTCATATACTCACAATTACGCACACACACACACAACACCACACCTGTCCCTTCACCCCACCCCACCCCACAGACGCAAGGCCCATTTCCAAACTTTCACACCTGAGCGCCGCACCGTTGTCGCGCCGGGTCGCTCAATTTTCGGCCCGTCGCACAAAAAAAAGCTGACCTAAACCCTAAACCCTAAACCTGGGGGTGAAGATGATGGTGGTGGTGGTGGTGGCACTGCTGGTGGGAATGGTGAAGATGGTGGCGGTACTGTTGGTGGGAATGGAGAAGGTGGTGGCGGTACTGTTGGTGGGAATGGTAAAGGTTGTGGTGGTAGGGATGGTGGTGGTCGTGAAGGTGACCTAAACCCCAATACCGCACTGACACAGAAATTTAACGTTTCTAAAATTTTACGTTTTTCTTTTTGAGAGTGTAGCGAGGGGGCCGAAATGGGGTTTCGCGGGATCAAACCCGGGCTGCACAGTGCGCAAGACCAGGCAAAACCTGCAGATTCGTCAGCCCTGGGTTCGAGGGGGGCCCAGTTCACTTAGTCGCCGAAGAAAAACGTCAAATTTTAAAAACGTCAAATTTTCCTGTCAGTACGGTAACCCTAAACCCTATAACCCTAAACCCACCTTGGAAGAGGAGGATGACTTCGAGCCCTTACTCTTCTTCCGACTGTCCCTAAACCCCAAACCCTACAACCCTAAACCCACCTTGGTGTTGAAAGTAGCGACTGGGTAAACAATGGGGATGTCGGAGACGGGGATAGCACTGCTGCTCTCTGATCCAGAAGACTGCAATAGGAGAAAATGGTATTTTGTGGTGGTAGTGGGGTGGTGGTGCGATCGCAGTGGTTGGATGGTGGCACTGCTGCTCTCTGACACAGAAGACTGCAACAGGAGAAGAAGAAGATTTGGTGGTGGTGGTGGTGGTGGTGTGGTGGTGCGATCGCAGTGCTTGGATGGTGGTGGTGGTGGTGGTTGGATGGTGCCACTGCTGCTCTCTGACACAGAAGACAGCTACAGGATAAGAAGAAGATTTGGTGGTGGTGGTGGTGTGGTGGTGGTGCGAGCGCATTGGTTGGATGGTGGTAGTGGTGGTGGTTGGATGGTGGCACTGCTGCTCTGTGGCACAGAGACAGCAAAAGGAGAAGAAGAAGAAGAATATTTGGTGGTAGTTTGGTGGTTGGATGGTGGTTGTGCGATCAGTCTAACCCAGAAGACTGCAAAAGGAGGAGAAGAAGAAGAATATTTGGTGGTTGTGGTGTGGTGGTGGTGCGATCGTGGTGGTTGGATGGTTGTGGTTGTGGTTAGGTGGTGGTGCGATCGTGGTGGTTGGATAGCGGTGGTGGTGGTTTGATGGTGGTGGTGGTGTGGTGGTGCGGTCGCGGTGGTTGGATGCTGGTGGTGGTGGTTTGGTGGTGGTGCGATTGTGGTGGTTGGATAGCGGTGATGGTGGTTGGATGGTGGTGTTGATGTGGTGGTGCGGTCGCGGTGGTTGGATGGTGGTGGTAGTGGTGGTTTGGTGGTGGTGCGATTGTGGTGGTTGGATAGCGGTGGTGGTGGTTGGATGGTGGTGTTGGTGTGGTGGTGCGGTCGCGGTGGTTGGATGGTGGTGGTAGTGGTGGTTTGGTGGTGGTGCGATTGTGGTGGTTGGATAGCGGTGGTGGTGGTTGGATGGAGGTGGTGTGGTGGTGCGGTCGCGGTGGTTGGATGGTGGTGGTGGTGGTGGTTTGGTGGTGGTGCGATCGTGGTGGTTGGATAGCGGTGGTGGTGGTGGTGCGATCAGTCTGACCCAGAAGACTGCAAAAGGAGAAGAAGACGAAGAAGATTTGGTGGTAGTGCGATCGTTGTTGTTGGATGGTCGTGGTGGTTTGATTGTGGTGCGATCGTGGTGGGCTTACCATACCTTACCTTGGCGAATAACTTTAAGCCCTTACTCTTTTCCCAACTATCCCTGCCACCATCTGGGGTGGAAGAGGAGGTTGACCCCACACCACACCCACCCCACGCCACCCTAACCTACCTTATGCCACATCACACCCACCTACCCCACCCTACTACACACCACCCCACCCCAAGCTACCCCACCCCACACCCACGCCACCCCACCTTGGGGGATGATGACTTGAAGCTCTTACTCTTCCTCCGACTATCCCTGCCCTCCTCTGGGGTGCTACTGCTTGGGGGGGAGGAGGAGGTTGACCCTACACCCCAGCCAAGCTACCCCACCCCACACCAACCCAAGCTACCTCATCCCACCCCACGCCCATCACACCAAAGCTACCCCACCCCACACCCACGCCACCCTACCTTGGTGGATGCCGGGGTGGTTGCAATGACAGGGATGGTGGTAACCTACCCCACCCTAATCTACCCCACGCCACCATACCCCATCCCATCCCACACCACCCTACCCTACCTTGGAGGAGGATGACTTGGAGCCCTTACTCTTCTTCCGACTGTCCCTGCCCTCCTCTGGGGAACTAGTGCTTGGGGTGGAGGAAGAGGTGGAGGAGGAGGAGCATGCTGGGTTGTTTGCAGTGACAGGGATGGTGGTAACCTACCCCACCCTAATGTACCCCACGCCACCATACCCCATATCACACCACCCTACCTTGAAGGAGGATGCCTTGGAGCTCTTACTCCGCTTACGATTATCCCTGCCCTCCTCTGGGGAACTAGTGCTTGGGGTGGAGGTGGAGGTGGATGCCGGGGTGGTTTCAATGACAAGGATGGTGGTAACCTACCCCATCCTGATCTACCCCACGCCACCATACCGCATCCTATACCACCCTATCCTACCTTGGAGGAGGATGATTTAGAGCCCTTACTCTTCTTCCGACTATCCCTGCCCTCCTCTGGGGAACTAGTGCTTGGGGTGGAGGTGGAGGTGGAGGACGAGGAGGAGAAGGATGCCGGGGTGGTAGCATTGACAGGGATGGTGGTCACTGAAGAGTTGTCCATGTAGTTCGTTGAGCTGGGGAGGGCACCCATGCTCAGGTCGGCTTGTGCAGCAGAGGCGTTTGCAACCATAGCAGTCTGAGCGGCAGCTAGGCCAGCAATGACAGGGTTGAAGTTTCCTCCTATCTCCCCAACCTCCTGGCCAATGTCAACCTACGCGGGGTGTGGTGTGGTGTGGTGGGATGGGGTGGGCGGGGCGGGGGGAGAATGTGAATGTAAGCAATGGCAGGGTTGTAGTTTCCTCCTATCTCCCCAACTTCCTGGTCAATGTCAACCTAGGTAGGGTGGGATAGGGTGGGGTGAGGTAGGGTGGGATAGGGTGGGGTGGGGTGGGGTGGGGTGAGAAGGGTGAGGTAGGGTGAGGTAGGGTGAGACGGGTGAGACGGGTGAGGTAGGGTGGGGTAGGGTGAGAAGGGTGAGGTAGGGTGGGGTAGGGTGAGAAGGGTGAGGTAGGGTGGTGTGAGGTAGGGTAGGGTTGAATTTGATGGTGCAGCAGACGCGATCGCAACCATGGTAGTCTGGGCGGCAGCTAGGCCAGCAATGGCAGGGTTGATGTTTCCTCCTACCTCTCCAACTTCCTGCCCAATGTCAACCTGCATGGGGTAGGGTAGGGTGAGGTGAGGTGGGATGGGGTAGAATTTGAATATGACAGGGTTGAAGTTTCCTCCTATCTCCCCAACCTCCTGGTCAATGTCAACCTACGTGGGGTGGGGTAGGGTGAGGTAGGGTAGGATGGGGTGGGCGGGAGGAGAATGTGAATTTAAGCAATGGCAGGGTTGTAGTTTCCTCCTATCTCTCCAATTTCCTGGTCAATGTCAACCTAGGTAGGGTGGGATAGGGTGAGGTAGGGTGAAGTGAGGTGGGATGGGGTAGGGTAGGGTGAGGTAGGGTGGGGTAGAATTTGATGGTGCAGCAGACACATTTGCATAGCATAGCAGTCTGGGCGGCAAGGCCAGCAATGATATGGTCAATGTCAACCTATGTGGGGTGGGGTAGGGTAGGGTGGAATGGGGTGAGATGGGGTGGGATGGGGTAAAAATTGAATTTAAGCAATGACAGGTTTCAAGCTTCCTCTGATCTCCCCAACTCCCTGGTCAATGTCAACCTGTGTGTGGTGGTGTGGTAAGGTGTGTGGTGGGATGGATATGGGGGGTAGGGGGGGGAGGGGGAGAGGGGGGGTAGAATGTGAATGTAAGCAATCACAGGGTTGAAGTTTCCTCCTATTTCTCCAAATTCCTGGCCAAAGTCAACCTCCGTTTAGGTTTGAAGGGTTTTACCAGTTTAGTGTGTGGTGATGCCAGCTCAGCTCCATTTCTCTGTATGCAGTCAATGAAGGCCAGCAGGAGGTCTTGCTGCATGGCCATGTACGCCTCCTGGTTGATAATAAATAAATACATAAATAAATAAACAAACAAATAAATAATAAAGTAATATTAGCGCACCACTGTGTGTGGTGAAGCCAGCTTAGTACCATTCCTCTGAACACAGTCAATGAATGCCAGTAGGAGGCCTTGCTTCATGGCCATGCAAGAATCCTAGTTGCTAACAAGTAAATAAATAAATACATACATAAATAATAATAATATAAAATTAGCGCACCAATGTGTGTGGTGAAGCCAGCTTAGCACCATTCCTCTGAACACAGTCAATGAAGGCTAGCAGAGGGTTTTGCTTCATGGCCATGTAAGAATCCCGGTTGCTTTTTAGCTGATATTTTTTTAATGTGTAATTACCAGCTTAATGCATCGATTTGTTTTACAAAAAATGGAAGTCCAAAACAGGACTCCCTGCGACAGGGACCCTGTCATCAATGTTTATTTATAACTGTCATAACGCACCAACGTGTGTGGTGAAGCCAGCTTAGCTCCATTTCTCTGTATGCAGTCAATGAAGGCCAGCAGGAGGTCTTGCTTCATGGCAATGTAATAACCCTGGTTGCTACCACTACAACTACTACTACTACTACTACTACAACTCATTATTATTATTATTATTATTATAATTATACTACAATATTAACGCACCACTGTGTGTGGTGAAGCCAGCTTAGCTCCATTCCTCTGAACACAGTCAATGAAGGCCAGCAGGAGGTCTTGCTTCATGGCCATGTAAGAGTCCTGGTTGCTGGCATCCACATAGAAGGAGATGTAGATCTTGCATCCGTTCTGGTTCACATTGAACAGGAACGCCCTGCGGTGAAGCCGGGCGATGACGCGGGTGTCGTTGCGCACAATGCGGCGGATGTCTTGCACAATCTGATTGGCCTGGAGAACGGTGAGGTGGCAGTGGTGTTAGTTGGGGGTAGTTGGGGTCAGGAAACTGGGTGAGTAAGGTGGTAATGGATAAGTAGGGTCAGTCAACTGAGTGGATGGAGGGGTGAGTGGTAGGGGTGATAAGATAACTGAGGTGGTGCAGCCTGGCAATGACGCGGGTGTTGATACATAGGATGCGGCGGATGTCTTGCACAATCTGATTGGCCTGCAGCATGTTGGGGTGGCGGTGGGGTCAGAAAACTGGGTGGGTGAAGGGGTGGGGGTGGCTAAGAAACCTGGCGATGACGCGGGTGTCGTTGCGCACAATGCGGCGGATGTCTCGCACAATCTGATTGGCCTGGAGCACGTTGAGGTGGCGGTGGTGTTAGTTGGGGGTACGTGGTGTCAGGAAACTGGGTGAGTAAGGTGGTAATGGATAAGTAGGGCAAGTCAACTGAGTGGGTGAAGGCCTGGCGATGATGCGGGTGTCGTTGTGCACAATGCGGTGGATGTCTTGCACAATCTGATTGGCCTGGAGCACGTTGAGGTGGCGGTGGTGTCTGTCGGGGGTAAGAGGGGCCAGGAAACTAGGTGAGTGAGGTGGTGATGGATAAGTAGGTTCAGTCAACTGAGTGGGTGGAGGGGTGAGTGGTAGGTGTGATAAGATAACTAAGGTGGTGAAGCCTGGAGATGACGCAGGTGTCGTTGCGGACGATGCGGCGGATGTCGTGCACAATCTGATTAGCCTGCAGGATGGGTCAAGGGCCAGGGGTGGGTGAAGGGGTTGGGGGTAACTATTACACAGGGCCATGACGCGGGTGTTGTCGCGCACGATGCGGTGGATATTTTGAACGATCTGATTGGCCTGGAGCACGGTGAGGTGGCGGTGGGGTTAGTCGGAGGTCGGTGGGGTCAGGAAAGTGGGTGAGTGAGGTGGTGATGGATAAGTAGGGTTAGCCAACTGGGTGGGTGTTGGGGTGGCTATTACACCTGGCGATGACGCGCGTGTCGTTGCGCACGATGCGGCGGATGTCTTGAACTTTACTCATGAGGTTAACTATATAACTTCAGTGAGCAATCCACTGAACTGCGAACTTGAGCATTTTTTGGCGGAGCCCCATCTTCAAGGGGGCGGGAGCCCCCAGGGTTACCCCGTTGTCCTTTTGACTGTCCGACGGCACCCCGAGACGAAGCCTGACACACCAGCCAACGGTCTTGTAACAAACTCGCTTCCACTGCCACCTATTACTCTGTTGAGAACACTATCCACCATTTGTTAGCGTCGCTTGCGACGCTGCATAGAACTTGTCTCATTTCAGAAAGGGGGTCTTCTAGTGATGAGGAATTTGGTGTTGTCCAAGGTTGGGCTCATTTGGGCTATCCACTTGACTGCGAACTTGGCATTTTCTAAGGAAATTAACCAGTTTCTTCTTCTTCTTCTTCTTCTTATTATTATTATTATTATATTACAGTGTATCTCCATAGGTGCCTAAGTCGGAAAATGCCCTAAGTAGATACAAGAATGTGATACAGAGCCGTACATGGCCCAAACTGCTCAGAATCAAATTCTGCCAGGCTCATATTGTTCGCGACGGTGTCAGCTATGCGCGCAGCTACTTTTCGTGCGCGTTCGCATCTGGTCGTGAGCAGCCTTGTTCGGCAGGCCGGTGGCAGTACATCAGATGTGCGATAATTAGTGATACAAATCCAGATCGCGTCAGATACGAGGCCGCGCGAGCTATTCCGAAGAAAGGTACCTCGGGACGAAAGGCTTATCGAACCCCGATTACAAGGTCGGAGGCTGCGCTTCAGCCTTGGCCTCGGAATCTACTGAAATAGCTGTACATCTCAAGATTTCACCTCCCTGTGGCCTACCACACCAAGGCTTAGGATTAGGGTGTGTTTTCAATGATCCACTCCAAATCAAAAACTGAGTTCAGATGTGGATGAAGACAAATTAAAAAAAAGTTTGTTTTTTGAATTTATTTCATCACATATTTGAAATTTGAATTTTCGAAAAAAAAGAAAAAGTTGTTCTGCACACTATATCTTGAGATAGAGCAAAAACGAGGCCCAAAATGTTTCAATTGAGGCTGTGCAACTCTGACCTAGACTTAGGACACCCACGAAATGTAAATAATCAGTGTTTTGGGGGTCCGTACTCAACTGTACTGCCTGTGTACTGCCTTCCAAGACCTTCCGTAATAACTACTGGTAGGGAAAGACGTTACACAACATTTGTACCCAGTGTTCTTTTTAAATGGCTTGTTTCGGTCGCGATAGGCTCCGTATCACTTCCTACGTAAAACCCATATCGACTTAGGGAACCCCATAGTAACAACTTAGCATGTTTCACTTGACCTGGTCCCCACCATTTGAGAAAACACAAATCCGAGTATTTGTGTGTTGAACTGATGTGGTTGGGCAACTTATTAGCAAAAAATCTTTGTTTTTTAACTTGAGGGCATAGGCTCAATCCATCCGTATCACTCAGGGTCTGACTTAGGCACCTATGGAGATAGCAGCAAACCAGAAGGAAGCCAAGCCAATCATACACTCACACATCCACCTCACACACACACACACCTCCCACACGCCACCACACACTCACACATCCAGGCATTTTCTAAGGAAATCAACCAGTTTCTTCTTCTTCTTCTTATTATTATTATTATATTACAGTGTAGCAGCAAACCAGAAGGAAGCCAAGCCAATCATACCTTCTGTACATCTTGCAACCGGATATCAATCATCTCATAGAACCTCCACTCCCGTTGCTTCCTCGTTACATTGAGCACAATGTTCTTTGAGAAAACAGCGTTGGGGATGACATAGACCTGCAGGGAGTGAGTTTTTTTAGGGTTTAGGGTTTTAGGGTTTAGGGGTTTTAAAGATGTTTTAAATATTTGTATTAAGAGACCTCATAGAACCTTAACTCCTGTTGCTTCCTCGTTACATTGAGCACAATGTTCTCTTATAGAAAACAGCGTTGGGGATGACTTAGACCTGCAAGGAGCGAGCTTTTTTCAGGGTTTAGGGGTTAGGGTTATTAAAGCTTTTTAAATATTCTTATTAAGAGACCTCATAGAACCTTCACTCCTGTTGCTTCCTTATTACATTGAGCACAATGTGTTAGGAGAAACAGCCTTGGGGATGAAATGTACCTGCAATGAGCGAGTTTCTTTCAGAGTTTAGAGTTTAGGGTTTTAGGGTTTTAAATATTTTTAAATATTTGTATTAAGAGATTTCATAGACCCTTCACTCCTGTTGCTTCCTCGTTACATTAAGATAATGTTCTCTTAGAGAAAACAGCGTTGGGGATGACATGGACCTGCAAGGAGCGAGTTTATGTTTGTTTGTTTTAAAGATGTTTTAAAAAATTGTATTAAGAGATCTCATAGAACCTCCACTCCTGTTGCTTTCTCATTACATTAAGCCTCTCACACGAAGGAGCGGACCAGTGTCCTGTGCCATCCAATACCAATACAAAAACATTTGACCAAACCAAGCAAAGCCAAGACTACTCCCCACCTCTCGTTCGAAGGAGCTGACCAGTGTCTTGTACCATCCAATGTCGATAACAAACATGTAACCAAGTCAAGCCAAGCCAACTCCTCACCTCTCGTTCGAAGGAGCGGACCAGTGTCCTATACCATCCAATGCCGATAACAAACATATAACCAAACCAAACCAAGTCAAGCCAAGCCTCCTCATCACCTCTCCTTAAAAGGAGCGGACCAGAGTCTTGTACCATCTAATGCCGATAACATACAAGTAACCAAACCAAAACAAGCCAAGCCAAGCCCTCTCCTCTCGTTCAAAGGAGCGGACCAGTGCCGTGTACCATCTAAAGCCAATAAAAAAAGGTAAACAAGTCAAGTCAAGTCAAGTCAAGTCAAGTCAAGCCTCCTCCTCACCTCTTGTTCAAAGGAGCGGACCAGTGTCCTTTACCATCCAATGTCGATAAAAAACATGTAAGCAAGTCAAGTCAAGCCAAGCCAACTCCTCACCTCTCGTTCGAAGGAGCGGACCAGTGTCCTATACCATCCAATGTCAATAACGATGCCCTCCACTTGGCGGTTGGAGTAGAAGAAGATCACCTCATCTCCAACAACAAATGGGTTCTGCGGCATGGGATGAATGTTTAGGTGTGTGTGTGTGTGGATGTGTGTGTGTGTGTGTGTGTGTGTGGATGTGGATGTGTGTGTGTGCGGGGGGGGGGGGGGGGGGGGGGGGGGGGGGGGGGAGGGGGGGGTATTCTGCAGTATGGAATGAAGGGAGAGAGTAGCATGTTTAACAATGAGTGGTTTTGACATATGGAAAGAAGGGTGCAACCATGCGATCATCGACAACAACAAATGTATTCTGCATGGAATGAATGTTTACGTGTGTGTGCGTGCGGGGGTATATTTAGGTGTGTGTTGTGTGTGTGTGTTGTGTGTGTGTGTGTGTGTGTGTGTGTGTGTGGGGGGGGGGGGGGGGGGGGGGTATTATGCATAGGATCGGCGACATGATATCAAATGATATCATATCATCATATGGGCATCATATGATGCGCTAAAATGTACGGCACACGTGACGGCGCACGCGCCTGTGCAGCAGGTACGTCCAGACTCTCATTAATTCATTCCAGCGTCTCTCCTCCTTTAACGCACGATCAGCGTCCAGCTTTTCCTTTCTTTTTCAATGATCGCCTAGACGATTACGCCATGCCCCCACGCCGTGAAAGAAGAAGAAGGTGACAACACGTGTCTTTAAGAATCCTCTGAACAATGGCGACACGCAGAGGCATCAAAACCGCGTGTGGGATCGGGAGGTGCTTCGGGTGCACTTTAATACCGGGAAGCATCGTTATCACAAAGGTTAAAGACGCCCATGGTTGCAGGTTTCTTGCTGATGATTGTTATCACGACCATCAGCAAGAAACCTGCAACCATGGGCGTCTGCATGCTCTCCTGCAAGTCAATCTCATTCGCGTTCGGTGCATTTGGGCATTCGGTGCCTGACCGCTTTTCCAGCTTGTCCATGTGTAAAGTGTTTCCGTGTGCACGTTTTGGCATCAGCATACCGTGAACTCATTACAAATCTTACTATCATATGATATCATATTGGTCCCGGGAAGAAATCATATGATTTGCCGATCCCTAGTTATGAAACATGGAATGAAGGGAGAGAGTACTTGATCATGTCCAACAACAACGAATGAGTTATGAGACATGGGGAGAAGGGAGCAAGCATTTGATCATGTTCAACAACAATGAGTGTATTCTTCGACATGTTATGAATGTTTAGGTGTGTGGGCGGGTGTGAGGGCGGGTGTGGGGGTGGGGGTGGGGGTGGGTATGGAATGCAGGGAGCAAGTATTCGATCATTGACAACAGCGAATGTATTCTGTGACATGGAATGAAGGGAGAGGACATAATGTTGAACAAGTAATGGGTTTCAAAATATGGAAAGAAGGGAGCAAGCATGCAATCATGTTCAACAACAACGAATAAGGTATGAGACATGGAGAGAAGGCTATTCTAATCTGCACCCACCGTAGACATGATGAGAAAGCCATTGAAGAGGTTCTCACAAATCTCACGACCTGCCAAACCAATGGCCAGACCTCCAATACCTCCAATGGCTAGTACCGAGGTAACTGCAGATTAGGGGTGGGGGGTGGGGGGGGGATGTGAGGGGTCGGGGAAGGGGGGGTGGGGGTGGGGGAGGGCTGAGGGGGATGGGATATCCAATACCTCCAATGGCTATTACCGAGGTAACTGCAGATTAGGGGTGGGGGGTGGGTGAGGGGGGTGGGTGGGTGGTGGGTGGCCCAATGGCTAGTACCGAGGTAACTGCAGATTAGGGGTGGGGGGTGGGTGAGGGGGTGGGTGGGTGGGTAAGGGAATATCCAATATCCCCAATGGCTAGTTACCGAGGTAAACTGCAGATTAGGGGTGGGGGGTGGGTGGGTGGGGTGGGTGGGTGGGTAAGGGGAATATCCAATATCCCCAATGGCTAGTACCGAGGTAACTGCAGATTAGGGGTGGGGGGTGGGTGAGGGGGTGGGTGGGTGGGGTGGGTGGGTGGGTAAGGGGAATATCCAATATCCCCAATGGCTAGTACCGAGGTAACTGCAGATTAGGGGTGGGGGGGTGGGTGAGGGGGTGGGTGGGTGGGGTGGGTGGGTGGGTAAGGGGAATATCCAATATCCCCAATGGCTAGTACCGAGGTAACTGCAGATTAGGGGTGGGGGGTGAGTGAGGGGGTGGGTGGGTGGGGTGGGTGGGTGGGTAAGGGGAATATCCAATATCCCCAATGGCTAGTACCGAGGTAACTGCAGATTAGGGGTGGGGGGTGGGTGAGGGGGTGGGTGAGGGGGGTGGGTGGGTGGGGTGGGTGGGTGGGTAAGGGGAATATCCAATATCCCCAATGGCTAGTACCGAGGGTAACTGCAGATTAGGGGTGGGGTGGGGTGGGGTGGGATATCCAATACCCCCAATGGCTAGTACCGAGGTTATGCAGATTGGGGGGTAGGGGGTGGGGGGGTGGGGGGGGTGATGTGATGTGATGTGATGTGATGTGATGTGATGTAATATAATGTAATGTAATGTAATGTGTGTGTGTTTGTGTGTGTGTGTGTGTGTGGGGGGGGGGGGGGGGGGGGGGGGGCGGAGGGATGTCAGGTGGGGAGGAGAGGGGGAGGGGGGAGGGAGGGGGGGGGGGGGGGGGGGGGGGGGGGGAGGAAAGGGGAAATGCTTGTCAGCTAATGTCAAGATGTGGGATGCAACCTTTAGATATTGAGAGGTGCACATGAGCACCTCATGGTGCAGGTAAATTTATTTTTGCTGCCGAAGACGGCGAGCAGCCAAATTGCTGGCTGAACCAAGTTCAAGTTGCTGAACAGGCCGCCAGAAAACTATCCAAGCATGGTTTTGGGCGGAGCCCCCTCTTCTCTGATTCAAGAAACCCCTATCTGTTAGAAGTCTCATAGCGAGTGGTCTCTTTCCCATAGCAATCCACCAGGGTTTTTGGCGGAGCCCCCTCTTCAAGGGGGCGGGAGCCCCCAGGGTTACCCATTTGTCCGTCTGTCCGACCGGTTTTCGTGGCGGCTTATAGCAATTCAGGGGATGAATTGGACAAACGTTTCGTACTTCGTCGAGAATTGTCGAGAATTCCAGGCCAAATTGTCGAGAATTCTCGGATTTCCAGGCCAAAATTCTTGACAAAGGACGAAGGACGAGTTCTCGCGGAAACGGTTTGTCCAGTTCATCCCCTGAACTGCTGTAGTGTTTGTTGTTACAGTCTAGGAGTAGACCAAATAGGCTTTTTGGCAGAGCCCCCTTGAAGAGGGGGGGGGGGGGGGGGCAGGGTTACCCATTTGTCCGTCCGTCCGACCGACCGACCGACCGACCGTTTGACCGAAACGAAGCCTGACACGCCAGCCAACGGTCTCGTAACTAACTCGCTTCCGTTGCCACCTGCTGCTCCATCGCGAACACTCCCCGCCATTTTTAGTGTCGCATGCGACGCTGCATAGAACTTGTTGATTTTAGTGTTTGGTGTTACAGTCTAGGGGTAGACCAAATAGGCATTTCCATTTTAATGTTTTTGTTACAGTCTAGGGGTAGACCAAATAGGCATTTCCATTTTAATGTTTTTGTTACAATCTAGGGGTAGACCAAATAGGCATTTCCATTTTAATGTTTTTGTTACAGTCTAGGGGTAGACCAAATAGGCATTTCCATTTTATTTTTTTTGTTACAGTCAAGGGGTAGACCAAATAGGCATTTCCATTTTAATGTTTTTGTTACAGTCTAGGGGTAGACCAAATAGGCATTTCCATTTTAATGTTTTTGTTACAGTCTAGGGGTAGACCAAATAGGCATTTCCGTTTTAATGTTTTTGTTACAGTCTAGGGGTAGACCAAATAGGCTTCTCCATTTTAATGTTTTTGTTACAGTCTAGGGGTAGACCAAATAGGCATTTCCATTTTAATGTTTTTGTTACAGTCTAGGGGTAGACCAAATAGGCATTTCCATTTTAATGTTTTTGTTATAGTCTAGGGGTAGACCAAATAGGCTTTTCGATTTTAGTGTTTGTTCTCACAGTCTAGGGGCAGACCAAATAGGCTTTTCCATTTTAGTGTTTGGTGTTACAGGCCAGGGCGTTTGTTCTTGCCCTAATGCAGCCTGGTGCAATCTTAAAGAAGTTTTCTTAAGTTGCTCAGCAAGAGGGGCAAGCCATTCCAGAACCCTCCCCCCAGTCCCCTATGTATGTTGCTACAGTTTAGGGGTAGGCCAAAAAGGCAGAAGGGACCAAATAAGCCTTTCGATTTTTGCGTTTGTTTTTACAGTCTAGGGGTACCCAAATAGGGTAGAAGGACGAAACAGGCTTTTCGATGCTATAATAAGTAATAAAATATAATATAATATAAGTTGGGTGAAACACACCTTCGAGGCCAATGGCTTGAATTCCAAGAACGAAGGACATGACATAGATGACGAAGGAGCCTAGCTTGTCGTACGCCTCCCAGCGTCTCTGCGCTGTTACATCACCCTTCATCTCCGCCTGCATACAGTGGTAGTGTGGGTTTGATGGTGGTATTGGTGGTGGTAGTGGAGGTTTGTTGGTTGTCTCTGCGCTGTTACATCACCCTCCATCTCTGCCTGCATGCGGTGGTGGTGGTAGTGGAGGTTTGGTGGCGGTCTCTGCACTGTTACATCACCCATCAATTCCGCCTGCATACATCAAGTGAGGCGCTGTTAGTGACATGGCAGCTGGGGCCATGGTGGTGGCTTTGGTGTTGGTGACTTTGGTGGTGTTAGTGGTAGTGGAGGTTAGGTGGCGGTCTCTGCGCTGTTACATCACCCTTCATCTCCGCCTGCATACATCAAGATAGGCGCTGTTAGTGGTAGTGGAGATTTGGTGGTGGTGGTGGTGGTGGTGTTCGTGGTTTGGTGGTGGTGGTGGTGGTCCATAGTCCGTAGCGGAAAGGTCGCGGTGGTTCGATCTATGACGCTGCTGCTGCTGCTGCTGATGATGATGATGATGATGCTGATGATTTTGATTATATCTTTCCTGGTGCCCTACTGGACTTTAAATGTGCCCGCAGCTTGACGGAGCCAAGGGGGACTTATGAACATCATGAAACAAAAATGAAACAAATTGTGGGTATGGACACGGTGGTTAGTGTCATGATCATAGCTTTTCTTTTCAACTACAAGCAGCACCTTCTAGGCAGCTACTTGGGTTAGCCAATTGGCCAAGCCCCAAGATGGCAGCAATACAGGAAAGCTGGTTGTCATCTTCAAGGGGCATGGCCAATTGGCTGGCTCAGGGAGCTGCCTAGGAGCTGCAGCTTGCAGTTGAAAAGAAAAGCTACCAACATGACACTAACCACTGTGTCCATATCCACAATGCTTTTCTTCTGTTTTTTTTCAAGATGTTCATAAGCTCCCCAAGATGGCAACAATACACCAGGTTTGCCTGACTAGCCAGTCAGGGGAGCTGCCTAGAAGCTGCTGCTCGTAGCTGAAAAGACAAGTCCTAGGCGTGTCGCAAGCAACACGGAAAAATGACGGAGAGTGCTGGGTATCAGAGCGACAGGTGGCACCGGAATCAAGTGCAGCGGACCAAAGCCAGGGTTAACGACAGGGCCAGGGGCCAGTTAGGTCAGGGTTACGTGACGACAGACAACACGACAACACGACTAAGAGACAACAGGGTGACCAGAAAGGGGAGCTCCGACAAAAAGCTCTGGTCATGGTCATGTATAGCCATGTGTAGCTCTGTGTAGCTGTGTGTAGCTATGTGTAGCTATGTATATCCATGTGTAGCTATGTGTAGCTATGCACATGGTCATTAGGAAGAAGAAAAAGGAAAAAAAAGAAGAAGAAAATGTTTACGTTTACATTTTCCTGGTAATTGTATTTGTACTCCTGAAGACAGCGACCAGCCATATTGCTGGCTGGAGCTATGTAACCAATTTCAAGTTGAAGTATTTAGGCTCATGGGCTCATGGGTTGAGAACTGACAGCTCATTTGTATCTTTATTGGAAGGATTTCACTCCAGGAAGTGGGACCCGGTACACAATTCAGCGTCCCAGGCCTGGCCAGTTTGGTGTTCAGCCAACTGCCCTTGTTTTTCACTCCAGGAAGTGGGACCCCTTCCACAATTCAATGCCCACCGAGGATTCAGAAAGGATAGCGGAGGAACTCCTACTATATATCCTATTTAGACTACTGTTAGTCTGGTAAACTATGTACAATTTATACTATGGTCTACTTTATACTGTTTGGACTACTGTTAGTCTGGTAAACTATGTACTTTATTTATCCTATGGTATACTATATACTATTTGCACAACTGTTATTCTGGTAAACTATAAAATATTTATACTATGGTATACTATATATTATTTGCACTACTGTTATTCTAGTAAACTATAATATATGTATGTATATATATATATATATATATATATATATATATACACACACACCAATGCCCAAAATCATTTTATTGGTTCAAGATGTGTTCGTACCTACCAAGCATTCTCATTCCAGAACCTGGACTATATATACTCTACATAACCTGGACTATATATATACTCTACATTATATACACCAGTGCACGGAATATTTTGATTGGTTCAAGTTGTGTTCGTACCTGCCAAGCATTCTCCTTGCAGAATCTGGACTTCAAGTTGAAAACAACTCTAGCGAAGACCAGGATGAAGCTGGTCGATAAGACTGTCCTTACAACGCCGGAGACAGTGGCCTGCATACAAATAGATGATACAGAGGTCAGAATTGTTTTTTATATGACATGACTGCATGACTGTCCTTACAACGCCGGAGACTGTGGCCTGCATGAAGAATGTGATAAAAAGGTCATGTGTGGGGGTAGGGTTCACTTGTAAAGAGCGGGATAAATCTGGTCGATAAGACTGTCCTTACTGCGCCGGAGACCGTGGCCTGCATGAAGAAAGATGATACAGAGGTTAGGTCAGGGAGCTTGTCTGCCGTGGTCAACAGGGGTAGTGGTGAATGTTCGTTTGGTCTACTCTTTTGTAGGAGTAGCAACACCATTCGAACTGGATCCTTGGTGTCGCTGGTTTGTGTCGGGAGACCCACCTCCTGGGGTGAAATTCCTTTCACAACTAGAAAACTAAAGTGGTGGTAAGACGTGACTTGCAAAGAGTAGGATGAAGCTGGTCGATAAGACTGTCCTTACATCGCCGAAGACCATGGCCTAAATGAAGAAAGATGGAAATGGGGTCAGGTGTGGGTTTGTTATAATATGACGTGAATGCATGACTGCAGGGTAATTCAAAGCGCGCGCTTTTGCGCTTTTGAGCGCTGACTTTTTGACCCCCTCTGCGCTTTAAGCGCAGTTTTTTGCAACCCCTTGTGGGCGCTGCAAGCATTTTTTGCGCTTTTTGCGCTTTTTGCACTACAAAGCGCAGTTATTTTTGTTTTTAAGTGCGCTAAAGCGCTGGCCACTTAGGCCATTTGAAGTACCCTGCATGACTGTCCTTACAATGCCGGAGACCGTGGCCTGCATGAAGAAAGATGGAACAGAGGTCAGGTGTGGGGGTAAGGGGTGACTTGCAAAGACTGGGATAAAGCTGGTCGATAGGACTGTCCTTACAACGCTGTAGACTAAGGCTTACATGAAGAAAGAGGATACAGAGATCAGGTGTGTGGGTAGCAGGTGACTTGCGAAGAGCGGGATAAAGCTGGTTGATAGGACTGTCCTTACTGCGCCGCAGACTGTGGCTTACATGAGGAAATTTAGAAATGAGTAGGGTTGGGAAGCAAACAAAACATTTCATTTGTATATGTCGTACAAACGTATGAACGTATGAATGTATGCATATAAACGTATGAAAACGTATGACGAAAATTATACACTTCTCAAGAAAATACTTATGCATGGGTTTAAAGATATTGCCGCATAGCTAATTTCATTGGCATCACATATCAGCTTTCAAAATAATAATCGGACAAGTTTAGGTTGTCCAAATCTCAGAACATAAATCGCGACCAGAAGCGCGTCGACCGAAAAGCGCGGTTCCAATCTAAGGGAGCCATTCACCGCCAATAATATTGACATACTGTCTATGTAACCATGTTCACGTTGCACTAGGCTCAAGTCATCTTTCTAGGCAGCTCCCTGAGTCAGCTACAGCTGTCAGACCAAGTATCAAGTGTATGATTGTCGCAGCTTCTAGGCAGCTCCCTTAGTCAGCTACGGGTTCAGTCCTCAAGCCCCATGGTGTCCAAGGCCACCTCCTCATCACCGTAGACTTTGTCGGCAAGGTCAGCGTTGGCAGCTATGTAGATCATATTTCCCCCCCTTTCAAAGGAGAGGTTGGCCCTCAGCTATGTGTACACCCGCCCAAACTTGTAGAAGAAGCGCGGTGCCAATATAAGGGAGCCACTCAACGCCAGTTGGCATAGTATACAACTTTATACGTGTATAATAATATAACTATATAACTAGGTTGCAATAGTGTCCATGTTTACATTGCACTAGGCTTGCACCATCAATCCACCTAGCCCTCACGGGAGCTCAATGGAATGCAAGGCTGGGTGACTCTCTGATATCTGTGCCTGATATCTGGCTATCTAAATCAAACTTTGGGCCAAATTTAAACAAAATGGTACACTTGAAAGATTAATGTTATTGCATTTTGTGATAGAGGAGGTTAGTAGCTTTCCAGTGAGCTATCTAAATCAAATACTGAATGAAAAACGAGAAAGTTAAATGCTGAAAAGCGTGCTGTATTTCTCGACGTACATTACTCATACGTTTGTACATACGTATGGATATACGTTTCGAGAAAAAATCATACGTATGATTATATGTCGGCCCAACCCTAGAAATGAGTTCAGGCATGATTCTTTTTTGTTAACATGACATGACTGCATGACTGTCCTTACAACGCCGGAGATGGTGGCCTGCATGAAGAAAAATGGAAGAGACATCAGGTGTGGGGGTAGGAGGTGACTTGCAAAGACCGGGATGAAGCTGGTTGATACGACTGTCCTTACAACGCCGGAGACCGTGGCCTACATGAAGAAAGATGATGCAGAGGTCAGGTGTGGGAGCTTGTCTGCCATGGTCGACAGTGGTAGTGGTGAATGTTCGTTTGATCGAGGGTCGGTATCTCCCACCGACCCAAAGTGCGCCTACTCTTTTGTAGGAGTGGCATCGCCATTCAAACTGAATCCTTGGTGCCGCTGGTTTGTGTAGGGAGACCTACCTTCTGGGGTGAAATTCCTTTCACAATTTTGTTTTAAAAAAGGAGCACCTCCAGCAGCCGGTACACCCCCTCAACTGCATGCTTTGTCATGAGGAATATTATTAATTGTATTTATTCATAGACTGCTAGTCACACTTCCTCTCCTCCTCTTGGAATGGACATGAGAGAGGGCAGGAAGGAGTCTGCCATGGTTAGGGGTCGGCTATGTTATATAATATTAGTGAATAAATACTATTATACAATATTAGTGAGAAGAGCCGTCTCACCAGAATTTCGAATTTATTTGAAAAACTAATATTATTGTGACACTAACAATATTAGTTCATAATAGTTTTTCAAACACTTATATTAGTTACCGTTCCCTAGCCATTGTGCATAGTGCTGCTACAAATAGGAGCACATCCAGCGGCCGATACAACCCCTTCACCCCATGCCTTGTCATAAGTAGGGGTCGGCTATGTTATATCATATTAGTGAATAATAATATTAAATAACATTATATAATATTACTCGGACGAGCCGTCTCACCAGAATTTTGAATTTATTTGAAAAACTAATATTATTGTGACACTCTAATAATAATATTAGTTAATATTAGTTTTTCAAACACTAATATTAGTTGCCGTTCCCTAGTCATAAGGCTTATTATTTATTGTATCTCTTCATAGACTGCTTTTCACACTTCCTCTCCTTGCATTCGGAATAGACATGAGAGAGGGCAGGGAGGTGTCTGCCATCGTGCTTAGTGGTGCTACAACTAGGAGCAACTCCAGCAGCACACCCCCTCAACCTCACGCCTCGTCATAAGGCTTGCTATTTATTTTATTTATTCTTAGACTGATTTTCACGCTTCCTCGCCTCGACTTTGAAATGGACACGAGAGAGGGCAGGAAGGTGTTTGCCATGGTTCAAAGCAGGGATTTTTATTTCCGCGATCGCTACCGGCAGCGATTTGAACGCCACGGTTGAAGGCGGTCCGGCCCATCAACCATTTTCTCCGGATGATTCGCCCACCGTCGTTCCGTTGCATGGATCTGCTCCTGGAGTAGTACCTATGGAGGAGTTTACACACTCATACCTATCCTACAAAAAAGATGTGTTGCACAGACCATACCCCACCAAATAAAAAAACTAAAACACCACCAACAATACTTACTCACTCACTCCCTGGCTAGCTGGTGATGATACACATGTACCAAGGGAATGTACTTTGTCAAATTCCCATTTGCCAATTGTTTTCCAGGTCTAAACCTGAGTCACTTTATGCAGGTCAAGTAACAATCACTTTTGCCAAGTTATTCTTGCCATTATATTTTGAGACATCAAAAATGAATAAAAGAGCCATTTGCCAACTGTTAATCTTGCCAATTAATCCTGCGCCTACGATAGTTTTGACCCTGTTTTAGCGAAATTTATCGCTATAAAAAGGGTAGAAAACAGTTTTTTTTTTTTGCCCTCAATGGCCCTAAAACGTTACAAAAAGCTACAAAAAGCTACAAAAACATTAAAAAGCTGTCCCTGGAGGAGGCCTGGAACCATTCAGCTAGAAAATCCCCACTCTCAGATTTGAAAAACAAATTACTGGTTCAAAGTGCTGCTACAACTAGGACTACCTCCAGCGGCACAACCCCTCAACCTCACGCCTCATCATAAGGCTTATTATTTATTGTATTTATTGTATCTATTCATAGACTGATTTTCGCAATTCCTCTCCTCACCTTTGGAATGGACATGAGTGATGGCAGGAAGGAGTCTGCCATGGTGCGTAGTGCTGAAATGAATAGGAGCACCACAGTCACTAATACTACCAATCACACACATTCACATTTCCTCTCCTCACCTTTGGAATAGACATGAGAGGCAGCAGGAAGGAGACTGCCATGGTGCATGGTGCATGGTGCATGGTGCATAGTGCATGGTGCATGGTGCATAGTGCATGGTGCATGGTGCATGGTGCATAGTGCATGGTGCATGGTGCATAGTGCATGGTGCATGGTGCATGGTGCATAGTGCATGGTGCATGGTGCATGGTGCATGTGCATAGTGCATGGTGCATGGTGCATGCATGTTGCAATGGTGCATGGTGCATGGTGCATGGTGCATGGTGCATGGTGCATAGTACATGGTGCATGGTGCATGGTGCATGGTGCACAGTGCATGGTGCATAGTACATGGTGCATGGTGCATGGTGCATGGTGCATGGTGCATAGTGCATGGTGCATGGTGCATGGTGCATGGTGCATGGTGCATGGTGCATAGTAAGGTGGATGGTGCATGGTGCATGGTGCATGGTGCATGGTGCATAGTGCATGGTGCATGGTGCATGGTGCATGGTGCATGGTGCATAGTGCTGCAACAAATTGGAGCACCTCACTCACTAATAAAACCAATCTCACACATTCACACTTCCTCTCCTCACCTTTGGGATAGACATGAGGGACAGCAGGAAGGAGACTGCCATGGTGCATAGTGCTGCAATAAATTGGAGCACCTCCAGCGGCAAATACACCCTCTCACCTCACGCCTTGCCATGAGGCTTATTATTTATTTTATCTATTCATAGAATGCTATCCACACTTCCTCTCCTCACCTTTGGAATGGACATAAGTGACGGCAGGAAAGAGTCTGCCATGGTGCATAGTGCTGCAATGAATAGGAGCACCTCCAGCGGCCGGTACACCCCCTCAACCTCACGCCTCGCCATGAGGCTTATTATTTATTTTATTTATTCATAGACTGCTATTCACACTTCCTCTCCTCACCTTTGGAATGGACATGAGTGACGGCAGGAAAGAGTCTGCCATGGTGCATAGTGCTGCAATGAATAGGAGCACCTCCAGGGGCTGGTACACCTCCCTCAGGATGTAGTACAACTTGGTCTTGTCCCAGGGAACCGGGTTGGAAGAGAACTTTGCCAGGGCGCCTAATAAGGAGTCTAGTAAGAATCGTACTGCTAGCATGGCGCCTGTGATGACGACCAGTTGGCGGAAAGCGACCGATTTGATCAAGCGTCGCCAAACCATAGTGGCTGCTACAGAAAAGTCCATGCCTGAGGTGAACTGGAGAGTCATGCAGGCAAACAGGCCGCCGCCACCCAGCAAGATTGCAAAGATGATGAAGTGGTACCAGCGGAAGTGTGAGGCTGGCTTACTGGGGTCAGCTTCAGCTGAAGGGGAGCTAGGGGGGGGAGAGGGAGAGGGGTTAAAGTGCGGCTCGTGCGTGGGTTGGGCGCTTGATGCTGCAGCAGCCCCGTGAAGGGATGTGGTAGAGGAGGGGGGGGAGGGAGAGGAACCACCTACACTGGAACCTGCTGCTGGCTGGGCTGCTGTAATAGGGGTGGCTGCCGACGAAGCGCCTGCTTGGCGTGCTGTTGCTGTTGTATATTCAAAGTTGAAGGGATGGGCGTCAGCTGACGCAGCACTAGGTTTGGCAGGCGGATGGGCTGCGCCCTTTCCCTTTGGTGGTGTCTGGGTGGTAACTGAGGTCTTCTGTGGAGGATGGGATGGGTCCTTGGCAGCAGCATTAGTAGCAGTGGTAACTGAGGTCTTCTGTGGAGGATGGGATGGGTCCTTGGCTGCTGCATTAGTTGCAGGTGCAGGAGGGTTGGTGGAAGCTGATCGATGGGGACGTGAAGTGGTAGCTGGGGTAGCTGGGGTAGAGGGCAGCGGGTGGCTTTTTCTGGTTGCAGGCCCAGAATTTGAGGTGCCCTTGGGAGTAGCTGAAGAGGTGGTCGAAGGGGATGAAGTGGGGGTGGAAGTGGAGGGCGTTGGGGTGTTGGGAGGCGCCCCAGAAGGCTGAGCTGGAGCCTGGGCAGGTGTCTGACCAGGAGTCTGAGCAGGCTGAGCAGCTTCCTTGTCCGAGGATGTCGAGCTGGGAAGTGAATCACCCTTGGAGGGTAAAGCTGACACTGCTGAAGATGATTTGATGGAAGACCGAGGTTTTGCACTAGATTTGGAGGAAGTGCCCCAGCTATACATGATCGATCCATCAGATGGCTGACCACCAGACGTGGCTGAGACCATGGCATCAGCAGTGGATATGCTCGCATCTAACTTTTCCTCGGAAACAGGAGTTGGAGACAAGGTTCCCCAGGTTAGGGAGTCAGTTGGGGACTGCTCCCCTGGGCTATTTGAGCCTGACCTCCCCTCATCGGGGACTGCAGGGCGAGATTTGTTAGTGAGTCCTGTGTCAGCATCCTCGGGGGATGCTGGTATGGGCTGCATTGAGGCAGGGGGGTCGCCCTGCATGTTCATGCAGATGGTAGTGCTGCGCAACTTCCCCTGAAGGCTATAGGGCACAGGGGCATGGGAGTGGATGGTCCTTGGAGCTCTACATGAGGCCCTGCTGCTGAATGCTGCACCCCCTGACTGAGTGGCAGCTGAAAGATGGAAGGCCATTCTGACCCGCTGGCACCCAGAGCAGCGACTAAGACTCAATCAAGAGAGACGAGTGTAATCCGGTCCTCCAAAATCGCGTCCTGCTAAATAAGATTGCGTCAAGTGGAGGTCTTACTCAGCGAGCGCAGAAGGGATACGACGTCAGAGATCACAGCTTAGGTAGCGGGAGTTAGGAACGAGAGAGGCGACCAAAGGTGCATGACCAGCGTTTTATGAATTCGAATAAGAACACTGTTTGCATAAGAAAAGATGAGCAGTACGCCAAACGAACTTTAAAAATTGGCAGAGCCGATCTCAAGGTCGCTTCAATTCAGACCTGGTTATAAAACCGTAGCGTGTTGCAGCTCCCTGTTATTAGAAGTGTGACTGGGGCTGTACCACTCTCGAGAGCTCTCGTCCGTGTCCAGTGGCCCATCGTACTGCCACGGTACAGTTCTGGCTGCGAACCCGATGACGGATGACGGGTCTGATCAGGGTCGGATTTAGTGTTGTCCGAGGACCCCCTTTAGACAGCTTATTTAATCACGCCGACTTGGCATATTGCTGTTCTTTTCTTTTCATATATGACGTACCATGGCGGATGGCTGGCTCATGGCTCTCCCGGGGCTCTCGATGATCGCTGGCTCGTGGCTCCCTGACGCGACAACTCAACCCTAAGATTTCGACCCTACCTCGTGGGCCCATTGCCAGGGTGGCAGACTGGCAGCTTCTTCCCCCGCAAATCTGGAACTGCTTTAAACTGCGATTTTGAATTATGCGGACAGTCCAGAGATAGATTCACAACAATGACTTCGCGATAGCATGAACGTAAATTTTGGTTGCGCTATTGTTTCTCCTTGCTTGATTTGAAGGACCTATAGCCCACGAATTGATTACTGCTTTGCGATGATTTGGAAAAGGCAGTTCGGAGACCTATAATGCTTTGCACGAGGAGACGAAGTCTTCCTCAACCTTCAGGCAGTATAGGCATTGAAATGACATGCTGCCTGATGCTCGGCACATCCAGATTTTGAACACACACAATATATGCACCGGTAACAGGGACATCGACAGTGTTTTGCAACTGATGGTTCCTGATTTCGCGAAGTCACGATTTATAATTTTTTGACAGGGAATATGTAGCAGGGAGATAGGAAGAGAAAATTGACAGTGTTTTGCAGCTAATGGTTGCAGATTTTGCTAAGCCCGGAGTCAGAATTTGTACAAGTGCCGAGACTGCGCTGGGCAGCCCTTGTAACATACTACTTTTTTTTTTTTTTTTTTTTTTAGTTGTGAAAGGACTTTCACCCCAGGAGGTGGGTCTCTTTGACCTGATGCCTGACTAACAATCAGCAGGCTGAGAACCAGACTAAAAAGGTAAGCAGTCAAGATGCTGGCAGCAGGAAGAAGGGGACTAAAAGATCATAACTAGAGCAAGTCAGAAGGTCGTGAGGAGGCTTGAGTCAGGAAGAGTTAGAGAGGAGTATCTGATATGAATTCGTCTTGGGTACCAGGCTTAACACCTTCGATTCTCATAATGATGTCTGAAGAGGGGATGCTCCTATCGTGAATCAATACCGAGCTGTAGTGATAAAGCGTAGCTCCATCACATTTTTTCAAGAGGTGATGTGCTTGGCCTAGCTAGTCAAAGAGAGGCTGAAGGAGTTCGAATTCAATCAGAAGGGGGCCTTGGACCCTGACTGGGTCATAGTTCGACTCAATCATTTATTCATTTGGCCCACCACGCACGGAGCCTTTCGACTTCTCGAGGAAGAGCAAAAGGATTTTGACCAGATAGAGCGGAAGGTTTAGTGACGGACGCTGCATAGGAGGAAGCTTCACACAGCACACTAAGGATGGTTGGTTGAAGGGCAACAAGGCGGCAAGCCACCATGATGTTAGCAATGTCTAATGCGACATGATAATCATCGCCCTTGTTGTCGGGCAGGACGGCAAGTGACGCAGTGAGACGCATGGGACGCAACTGGACGCAATGGGACGCATGGGACGTAGTCGGGCGCATGTTTATGAAGTGAGACGCAACCAACATCCTCAACCTGCGTCTGCGACGCAACCAATCTATGAAAGCCACGTCTGCAACGCAACGGACCCTCCCCATGTTGCATCTGCGACGCAGGTCGCTGCGTCCTGCACAACCCTGGTTCAATCCTCTAGCTTCCACAATATGTGAGGGTGCTGTTTTGATTATTGCAGGGTCTTGGGAGGAGAGCCAGTGCTTAGATGCCATGCCAATCAGGGTTGCTCAAGACGCTGCGTCCTCCGTCGCAGACGCAACGTCGAAGGGTCCGTTGCGTCGCAGGACGCAACATGGGGAGGGTCCGTTGACCAAAAGGAAGGGTCAGTTGCGTCGCAGGCTATACAATTGGTTGCATCTCAGGCAGCAGAGCTGGGGGGTCCTCCTGAAGTACCCTGATGTCAATGACCAATTTCTTGACTTTGGTGGCTGATTTGTCCGGCCATTGTCCTTTCTCAAGGATGACAATCAGTTTTTTTGAAGTTGTGAAAGGTGTTTCACCACAGGAGGTGCGTCTCCCGTTATGAACCAGCGACACCGAGGATTCAATGTGGGCATTGTAGAGAATGACACGAGCTTGAGCTGTCAGCTGTAGCCTTTTGAGCAATTTCAGTGTTGGTGTTTGAAAGTAGAAGAGAAGGCGAAGTAGCCTGTACAAGGAGGGGGAAGATGATAAGAGTAAGAAATACGTATAGAAGGTAATAAAGCATGTCAATTTCCTGGGAATATGGAGTTTCAAGTGTGCGGAAACCACTTATTATCTAGATGTTTGTGTTCTGTAAGAAGAACATCATTCCATTGATGAAAGCATCGAGGAGAGTGAGTGAGGATAGTGCTATGATATAAATTGGAGGTAGTGATTGAGTTTAGAGATCCTACATCATTCCAGCCCCAGAGCCAAAAGGAGGATACATGGTGATTAATGAAATGTTGGTGACTCGTAGAGTTTAAGTGATTTATAATATGGTTATTATTGCGAACTGCAGCAATAAGGAGTGGACGTTTATTTTCTTTATGTTGGAGATGCGGGAAATGTTGAATCTTGTCTTGGGATGTGTAGTTTCTTGCTGCTTCTCGTAGACGATGGGGCAGAGACACGGTAGATGCTACTAGGTATATATACATGATATAAGATGGTGGCAAGCTGATCTTGCCATCACTAGGCACAGAGAAGGCGGCCTTAGGGCCCGCCAGTGCTACTATATAATAGCCATAGCTGGCTGTTGGTACCAGCCGCTAGCTGGCCTGCGGTCCAGAGTCACAGACCTGGCCGGACTTTTCGCATACAAGGTCAGTATGGTACTACCAATAAGGTGTACCATAACATGATGAGATGAAGGACTGAGAATTCGTCTTCCAAATATCTTGGATGTATTGAAACCAACGGAGGCAATGTTTCCCATGAATTTATGCTGTGACCATCTGTGACCCGCAATTTCTACATTGGAGGAGGGGTTGAAAAAGAGAGGTTCGGTAAGGATGAGAGTGGGTTTCGTGCCATGGTAGTAGGTCTCTCGACACTGACCTTGACAAGTCCTCAATGTTGGAATTGACATAATCCGCAGTAAAAACCCAAGGGAAAAAGTGGGGAAATGGGGAAAGTGTTTTGTACGCATTTACATTTTCCCGGTATTACTTTTTTTACTGCCGAAGACGGCGAGCAGCCAAATTGCTGGCTGAAACTATGTAACCAAGTTCAAGTTAATCCGTAGTACGAACCCTAGTTTCCGTGGTTATCCCTCGGGGGGAAGTATTGTATTCCGCAGATGGTTAGATGCCTAATCGCCGGCGAATACAACCCTGTAACTATTATTATTATCATTCCCTCGGACACTAACCAATCCCTCGAGGAAGCTAGAATGAAAGGCGTGTACAAATACATCTTAATGAATGTCGTTGCCACTCTTAAAAGCAAGAAAGGGAAACCGGGAGGCCAAAACTAACATGTTCTGATGGTTTACAATGGAGTGGGATATGGGGCCAGGACATTCAACCCACACACCCATTCTCACATTCGCCCCCCAAAAGGCCCACACAACCCCATCCCACCCGCCGTCCTCATTACCCATACAGAAGTCAGGTTATGAACTGCGACTTTGACCAAGGTCCTACAAATGTTAACATGTGTAGCCAAGTTCAAGCTACATATGCTAGCCAAAGGCCGCGCTTTCTATCGTGGTGCCCATCACTGTGCCCGCGTGAGATAACATACAAGCATGAGGAATCAAGTGACGCTTTGAGGTAGCCGTAAACAAAACCGAAAACCCAACTTGAGATCACTACCAGGGTTGTTCAGGAGGACCCCCAGCTCACCTGTCGGAGACTCAACCAATTGTATGGCCTGCACCCTGCATCGCAAACGACCCTTCCTTCTGGTCAACGGACTCTCCACTCGTTGCGTCCTGCAACGCAACAGACCCTTCGTCGTTGCGTCTGCGACGGTGGGCGCAGCGTCCTGAACAACCCTGATCACTACCCTAGGCACCGGATTCTACTCACCCACAGCCTACTCACCCACATCAATTAGGACAGTAATGAAAGTAAAATATAATAACCATCTCCTCACCGTTTCAACAGGTCCGAGGTTTCATGATTTTCCAGAGGAATGTTAGGATCGCATAACTATCTTTATCAAAAACAAAACCTCATAATAAGGCTCATCACATGGATGCTTGTCATCTTCTAACCAATCACGCGGCACAAGCAACCTCGGGAACTACAGTAAAGAACTTCAAGTACTTCCCCCTGGATCGCTGTTTCATCTTCCAACCCCTACCAGGGTGGTTCTCGTCGCTGCGTCTTGCGCCAGAAACAGATTTTGGAGGGTCTGTTGCATCTCACAGGATCTGGGCGCATCGCAGACGCTGATTTTGAAACCGGTTACGTTTCATGACGCAGGTATTGGAGTCCCTTAGAACGACCCTGCCCCTAAACCTTCCCTGAGTCCTCAGCGAGGAAGTACAGGCTGTTTGAGGCAGCAGCAGCGATCACATTGACCTCCGGGTGCCAGGCAAGGTGCAGCAGCTTGGAGTTGTAGTCTGTTGCCTGCTCAGCCTCATTGATGCCCCGCTTGCTGGGCCCACTCTTACGAATGCCAAAGCGGCCAGACTGTTCACACACGAGAAAGAGGGATCGGTAAGGGAACGGGCTGGTGATTGGAGGATGAGGGATTTTAGGTAAATATTGACTAGAGAAGAGAAGGGTGCATGTCGGAGTAAGGTGGAGAGGGAGGATGGAAGAAATGGAAAGAAGGGGAGACTGAGGGGAGAGGGAGAGGGAGAGGGAGAGGGAGAGACGATGGAGAGAGAGAGAGAGAGAGAGAGAGAGAGAGAGAGAGAGAGAGGGGATATAAAACAAGCAGATAGTTCCAGAGAATATGTAAAGAAGAACTAATGCCTAGCGTCTTGCATGACCATGAGGGATGTCATTGCTACCCAAACTAGTCAATCTTGTGCGTTCCAGATATCTTGAATTCTTGCGGCCTGCAAGAATAACGGTAGCACTAAATCCCCATTCCAGACAATGAAGTGAAGGCTGGACACAATTCTCATTCGACAAATGATTTCTGACCAGATCCATACAACTAATCTGCGGATGAACAACAGCAAAGCCAGGAGATCTAACCCTAACACATGTCACATACTGATGTCACTATGTGGCATGGGTTACATGTCACTACCATGACTATGTGACATTGGTTGGATTTCAATAACGTGACAAACGTGACGAGACAACATGGGTTGGATGTCACAAACGTGACTAACATGACTATATAACATGGGTTGGATGTCCCAAACGTGACTAACATGATTAATATCATTAACATGACTACGTAACACGGGTTAGATGTCACTAACGTGACTTACATGACCATGCAACATGTGTTGGATGCTCCTGTCACAACTAACATGATTCATTTGATTAACTAGACTATGTAACATGGGTTGGATGTCACTAGCGTGACTTACATGACCAAGTGACATGGGTTAAACGACACAAACAATCCAGAAAATCTTCTAGTGGCAAAGCTGCAATCACACACAACAACGTCACGTCTCCAAACAAACCTTGGTGGCAGAATGCAATCGCTTCCTCATGGGGTCTCGGGATGACTCCACAGTTTGGTCCTGGTTGTTCCAGGTGCCAAAGGACCTGAACAAGTTGCTGTAGGATCCGGTTGCGATGGCGTCCCCGCGGCCATTTATGCAGCAGTCATACTTGTCGAAGATGCAGTCATTCTCGTACAGGTCACACAGCTACAGAAGGGAAAACGATGACGGGAGATGTAACATCAGATTTGGCACCAGCAGCTCTGGAGGAAGAGGCAGATCATCCTCTCACACCCCGGAATACACTTGCTTCTCGACTTGCATGGCGGAGGTGGAAGAAGGCAATAAAGCAATGGAGCAGAGCACTAAAGCAGCATGGGAAAAAATGGGAGATATAGGGACAGAAGCAAGATTGCTGAAGGCGATAGAAGGGCCAGGAACATAACTGAACATAACACGCTTCACTGGTCATAACCATGCAGCATCTACGTACCCGTGCCCGCAGGTGTTCATGCACATTGTAGGTGGCCACTGGAGCATTCTCCTTCTTAATGTCCCACAACTTCATGGTCATGTAGTCTCGGCTAAGGATGAATCGACCGTCTCGGCTGAATTTAGTATCAGAAATGCTGGCTATGATCTCAGAGAAAAAGGACTTATTCGCCTGTGGGTAAAGAGAAGCAGGGATAATGGTCAGGTTACAAGAACTAGGCAGCAGTAGGTTGAACCATGATCACAAAAAACGCTGACATGGTCCCGGTTTCGCAACCAACTCATGAGGAGAGGGAAAGCAAGACCAAAAGCGGTTTCATATGTTATCCAGGGGGGAGCCAATAATGCTTTAAGGACTTGCCCAGCCACATAATCAAATAATAGATCATTCTACCCTACTAGGTCTAAGGGACTTGCCGAATCATGTATGTCCTGCTGAATTCCATGCAAACTTGGATTCTTATCGGACAGAAGCTGAGCAGCTAACCACACATCATCTCCACCATTCACCCTTCGAGATCTCATCGTACAAGATACAACAAGTCCAACTTGAATAATATACTCAACCCCTTACTCTTGGACGTCTAATTTGTGGGCAGCGGCAATATGATCCATGTCATTTTACTATGCCGGCAGTCAAACTTTGCTCAAGTTACTATTTATATACAATATCATATAATGCAATTTGTATGATATCATAACTGCCTTCAGTCAACATCATTTGATATGCCGGTCTCCACTCATTTTTCATGATATGACAAGACAAGCACACATCATCCCCAGCCCCTAACTAATGCTCCGCAAACATCGCCTGGCTCCAGGAGCTCTCCACACCTGAATCACACAACTGAGCTTACCTGTGACTCCACTTCCTGGAATGCTTTTGAGTGCTGGTCGCACAGTGCAGCGCTACGCATGTCTGCCAGTCGGATGCAGCCCTTACTGCTGCTGTACGCAAAAATGTTACAATGCTGGGGATGGAACTCTGCAGAAGTGATCACCTGGATGGGAAAATGTGGAGAGGAGATTCATACAATAGTGGACTTTGGAACCATCGCACAAGTAAAGATCCTAGGTCTATCGATTAGCTTGTCCTCCGTTTAGCTTGCAGTGAGCAAAAGAAGAGGTAGGCTATCGTAAGTAGGGACCGGCATATCATATGATGTAGACCAAAGGGGAGTATGATATCGTACAAATTGCTGCATATGGTATAATGTGTGTAAATGGTAACTTAAGCCTAGTCCGACTGCCGGCATAACATGAGATCATATGATGACATGATACCATAGGATATTATATTGCCGCTCCCTAATCATAAGGGTGAACAGAACGAGACAATAATGAGAGTTGGGGCCTACCTCAGTGAGGTCCTCCATGTTGTCAGGCTTGATATCTACAATATTAAAGCTCTGCTCTGACACTCCCAGGTTCCACAAGTTGATCCTCAAGTCATCAGCTGACAGGAAAGTCTCCTGGTCACTGTTTATGGATATCGAGTTGATGTGGTACGTGTGAGCGTTAGAGTACAGGCGCTTGCAGCGTGCGGCCAGCAGGACTTCAGTGCTGGCGACTGTTGGGAGGCGCAGGGGGCCGTTGAGCCTGGAGCCTGTGGCATGTGCGCCTGGGGGCCCTTCCACGTTGAAGTTGGCCATGCTGGACACTTTCTTCTCGTAGACCTGCGGCACCGTACTGATTGTCAGACTGATTCTTGGCACAGCCCTTGGCAGGCAGTAACTTGCATACTTTCACAGAAGACTTCACCTCGCCATGATATATTTATTAAGAGTCTGTAACTTTAGTATCTCAGTCTCTGTCTGAAAGTGTTGGCATTGACGGTGTTGTTGGTGGAATCAAGGGGATTAGGTGGTTGTGAACAGGAAGAGGCAAGCAGCAACTCAGTTTTCATATGGCCCTAAAAGAAAATTTAGAGACCCGGGCTTTCCAAGATTAACCATTCAGTAATGAGATAATGATGAAGATGAGAGGCCAAGTGGGGAAGATGAACTTCCATGGACTTTGTGCTGACCAAACAAACCAGTAGGGCTGAGGGAGCAGAATACTCAAGCACTCAGACGAGCCATCAGATCCACTAGGGATTAGAGGTTAACATACATTCAACTATTCCCTCATCTTCACCCCATACCCCAGTGTCAGATGCTTGAGGACACAACAGTTCAGCATGGTCTGCTGATGTTAGTTTAGACATAAGGGACAGTAAGGATGGGACTGCTTGGTTGCCACCAGAAAGTTGGGTTTGGCAAGGGTTCTTTGTAGGGGGAGAATTAACAAGCTGGTTAGCCCTGCCTTCTTACCTTCCAGAGTTTCACAGTTTTGTCGTTGGTCGACAGTAGCATCCTTGTGCCGTTGGAGCTCCTGCACCACCTCACTTTGTTAATCTTCTCTTCGATCTCAGTCGACTTCAGGTAGTCGAATTCAGACTCGTGCGACTGAAACTCCGTCATGTATCTATACTCGAAAGACGTTCCCCTTGGTGGTGGAGCCCGTTGATCCATTGCAGCAGGTTTCTGCAAGGCCATGTGAAACGAAGGGCATGATGAGGTTCCGAAGAAAGGCCAGTCTAGAAGATGGAACAACCACGATGTATCTCGCAAAATGAAGTACGAACTGCGCAATGTTTCGACTGGCAATGGCACGAAGCAAAAAAAGCAAAAGACTCACAGGCGCATCATCGACTCGCTCGAAGAGCACAACTCTCCCGCCTCTGTCCCCAGTTGCTAGGTACCACCCATCATGGTCGAACTCCACGGTGGAAATGATGTCAGCTGCAAACAGAGGAAACGCAGCACAATGTGAAGGGTGGGGAATTATGGGAGAACTTCATCTTCATCTCTAGAAGTGAGGGCTGACAGTGACACAATGCAAGGGAATACCAAAACTGGTGCGCGCGGATATAAACCCAGTTGAATCAAGGACATCCCATACCAGCTAGCCTTCAGGAGCCCTTTCCACCAACTTCCGCCAAAGTTAGATGGGTTCCGGCCCAACAGTGAAGTGGACGAAGTGATCGGGGGATCAACAAGTTCTCACCTTCTAAGATGTCCTCCCCGGGGATTCGCTCTCCGAAGCATTGCAAGAACTGCCATTCACCAGGCTGGGATTCGGCATTTGCCGGGCTAGCACTACTTCTTGACATTGTCGATCAACTGATTAAATAGCTTGTGCGACTTTGGCTTACATGAATGAACGATTGTCGAAAAATAGAGATACAATCTTGAGTAGGAGCGGCAAAACCGTGAAGAGCGGCAAAGCCCCTTTCAATGCTACTCAACCAGCGCCTCGCTCTATCGCTTAATGCAGCAGATAAATCTCTAGTTCCTGTCAGCTGATGATAGGGGCAGTACTTCACGAGTTGCAGTACACGTATGCGGGACGCCCAAGCGCCCATCCCCATCGCCCATGTCCCTGGGGTCCAGCTCTCGGGAGAGGGGTCACCGTGGGGGGTCGCCGGTCATCAAAAGCTTGGGTCAGCCTGCCTTGGTCTGGGATTTTAGGACAGACCCCCCATCCCACCCCACCCACCCCACCCCACCACCACCACCACCACCACCACCACCCGCTGCCAGTCGGACTGGCAATCCAACCCTCTCACAACCAGTATTTTGCTGCACGTGCTTTCCTTCACACTTCTCTGGCTCTCTTCTTCTGTACCATGAGGAGCATCTTGATTCGTCAGATTGAGCATTTGTTTTGCCCTAGTGCAACTTAGTGCAATCTTACAGGGAAGAGTTCCCAAGTCGCTAAGGCTAAAACGAAAAAGCACTGATGAACTGAACCCCAACCGTTTTACCTACGGGGGCCCTGAGTTCGTGCTTCAATGAAAATATCAATTTACGAATATAACCCCTATGTTGATGGACGGCTTGAACAATCATTAATCACTTTGTGCCCACACTGCCTAACCATGATATGTATTTTTTGTTAAGCTAGGAATAAGGTTAGTTTTTAAGGAAAGGAACCAATGTCCATATAGTATCTTAGTGCACCTAGTTGCCATCGGGGTGCTTATACTCAATAACATCCTATAATCCCCCCCCCCCCCCACACACACACACACCACCACCACCACCACCACACACACACACACACACACACACACACACACACACACACACACACACACACACACACAAACCCTCAAAAGTCTCTAACGTAGCACCCCAAAGTCACTCAATAACTATTTACTTATTTGTTAGCACTTGCGCTACCGTACACGTAGCATTATAAACCTGCTAGGGATGAGATAGTGGTGGGCATCGGCGGGATGGTCAGTTGTGTTGTAATTGTGAACCTGTCTTATTAGGCCAAATATATGCCAATAGATGCATCCGACCGATCCACCATCTGGAAGTAGAAGTGAACACGCCTTTAGTTATACATCCTCCGGGTCTGGTTTCTGTCCGAATGCATGAGTCCGGATCTCTAGGGTATAAACTGAACATACTTTCTTTGTTATTGTTTCCCTCATCATTTGAACTTTTGAAGTTTTTAAATTGAATTCATCTTCTAAGTCACTGACGTTTCGAAGGCACTGAAGGCACTTAAGACTTCACAGTCCCTGTCAACCGCTATGGGAGCTCTGTCCAGGTTAAGGAGCCTCCCGCTCTGCACCGCCGTTAGACGGGGATCCATTAATACCACGCCCCACCAGGCGTTATCATTACTTTCACTGAAGACAGACCATTAGAAAGCCTATGTATGTTACGGTTTATAATCCCTATAGATAGCTCAAAACATATGTCTTTTTAAATGATATTCGTATTTATATTTTTTACTTTACCACGTCGCATGAATGAGTCCCTACCACCTGGAGGGTGACACTACGTCTGCCATGGTGACTTTTCCCAGCTGCGGCGTACGGGAGGGTCCCCTTAACACCACGCCCTTCCAGATGTTATCTTTTCCCCTCACAGTACCACGATGCTGCGTCCTGCGTCGCGGGATGCGGGCTATATAATTGGTTGCGTCTCAGGCAGCAGAGCTGGGGCTCCTTCTGACGAACCCTACCACAAAAACCCTTCATATCAGGGCCCCTTGGTTAAACGTTAGTTTGGGGGTCAGATGATCGGTGTGTTTTCGTTTGAAGCCCCTCCTGTCACGGTAAGACAAGTCCCGTAAGCCTATTTGGCCTACCCCTGGACTGCAGCAACATACAAACATTGTCTTCTTATACGTGAGTTCTTCCAAATTAACAACGTACAGCGACCTGTTTGATCTACCCCTGGCCTGGACTGTAGACATTTCCAACCGACCCGGACAGTAGGGGGAGTGAATTGGGGAGTGAGTTGGGTCATTAAATCTTTCCAACCGGTCAGTAAATCCGGGACCCCGTGCCCGCTGCTATGTGAGGTCGTGGTTGTCTTCGCCCTGAATAACAAGGCACCGAACGACGTGCAACAACGCAGCTTGCTTGGCAGCGCGACCGTCCTCTGGACCACATTTGTCCCCCCCACACTACCACCACCCCTTGCACAGCAGCAACCTTCCCATCGCACCTTCCAGTCAATCACAGCCCGCTGTGGGGGCGAGCGGGTCAACACCAGCACACAGTACTCTGTACCTAGTAGACCGGCTGGATGATGAAGACGCTCCGGTGCAGCTCCCGTCAACATGGCTTGGTTTGGACGCGAGCTCAAACGACTCCATTGAGCGTCCACTTCCCTCTGCGGGCCAAACATGTGGCGTCGACAGCCACCCTGGCCCCACGGGGGGGGCCTATGGGGGGGCCCTGCAAGCATGCCCCCCCCACCACTCAAATCTGCAGCACGCCTGGGTCTTCCGCATCTGTGGCGTTCTCCACTGATAGTAGCATGGGATCTCACCTTGAGGACGCGGAGCAGGATTACAACTATGGTTTGCCCAATCCAGCATACACTGCCACTCTGCGCATGCTGCAGGTAGGGGAAACACACACACACACACACACACACACATATATACATACACAACACACACACACACACACACACACACACACACACACATACACACACACACACACACACACACACACACACACACACACACACACACACTCCAGGTAGGGGGAACACTGTTTATTTTATGGGCAATGCCAGCTTCCAGCCAGATCCAGTAGCCAGCGACTGAGTCAAGCCCATTTATAACCGCTGCATTGGAATGCCTGTCGTGCCAGCTTTTAGACGCTGTAGCTAGCTTCAGGTTTGGCCCCAGGGTAGGTGCAAGGAGCTGTCTAGAAGGTGCTACTTAGAGCCCCCCAAAAGAATTAGTGGTAGGGGGAAGCTGGTCAGCACTTAGGTGGTCAGCACTTCTTTTCCACCTAAACCTAAACCACCTAAAACCTAAACCACCTAAACCTAAACCACCTAGCCCTAAACCACCTAAACATGAACCACCTAACCTCTAAACCTAAACTACCTAAACCCAAGAGCTGACCAGCGAAGTGCTGACCAGGAAAGTGCTGACCAGCTTCCCCCTACCCATGCTGCAGTGGCCTAGCGTCTGCAAGCATGTGTCTGACTTCGCAAGCACCACTGTGGGAAAGAGGGAGTGCCTAAAGCTGAAGGTTCCAACCACACTATCGGCGACACAAATGCTTGTAGCACAGACCAGGTACAGATTGGGCATGATTAACACCACCACCACACCCACCACCACCACGCCCACACCCACGCCCACACCCACACCCACATCCACTCCCACACCCACACCCACACCCACGCCCACACCCACTGTGGGAAAGAGGGAGTGCCTACAGCTGAAGGTTCCAACCACACTGTCGGCGACACAAATGCTTGTAGCACAGACCAGGTACAGAGCGTGCATGAAATTGGGTTTATGAATAGGGTATACGAAATATGGTATGTGAAATAGGGTCTTATAGATAGGGTATATGAATAGGATTTACAAAATAGGGTATGTGAAATAGGGTCTTGAAGATAGGGTAAATGAATAGGGTATGTGAAATAGGGTCTTGAAGATAGGGTAAATGAATAGGGTATGTGAAATAGGGTCTTGAAGATAGGGTAAATGAATAGGGTATACGAAATATGGTACGTGAAATAGGGTCTTGAAGATAGGGTATATGAATAGGGCATACAAAATAGGGTATGTGAAATAGGGTCTTGAAGATATGAAATAGGGTATATGAAATAGGGTATACAAAATAGGGTATTGGGGATAGGGTTTGTCATATAGGATATTGGGGATAGAGTATATAACAAATATGGTGTTGGAGATAGGGTATATTAAACAGGGTATTGGAAATCAGGTGTTGAAGAGGTTATATGAAATAGGGTATTGGTGGTTTGGTGTAGGAAGCTGGGTATTGGAAATATGGTACTGGAAATAGGGTATAGGAGGTAGGTTATATGAAATAGGGTATTGGAGATTGGGTGCAGGAAGCTGGACATTGGAAATAGGGTATAGGATATAGGAGACCAAATGATAAAGGGACTTGTTTCTTTTCATGTTTCATGTACATCTTTGGTTGAACATGTAGGTGTTGAACAGGTGTTTGACACCCTGGGCACCTGTTTAACAACCTGGACAGGTGTTGAACACCCCGGGCACCTGTTTAACAACCTGGACAGGTGTTGAACACCCTGGGCACCTGTTTAACAACCTGGACATGTGTTGGACACCCTGGGCACCTGTTTAAAAACCTGGACAGGTGTTGGACACCCTGGGCACCTGTTTAACAACCTGGACAGGTGTTGAACACCCTGGGCACCTGTTTAACAACCTGGACAGGTGTTGAACACCCTGGGCACCTGTTTAACAACCTGGACAGGTGTTGAACACCCTGGACACCTGTTTAACAACCTGGACAGGTGTTGAAAACCCTGGGCACCTGTTTAACAACCTGGACAGGTGTTGAACACCCTGGGCACCTGTTTAACAACCTGGACAGGTGTAGGCTGCCATAGGGAGCGCCCCCCTTAGTCCACATGCTTCTGGTGTACAGCATTCAGGTAATACCCACTAGTTGAATGACCACTTGGGTGGTCACAGTTTTGGCGGAGCCCCCCCCCTTCTGGGTGGGCAGGAGCCCCCATGGGTCACTCCGTTGTCTGTCTGTGCAACCGACCACACACAGCCTGACACGAAGCCAACTGTCTCAACCAACTGTCTTCATCACCACCACCACCACCACCACCACCACACCCATTCGCTAACTGCCTAGCCCTAGCACTCCCACTTTCCCGCTGCCACTTTCCAACTTCTACCCTGCAGAGCAGCCATCACTCTAGAGTACGACTTCTCTACCCCCCCCCCACCCACACCCACACCCACACCCACCCACCCACCCACACACCCCACCCACCCACCACCACACCCACCACACTCACCATTCACCAACTGCCTAGCCCCAGCACTGCCACTTTCCAACTTCTCCCCTGCATAGCAGCCATCACTCTAGAGTATGACTCCTCCACCAACACCACACCCACCACATCCACACCCACACCCACCACGACCACCATTCACCAACTACCTAGCCCCAGCACTCCCATTTTCCCACTGCCACTTTCCAACTTCTCCCCTGCATAGCAGCCATCACTCCAGAGTATGACCCCTCCACCACCACCACACCCACCACATCCACACCCACACCCACCACATCCACACCCACACCCACCACGACCACCATTCACCAACTACCTAGCCCCAGCACTACCACTTTCCCACTGCCACTTTCCAACTTCTCCCCTGCATAGTAGCCATCACTCCAGAGTATGACCCCTCCACCACCACCACCACCCACTACACCCACACCCACCTAAAAAAATCATTTTTGTATTGAGGGATTAGCCTGTCAAAACTGACTGCCCGTGTGTGTGTGTGTGTGTCCTTCACCAACTACTTTTTTAGGTTTCACTACAAATCACAAAAAAACGAAACATTATACAACATATCACAATTATTCGACTTATTGATACTGGACATATTCTCACGAGAGCACATATGACCCACCACACCCACACCCACCATTCACCATCTACCTAGGCCCAGCACTGCCTCTTTCCAACTTCTCCCCTGCAGAGCAGCCATCACTCAAGAATACGACCTCTCCACCACCACCACCACCACCACCACCACCACCACCACCACCACCACCACCACCACCACCACCACCACCACCACCACCACCATCACCACCACCACCACCACCACCACCATCACCACCACCACCACCACCATCACCACCACCACCACCATCACCACCACCACCACCACCACCACCCCCACCACCACCACCACCACCACCACCACCACCACACCCACCACGCTCAACGTTCTCCAACTGCCTAGCCCTACTCCGACTTCCCCACTGCCACCTTCCAACTTCTCCCATGCAGAGCAGCCATCACTCTAGAATACGACCTGTCCACCACCCTTGACTTCGGCGGCATCCAGACAACAGAAGCCGAGCGTGCTATCATGCGTGCCAGCAAGGGAGGGGGATGTGGGCCTGTGCAGCTGAAAGCTGCGGTGTCTCTTGCCAATGGGGCAGAGAAGTTGAAGCGACAGGTGAACATGTTATACAGTCTTTCTTATTAGTGTGGGCAAGCAAGGGGTGGGGGGTGTGGGCTAGTGTAATGGGGCGAGAAGTTGTAGCGACAGTGACATGTTATACAGTGTTCTTAGTATGGCAAGCATGGGAGGGAGATGGGGCCAGTGCAATGGGCAGAGAAGTTGTAGCGACAGTGAACATGTGTTATACAACAATAAATGTTTTGTCATAGTGTGGCAAGCCAGGGATGGGGATGTGGGCCAGTGCAATGGTTCAAGAAGTTTGTAGCGAAAGGTGAACATGTTAGACCGTGTTTTTAGTGTGGGCAATCATGAGGGGGGAGTGGCCCAGTGCAATGGGCAGAGAAGTTGGAGCGACACGTGAACATGTTATACAGTATTTCTTAAGTGGTGGCAAAATCAGGGAGGGGGATGTGGGCCAGTGCAATGGGGCAGAGAAGTTGTAGCGACAGGTGAACATGTTATACAGTGTTTCTTAGTGTGGGCAAGCAAGGGAGGGGGATGTGGGCCAGTGCAATGGGGCAGAGAAGTTGTAGCGACAGGTTGAACATGTTATACAGTGTTTCTTAGTGTGGGCAAGCAAGGGAGGGGGATGTGGGCCAGTGCAATGGGGCAGAGAAGTTGTAGCGACAGGTGAACATGTTATACAGTGTTTCTTAGTGTGGGCAAGCAAGGGAGGGGGATGTGGGCCAGTGCAATGGGGCAGAGAAGTTGTAGCGGACAGGTGAACATGTTATACAGTGTTTCTTAGTGTGGGCAAGCAAGGGAGGGGGATGTGGGCCAGTGCAATGGGGCAGAGAAGTTGTAGCGACAGGTGAACATGTTATACAGTGTTTTCTTAGTGTGGGCAAGCAAGGAGGGGGATGTGGGCCAGTGCAATGGGGCAGAGAAGTTGTAGCGACAGGTGAACATGTTATACAGTGTTTCTTAGTGTGGGCAAGCAAGGGAGGGGGATGTGGGCCAGTGCAATGGGGCAGAGAAGTTGTAGCGACAGGTGAACATGTTTACAGTGTTTCTAGTGTGGGGCAAGCAAGGGAGGGGAATGTGGGCCAGTGCAATGGGGCAGAGAAGTGGTAGCGACAGGTGTGAACATGTTTATCAGGTTTTCTTAGTGTGGGCAAGCAAGGGAGGGGATGTGGGCCAGTGCAATGGGGCAGGAGAGAAGTTGTAGCGACAGGTGAGAACATGTTATACAGTGTTTCTTAGTGTGGGCAAGCAAGGGAGGGGGATGGGGCCAGTGCATGGGGCAGAGAAGTTAGGAGGCGACAGGTGACATGTTATACAGTGTTTCTTAGTGTGGGCAAGCAAGGGAGGGGGATGTGGGCCAGTGCAATGGGGCAGAGAAGTTTGTAGCACAGGTGAACATGTTAGACAGTGTTTCTTAGTGTGGGCAAGCAAGGAGGGGGATGTGGGCCAGTGCTCAATGGGCAGAAGAAGTTGTTAGCGAACAGGTGAACATGTTATACAGTGTTTCTTAGTGTGGCAAAGCAAGGAGGGGGATGGGGCCCGTTCAATGGGGCCAGAGAAGTGGTACAGCGGAAGGTTGAACATGTATAACAGTGTTTCTTAGTGTGGGCACGCACAGGGAGGGGGATGATGGGCCAGTTGCAATGGGGCAGCGAAGAGAACGTGGTAGCGAATCGGAAACAGGGTTTACAGGTTATTAGCTTAGTGTGGGCAAGCAAGGGAGGGGGATGTGGGCCAGTGCAATGGGGCAGAGAAGTTGTAGCGACAGGTGAACATGTTATACAGTGTTTCTTAGTGTGGGCAAGCAAGGGAGGGGGATGTGGGCCAGTGCAATGGGGCAGAGAAGTTGTAGCGACAGGTGAACATGTTATACAGTGTTTCTTAGTGTGGGCAAGCAAGGGAGGGGGGTGTGGGCCAGTGCAATGGGGCAGAGAAGTTGTGCGACAGGGTGTGACATGTATACAGTGTTCTTCGTTTGGGCAATCAAGGGTAGTGGGAGTGGCGCGACGTGCCACTGGGGCAGAACATGTTCACATGTTTCTCTAGTGTTGGGCAAGCATAGGGGGAGGTGGAGTGCTTGGCACATTGCAATGGGGTCCGCAGCAGTTTAGTAGCGCACCAGGTGAAGCGCGTGAGTTATTAAACTTCATCGTCTTCTTAGTGTGGGCAAGCAAGGGAGGAGGGCTTGGTGGGCCACGTGCAATTTCGGGGCAGAGACAGTTGTAGCGACAGGTGAACAGTTATACACCGTGTTTCTTAGCTGTGGGCAAGCAAGGAGGGTGGCGATGGGCCAGTGGCAATGGGGCAGAGAAGTTGTTGCGACAGGTGCACATGTTATACATTGTCTTCAATTACTGTGGGCAAGCAATCGAGGGTGGGAGCTGAGTGGCCAATTGCCAGTGGGGCCTAGAATGATTCAGTAGTCGACAGGTGCACAGGTTATTACGAGTCCTGTGCCTCTATACGTGGTGGGCAAGCAAGGGGAAAGGGGAGTGTGGCCAGTGCAATGGGGGCAGAGAATATCAGTAGGCGACAGGTGAACATGTTATACAGTTTTTTTCTTAGTGTGGTGCAAGCAACCACGGGAGGGGGATGTGGGCCATGCAATGGGGCAACGAGACACAGTCTGGTAGCGACCAGGTGACAGTTATTACACGCTTTTCTTACTTGTGGGCAACAAGGGGAAGGGTGGGATGTTGGCTGCCAGTGCCCAATGGGGCAGAGAGTTGTAGCGACAGGTGAACATGGTTAGACAGTGTTTCTTAGTGTGGGGCACCACAACCGGGACGGGATGTGAGGGAACACACGGTGCGCACATGGGTCACGAGAAAGTTGTAGCGACAGGTGACATGTACACAGTGTTTCTTGAGTTGTAGCGCCAAGCAACGTGGGGGGTCATGTTGGCCAGTGCAATGGGGCAGAGATGTGGAGCTGACAACGTGAACATCGTTACTACAGTGTTTCTTAGCATGTTGGCAAGGCAAGGGAGGGGGATGTGGGCCCAGTGCAATGGGGCAGAGAATTTGTAGCAACAGTGAACATGTTTACATTGTTTTTCTTAGTGTGGGCAGTCAAAGGGAGGGGGATGTGGGCCAGTGCATGGGGCAGAGGAAGTTTGTAGCGACAGGTGAACAGGTTATACAGTGTTTCTTAGTGTGTGCAAGCCAGGGAGTGGGATGTTGGCACAGTGCAATGGTGCAGAGAAGTTGTAGCGACCTGTGAACATGTTATACAGTGTTTTCTTAGTGTGGGCAGCAAAGGAGGGGGATTTGGCCAGTCAATGTTTCAGGAAGTTTGTAAGCTGACATGTGAACATGTTATCAGTGTTTTCTTAGTGTGGCAACCAAGGGAGGGGGATTGGCCGTGCACTGGTGCAGAGAAGTTGTAGCTACAGTGAACCTGTACCCGTAGTTTCTTATTGTGGGGGGGCAAGCAAGGGAGGGGATGGTGGTCCAGTGCCGCCAATTTGGCGGACAGAGAACAGTTGTAGCGATAGGTGAACATGTTAGTAGCCAGTATGGTTTCTTAGTGTCCGGGCAATCAAGGGGATGGTGTGGTGTGGTGGCCAGTGCAAGAGGCAGAACGAAGTTGTAGCGACAGTGTGAACAATAGTTTATACATGTTTCTTAGTGTGGCGGCAAGCAAGGGAGCGGGATGTGGGCCAGCTGCAAGGGGGCAGAGAAGTTGTAGCCGACTAGGGTGAACATGTGTATACAGTGTCATTCTTAGTGTGGGCAAGCAAGGGAGGGGGTGTGGGCCACAGTGCAATGGGGCGCAGAGAAGTTTGTAAGCGACAGGTGAACCAGTTAGACAGTGTTTTCCTTAGATGTGTGGCACAAGCAAGGGAGGGGGATGGGCGCTGTGTCACGGGGTGCAGTAGAATGTGCGCGACCGGTAGAACAGGTATACATTTGTTTTCTTAGTGTGGCGGCAAAGCATAATGG
>JACBWV010000524.1:2183391-2226894 GCA_013435795.1 Chlamydomonas sp. ICE-L
TTGATACTTGTTTCTTATTGTGGGCAAGCAGGAGGGGGATGGTGGGACCGTGCATGGGGGCAGAGACATTTTAGTTCGTGAACATGTATACAGTAGGTTTCTTAGTGTTGGCAGCAGAGGAGGGGAGGTGGGCCAGTGCCAATGGGGCAGAGAAGTTGTTAGCGACAGTGAACATGTTATGCAGTGACTTTTTATTCATGCGTGCAAGCAAGGGAGGGGGATGTGGGCCTGTGCAGCTGAAAGCCGCGGTTTCTCTTGCCAATGGGGCAGAGAAGTTGAAGCGACAGGTGAACATATTATACAGTGTTTTTTATTAGTGCAACCGGTCGCACATTGTGCGGCTTGTTGTGGCCCTGGTGTGATCCTTAGGTGTGGAAGTTTGAGCTGTAATTGGGCCTCGGTCGCCATGAAGTGCGACCACTAGTTAGTGATTTGTGCTCTGGGTTGCACCTGGTTAGCAGAAGCACAGCCCAGATAGCTAGCTCAGGCCCACCCCTGGTGGAAGTTACCTAGTCAGAAGTTCAGAACTGTGAAAGTAATGATGCCCACCTGCAAAGAAGCTGAAGTGACAGGTAAAAATGCTACATATGTAATTGTGTGAAAATGTATGTATATTAAAATGTTATATATGTATATATGTATGTATGTGAAAATGCTAGATATGTATATATGTGAACATGTCTATATAGGTATATGTGAAAATGTTACATATGTATACATGTGAAAATGCATATATGTAAACATGTCTAAACAGGTATATGTGAAAATGTTACATATGTATACATGTGAAAATGCATATATGTGAACATGTCTAAATAGGTATATGTGAAAATGTTACATATGTATGTATGTGAAAATGCATCTGTGTGAACATGTCTATATATGTGTATGTGAAAATGCATATATGTGAACATGTCTATATATGTATATGTGAAAATGTTACATTTGTATACATGTGAAAATGCATTTATGTGAACATTTTCACTGTAGCACTGAAGCACGGACTCAGTGCCCCAGTCAGTAAAACGATTGTTTGGGGTTCAGTTCATCAGTGCATTTTCGTTTAAGCCCCTACCCCCTCCCCATCACCGCTCAACCCACCACATCCCCCACCCACCACCAAACCACCAACCACCACCAACACACCACCTACCCACACCCCACACCCACACCAACACCCACCAACCCCCCCAACACCAACACACAACACACCCGACACCACAACAATCCACAACACACACCACACTCACCACCACCACCAACACCACAATACACCACCAACACACAACAAGCCCACACCTACCAACCAACACACATCCACCACCCACCAACACACCACACCCACCCACCACCACCAACACCACCACCAACACCACCAACACCAGTTGCTCTCATCTCATCACTATCACTTCAATGACACCCACCCACCACCACATCTCTCATCTCATCACTATCACTTCAATGACATCACACTATCACTTCAATGACATCACACTATCACTTCAATGACATCACACTATCACTTCAATGACATCACACTATCACTTCAATGACATCACACTATCACTTCATCTCTCATCTCATCACTATCACTTCAATGACACCCACCCACCACCACCACCACCACCAACACCAGTTGCTCTCATCTCATCACTATCACTTCAATGCAGATCGTAGCTCCTGCACGTGACAACAGTGCTTGGCGTGGTAAGGATAGCAATCTGGGACCTTTGCTGTCACCGCTGTACTCCATATATTGTGACAAACCAAGTGCGGACTCCGGGCAAGCCACCCACACCCACAACCCACCATACCAGCAAGTACCACCAGCCACCAAACCCCCCACCGGACACTGCCCCCCACCCTACCACACCTCACCACCACCACCACCTCCCTTCCGTGGGCCCCCACCACCACCACCACCATCCCTGCCGCCACCACACCCACCACCACCAATGCAGATCGTAGCTGCTGCGCGTGACAATGATGCTCGTGGCATGGATAGCCTTCTGGCACCCTTGCTGGCCCGTGTGTTGCGACAGTCCAGCTCTACCCCAGTTTGCCCGAGCTGTTGCCCCTACCATAGATGGGGACAACCAGTCAGGGACTTGGGCAACAACCACCACCACCACACCCACCACCACCACACCTCCAGCCCCACCCACCACCAGCTGCACTGCACCCCACCACCGACCACCACCACGCCCTACACCGGCACCCACCGGCACCCCACCACCACCACAGCCTAGATCCCACCCACCACCGGCCACTGCACACAGCCATCACCAACCGACCACCAATGCAGATCGTAGGCTGCTGCGCGGTGGACAATGATACTCGGGGCAAGGATAGCTCTGGCACCCTTGCTTGGCAGCTGTTGCCGACTCCAGCCCCAGGCCCCAGTTTGCTCGAGCGTGTTGCCCCTAGCCATAAATTGCGCAACCAAGGCATGGACTCGGTCAAGTCCTCGACTGTCGGGCACCAGGAGCTGGCCTGTAAGGTAAGCTGACCTCTCGCTCCCCGCTTAGCAGAACCATGCCAAATGAGTTGGGGACAGTCTCGAGCAAGAGGGGGGCCGCATCTGTATATTCAGGACAACGGTAGGCTGAGGTGTAGCAGGGGGGTGTGGGTGAGTGTGGGGGGTGGGTGAGGGGGAGGTTTGGGTTGAGTGAGAGGTGCTTGGGTGTCGAGGGTGAGGGGTGGGTTGAGGGTTAGGGGTGGGTGTTGAGGGTTGGGGGGGCTGGGTGTGTAGGGGTGAATGTGAGGTGTTGGGGTGAGTGTTGGTTTGATGGGTAAGGTGGTTGATGTTTAGGTTAGTTGTGAGTTGAGGGTGAGGGTTGGGTTCAAGGTTGGTGGCGAGGGGTGTGGTTACTTCCCCTCCCGGCTTGCAACTATGCTCAGAGGCTTTGGGGGACAGGTCAAGAGAAAGGGGGGCCGCATCTGTATATCCAGACAGCAGTAGGCTGTGTAGCAGGGGTGTTGGCGGTGAGTGGGGGGGGGTGGGTGGAGGGTGAGGGTGAATGGAGTTGGTCGAGGGGAGGGGTGGTTAGGGTATGGGGAGGGTTGGAGGTGGGGGGTGGGTTGAGGTTCAAGGTGAGATGGGTGGGTTGAGGGTGCAGGTGAGGTTTGGGGTGGGGTTGGGTTTGAGGGTAAGGTGTGGGTTTGAGGTGTTGAGGAGTGAGTTGAGGGTAGGGGGTGGGTTGAGGTTTGGTGCGAGGTGTGGGTTACTTCCGCTGCAAACCTATAGCCAGAAGCTTTGGAGGACAGGTCTGAGAGAAAGGGGGCCGCACCTGTTTAGTGTCCAACAAGCCACTGGTAGGGCTGGTGTAGCAGGGGTCTTGGGGTGAGTGTGGGGGTGGTCTTGGAGGGTGAGGGTTGTGGGTTGAGTGTGGAGGGGTGGATTGAGGGTGAGGTGAGGTGTGTGGGTTGAGAGTAGGTTGTGGTTGAGGGTAAGGTGTGTGGGTTAGGGTAAGGGGTGGGTTGAAGGTGTGAGGGTTGGGATTGAGGGTGAGGGGTGAGTTGAGGGTGATGTTTGGGTGAGGTTTGGGTGCGAGGGCGAGGGTTACTTTCCGCTTGCAAGCCTTGCTCAAAGGCTCTGGGGGGCAGGTCTATGAGAAAGGGGGCTGGATCTGTTTAGTGCAGGCAGCAGGTAGGTTGGTGAAGCAGGGATGGCAGTTTGTGGCGTGGCGTGGCATGGAAGTTCGTGGCGTGGTCTGGGTGGTAGTTTGTGGCGTTGCATGGCAGTTTGTGGCGAGGCGTGGCATGGAAGTTTGTGGCGTGGTCAGAGACAGGACGGCTTTTGGTGGGGCGTTTATGGAATGGAAATTTATGGCGTGGTGTGGCTGGCATGGTGTGGCAGTTTGTGGCGAGGCGTGGCATGACAATTTGTGGCGTGGCAAGGCATGGACGTTTGTGGTTTGGCGGTTTGTAGCATGGTAGTTTGTGGCGTGGCGTGGGTTGCAGTTTGCGGCATCGCGTGACAGTTTGTGACGTCGCGTAGCGTGGCAGATTGTTGTGTGGTAGTTTGTGGCATTGTGTGGGTGGCAGTTTGTGGCATTGTGTGGGTGGCAGTTTGTGGCGTGGCGTGGCATGGTAGTTTGTGTCATGGTAGTTCGTGGTGTTGGTAGTTTGTGGCATGGTGTGGCAGTTTGTGGCATGGCGTGGCATGGCAGTTTGTGGCGTGGCATGGTGTGGAAGTTTGTGGTGAGGCACTTCGTGGCATGGCAGTTCGTTGTGTGGCAGTTTGTGGCGTGGTGTGTGTGGCAGTTTGCGGCGCGGCATGGCATGGAAGTTTGTGGTGTGGCACTTTGTGGCATGGCAGTTTGTTGTGTGGCTGTTTGTGGTATGGTCTGGGTGGTAGGCTGTGTGGAGGCATCAGATATGATGTTGACCATGGCCACTGTTTTGGAGACAGACTTCCACAAGCATTTCAGGCTCAATGTCCCAGGCTACGTCGGCATTCCTTCGCGGTATTTTCAGGTTTTTCATACTATTTCCGGTTTATTTCAGCTATTCTAGGCTATGTTAGGCTAAGATCAAGGTTTGTACAGATTAGTTATGGGGGTGCTAGGGGCATGGTAATGACTACTGACCTCGACCTTGGTGTGTTTGGCTTACTGAACTTCACGACACATTGCGAGGCAAGGCTATTTCCGCTAGGCGCAGGCTACGTCAAGGCTATGTGTCCGGGGCAATTTCAGTATTAATAGGTCTAGTGGGGTAGGCCAGATCGCTTGGAGGATGAAGATCGGGGGGTCGGGGTGACTCCCCGCTTTGGTCGCTCTTGGGCGTTGCAAGTCGTCGTTCAACGCGCGATGGTACTGTGTCCAGTTGAGGTGAGGAGACCGCTCCCCACCCCGCGTACGACGGGCTCCTTAACACTCGACGACCCACCAGGCGTTATCATTACAGTTAGTTAATGGCTAGTCTAGCTAGTCGGCTTGTCAGGCTATGTTCAGTTTATACAGGTTAGTCTAGGAGCAGGATGGTAATGTTGACCATGATCATGGTGTTGGCTACACGACTTCACACAAATTTCAGGCTATTCCAGGCGTGGGTCGGTCTATTTTCAGGCTATTTCAGTCTACTGCAGGCTATTCAAGGCTATTTCAGGCTTATACAAGTCAGTTTGGGAGTAGGATGGCAATGTTGACCATGGCCATGGTGTTGGCTACACAACTTCACACTCAATTTGCAGTAGTGCTGTTTGTATGCAATCTGTATAGTGCAGACAGAGGTTTGAATAAATACTAGGGTTGATGTACACTGAACCCTAACTCCAGAATCCTAAACCCTTGATCTGCAGGCAATAAGGTGGCCGATGGCATTGTTCGGGGGTATGATGTTAATTGAACCCTAAACACTAAAGCCTAAATCCTAAGCCCTAAACCCTTGATCAGTAGGCGATAAGATGGTCAGTGGCATTGTTCTGGGCAGCAGCCTGGCAGGGGGTATAATGTACATTGAACCCTATACCCTAATCCCTATCCTTTATCTGCAGGCGGAAGGTGGTCATGCATGAGTTCTGGGCAGCAGCCAGGAGGGGTGTATGATGTACATGAGGGCCCTAACCCATAGACCGTGAAAGCCCTAAACCCTTGATCTGTAGGTGACAAGATGGTCAACGGCATTGTTCTGGGCAGCAGCCCGGGAGGGGGTATGATGTACATTGAGCCCCAGGCTGCTGTACCGTTTAACAATGAGCTGATAGGTGCTCGTGCAATCGCAATGGAGGCTGAGGAGGAGGTTCTGTTTGAGCTTTCAGGAAAGCTGATGGGCATCGTGGATGACGTCTTGTATTCTTTCAAGGTAAGAGCATGTATTCGAATTTGAATTTGAATTTGAAAGCTGAAGGGCATTGTGGATGACGTCTTGTATTCTTTCAAGGTAAGAGCATGTAATTGAATTTGAATTTGAATTTGAAAGCTGATGGGCATTGTGGATGACGTCTTGTATTCTTTCAAGGTAAAGACATGTTTGAATTTGAATTTGAGTTGTGAAAGCTGATGGGGCATTGTGATGACGTCTTGTAAGTCGTTCCAAGGTAAGAGTCATGTATTGAATGTGAAATTGAATTGAATTGTGAATTTGAATTTGAAAGCTGATGGCAATTGTGGTGAACGTTTGGACTTTTCAAGGCTAAGGGCAGGCATGTACTGTGAATGTGAACTTTGAAGCGTAGCATTGTGGGATGATGTGCTTTTCCTTCAAGGTAAAAAGCATGTAGTCGAATTTGTGAATTTGGAATTTGAAGCTGCTGAAGGCCATTGTGGTGCTTTCTCTGTTTCCTCAAGGTAGGATCAGTGGCGATTGAATTTGAATTTTAAATTTAAACATTGTGGATGATGTTCTGTATTCCTTCAAGGTGAGGGCTCGTCATTGAATTTGAATTTGAAATTGAAACATTGTGTGACGTTCTGTATTCCTTCAGAGTGAGAGCTTGTATTTGAATTTGAATTTGAAATTGAAACATTGGGTGACGTTCTGTATTCCTTCAGAGTGAGAGCTTGTATTTGAATTTGAATTTGAAATTGAAACATTGGGTGACGTTCTGTATTCCTTCAGAGTGAGAGCTTGTATTTGAATATGAACAAGTCCTCATCGCGTCGTTAGTGACACGGAACCAAAAGACGCTAGCACTTCTCACCGTTGGTGTCACTTGGGTAGAGGATGCGGCGAACTAGGCCTCAGTCCTGCTTCGTACCAGGTTACCCAGGGACTTCACGCTGAGGAGCGCCGCACCCTCAGTGGTTAGCTCTGGCGATAAGTGACACGACATTTGTGGAGAGTTGTGGCTATCTGAGCGACAGGGTGACCAGGGTAATTTCCGAAGCGGATGTCGAAGCGCGCGCTTTTGCGCTTTTGAGCGCTGACTTTTTGACCCCCGCTTGCGCTTAAAGCGTGCAGTTTTTTATTTTGGGAACCCCTGGGGCGCTGCAAGCAATGTGCGCTTTTTGGCACTACAAAGCGCAGTTTTTTTTTTTGTTTCAAGTGCCTAACGCGCTGGCCAATTTGGCGCCATTTGAAGTCCCTGGTGGCAACGGAATCGGGGGGCAGTGGACTGAAGCCAGGGGGTAGATGACAGTTAGGGCCAAGGGGTGCGACTGTTTTCAATTTTTGTTTTGTATTTCTTGGGGGTCAGACACAGCGCGGTGGCTATTGGGGCTCCTGCCCCCCAGAGTAACATTGGCGAGGGTTTTGCAAGGGATGCCAGAGGCACGGATAAAGCGGACCAAAGTCAGTTAGTTATGAGGCAGTTGGCTGATGTGTCAGGCTTTGTCACGGTCGCACGTCGGTCGGTCTGTGGGTCGGTCGCAAAAACAAACGGCCCGCCCCCCAAGGGGGGGATCTGTTGAAAATGTGGATGACCTTCTGTACTCCTTGTACTACTAGTAGGGAACGGCAACTAAAAGTAGTGTTTGAAAGACTAATATTAATTAATATTATTGATAGGGTGTCCAATAGGGTCACAATAATTAGGTTGTCAATAAATTCAAATTCTGGGGGACGGCTGCGGCTTCCTAATGTTATCTAACATTCACTTTAGTAGCATTCACAAACTATACTAAACCTAACGCTAAGCCTTTCCCTAACCCATCCCTAGTGCTGCTAGGTATGCATGCTGTTGGTCTGGCTGGATGTGGTTTGTCACAGCGCACACAGCACACACACACACACACACACCAAACGCACACCCACAATCAAAGAGCACAGGCAGTGCTGTGGGGGTGGCTGGATTTGTTTGTCACATGGCCTCCGTTGCGGCCACGGTGGGATTGGGACCAACCCTTACCCCCACCCCCACTAACCCCCGACATGTTCTACCACCACCACCACCCCACGCAGAGATAAACAGTGCTGCGGTGAGTGCAGCCTGGTGGTCCGTCACTCTCGCGCCACATCAGCACGCAGTGCCAGCCCGCCCCGCCCGCCCGCCCGCAATCCGCCCCCCTACAAGCTACAATAACATCACACACACACACACACACACACACACACACACCCATACACCTCCCTCCCCCAACCTCTCCCCCCCCCCCCCCCCCCCCCTCTCCCCCCCCACACACGACCGCCCCTCAAACATCACTCCACCCCCACCCGAGAACACCACACACCCCGCCCCGCCCCCACCCCCCCCCCCACCCCCACCCGACCCCCGGCCCTCCCCCCGTCCCCCCCCCACCTCCCCTCCCACCCCCCCCCCCGCCCCGTGACCCCCCCCTCCCCCCGCCCCACACACACACAAATACGCACCACACACACAGCACACCCACACACATGCAGGCTGTGGTGTGGCTGGATGTGGTGGTGACTCGTGCACGTTACGGCCACTGGATTGGCGGCTCCCTCCCGGAGATTGTACCCTGGGAAAAAGTATTTCGCGCACGTGGGGCTGGTGCACGAAGGAAAGCTCGAAAGCAAGATGTTGCAGAAACAGCTGAGGAGGTGAGCTATTTATACTTTCTTCTTCGGGATTTCTGATCCAGGATTCGGGATTTCTTCTTTGGGATTACTGATTTGGGATTTCTGGTTTGGAATTTCTGATTTGGGATTACTGATATGAGATTTCTAATTTGGGATTTCTGGTTCGGGATTTCTGATTTGGAATTACCGATTTGGGATTTCTGATATGGGATTTCTGATTTGGGGTTAATGATTTATGACTCGGGATTCATGATTCGGGATATCTGATTTGGAATTTATGTTGCTACTACACAAACAAGGTTGTTTGAACAAGTTCTTTCAATTGCCCACTCCTTGTCTGGGATCTGTTTATTTTTTGGATCTATTTATAATCTATTATCTGGGATCTGTGCATTATTTTGGATCTATTTATGATCTATAATCAGGCATCTGTTCCTTCAGGTGTAACATGTGGCGAACAGAAGGTGTAACATGTATTTCTTTATCAGGGCATCCCCATCGCCCATGGGCTGCTGAACGATGCCTATTAGGACCGATGCCTAATATAGAAACATGTGAGGAGGTGAGCGTGAGTGTAAAGAAATACATGTTACACCTGATAAAGAAATACATGTTACACCGTGATGAAACTACAAGTCACGTTACCCAATAAAGAAATACAGGTTACACACACATTACAACACAAGGCCTGAATAAACACACAGGGTTACACGCTGATAAAGAAATACTGTACAACCTGATGGAAGATACGGTCCACGGAACATAAGAGAAATACATGTCACACCTGATAAGAAATGCATGTGACAACGCGTGATAAAGAAACTACAATTTACAAACGCAAGCAAACAACAACCTGATAAGAAATAACATGTTACACATGATAAAGGAATACATGTTACACCTGATAAAAAAATACATGTTACACCTGATAAATAAATACATGTTACACCCTGAGTGACATACTAATCAATTTACAAATCACCGGATACGAAGACATGGTACACATGAAAAGACATACATGTTACACTTCTATGACGAATGCAGGAGGTTAAGGGGCCCATCCGTTCCGTTGTGCTGGGGCCAACCACCAATGGAGTTGAGCTATGTTATTATCTGAGATCTATTTATTCTATATTATCTGGGATCCATGTACCATCTGGGATCGGTGTATGATTTATTATCTGCAATCTGTTTATTATTTATTATCTGGGATCGATGTATGATATATTGATATATTATCTGGGATCTGTTTATTATTTATTATCTGGGATCGATGTATGATATAATGATATATTATCTGGGATCTGTTTATTATTTATTATCTGGGATTGATTTATGATGTATTATCTGTGATCTGTGTATTATTATTACGCGATGTTTATGGTTTATATCATCTGTGATCTGTTATTAGTATTATCTGGGATGGGGGGGCGATGTTATGATTTTGATCTGTGATCTGTGGTAAGTAGTTATGATGCCCTGGATGGATCGATTAGAATAGATGTAACTGGATCAATTTAATTATCTGGATGGTTTAGTATTATTAAACTGGGATCATTTTATCTGGGAAGTCGATGTATTGATGGTATTAACTGGAATCATTTTGCTTGTTCCCCCGGACATCGTGTTCATGATTTATTATCTGGGATCAAGTTATTATCTGGGATGGATTTAGTATTTATTAACTGGGATCAATTTATTATCTGGGATGGATTTATGATTTATTATCTGGGAGCAATTGATTATCTGGGAAAAACCCTGAGCTTCACTCATGCTGTATGCTAGATGGATGGTGATCCCGATGAGAAGTACACTGTACTGCCATACCCCTGAGTAGAAGTACGCACTAAAGACTAGAGACCACTACTATTTGCGTTAGAGTATGGCCTAGCGACTGACCCACAAGCTTCACCACACTCTCATTGCAATCGAGATATGTGATCCCGATGAAGTACGCACTACAACCTTTGCCCCGTTCTTTTCTAAGTTTTGTCAACACCCGTGCGGCCCCAAGATTTATAGCACACTCTTTGTTTCCTTGATGGATGGGGAGTATAAGGTGTGAAGGTGTATCACCCAACCCTAAATCCTAAACCCTAAAACATAAACCCTAAAACCTAAAACACACACTCTTTGCATGCCAGATGGATGGTGATCCCGATGAGAAGTACGCACTACGCCTGCGCTCCTTGAAGCACCCACTGCTTCATGGCAACGCTGCGTAGCAAGGCAAAAGAGAAGTCAGAGATTGCGAGTTACGAGCCATCGGTGGCGTAGTGCCAGGCGATGAGGACTTGGGGAATACAGGGTGGAGTGCCCCCGACCACCACAACCACAACAACGACACAACACACCAACAACACCAACAACAACACGAACACCGACCAACCCGCACCAACCCCAACCCCACCGACGACACGCGGGATCCAACCCCCCCACCCAACGCCCTACTACCCCCAACAACCACCACCACCGCAACACACCACCCCCACCACCAACACACCAACCAACACCACCCCCCCCCCACGCACGCACACCCCCACACACCACCCCACCTCAACACCAACACACAATCAGAAGACGAGTGCGCGAGATCGATGGTCTTGGTGGTGTGTGCCAGGCGGCATGAGGACTTCGACGATGCCGGGTGAGGCACCACCACCACCACCACCACCACGCCCACCACCACCACCACGCCCACCACCACCACCACCACCACGCCCACCACCACCACCGTTTGTATTTTATTTCTTTTATGTATTTGGGATGTCCATTTCAAGGAGTGGACCCATTTCATTTCATCAAACCGGGGGGCCACCAAGTGCTTCAGGAAGAAAACTTGAAGAATGTTTACATCAGTGATGAGCTGATTATTTAGAAGTGCATGGAAACAGCGTTGAGGCATGTGTTGGGTTCATATATTGTGGAAAGGATCTCCCAGCACGTTCGGTCACACTTGAATTATTACACCCATGAGGCCCGCCCCCCCGAGCCCCCCCCCCCCCCCCCCCCCGGGCCCCCCCCCCCCCCGCCCCCTCCTGCCTGCGTGATATCTCCGAAGTGTTGGGTGAATATCGTGCAGAGGAACCCCCCATAAACCCGCCATCAAGCAGGGCAAGCCCCCCCCCCCGCCCCCCCCCCCCCCCCCCTACCACCCTGAGCCCCCCCCACGCCCCACCCACCCGATTACCCTTCATGATATCTTGCAAGTTGGTTTGGTATCTTGGCTGAAGTGACCCAAAACTTATCCTAATTCCCTATACAATAACGCCATTGTAAAACCAACTATTTCACAAGTTGGATTGAAAAGTTCTAATAAATGAGCTTAGGTCAGGGCGAGGTAGTTTAATTTGATACTCTACCCTACCCTGCCCTACTCCACCTGCCCTACACTACCCCCCTGCCCTAATGCCACCTACCCTTGCCTACCGACCTACCCCTGCCTACTCCACCTACCTGGCCTACCCTACCCTCCCTACCCTGCCCTCTCCACGGTCTAAATTAAGCGCCCGGGTCAAAAGACTTTGCCCGCAGTTGGGTTGAACAGTTGTTTTAATTGACGGCTCTTGTATTACAGAACTATTTAATAGTTGGGCTGAACTGTGTTTAATAAATGATCTTAGGTCAGCCGCCAGTGCTTAACGGTTTTAGAGACAAATTTCAAACTTTTTTTGTTGGGTATGATAAGGATAAGATGATAAGGATAAGACAAGGATAAGATAAGGATAAGATAAGGAAAAGATAAGGAAATAAGGATAAGGATAAGGATCAGGATAAGATGATAAGGATAAGGATAAGATGCAGAAGGGAATGTTTTGTAAGCACATGACTTTCTGCTAAGGTGGTTTTGTTCGAGTTTATGTAGCTTTATCCAGATATCTTTTTACAATGGTGCTGCTCTTGGTGCAAACGTTGCTGTGGATGACTGTTCTGTCTCCTCCCCTGCACCCCAGGAAGACACATTGACCCTCGTGTCCGTCTCTTCCCCTGTGCCACAGCAGGCTAACAATTCTGACTCAAAGAGTGGAGTGCAGGCATTGGTGGTGGGTGTTGCTGTTGGTGGTGGAGCTGTCCTGCTGGCTGTCATCCTCGGAGCGCTTGGAGTTTATGTAGCTTTATCCAGACTGAAATATGCAAAATCATATACACATATGTACACACAACCAATCACACACTCACACACACAAAAAAATAAACACATTAAGTTATCACACTTGTGCACGTGCTCTGCCGCACACACAAGGCAAGCAACGTCAACAAACACAAACACAAACACCACAAGCAATCACACACAAACACACACAAACACACACAAGCAATCACGCACACACAAACACACACACACACACACAAACAAACCGACAAAGACATACACAAACACATGCGCAAACACACACACAAACACACAAATACATACACAAACACACACACTAACACACACGCAAACACACACTCAAACACACACAAACACAAACACACTAACAAGCACGCACACACACACAAGCACACACATGCACACACGAACAAACAATCACACACACACGTGCACACAGGCAACCACACACTCACATACACACAAACAAAAAGCAATCACACACAAACACACACACTAACACATAGACAAACACACAAACATGCTGAAACTCGAGTAGTCACACAAACACACACATGCTGAAACTCAAGTAGTCACACAAACACACACACACATGCTGAAACTCAAGTAGTCACACAAACACACACACATGCTGAAACTCAAGTAGTCACACAAACACACACACACATGCTGAAACTCAAGTAGTCACACAAACACACACACATGCTGAAGCTCAAGTAGTCACACAAACACGGACAGGAAGGCTGCGGCCAAGAAGGGGTCACCCACCCCTCCACGCACCACCACACACACCAACGCACCCATCAACACACCCTCCACCAACACCCCCAACGCAACCCACCAACGCAACCACGGCACCCCCCCCACAGCCCACTGCCACAGCACGCCCCCCCAGCACCCGCCACCCCCCTGACGCCCCCTTCCCCGAGCCCCTCCTCCCCGCACACAGGAAAGCCACGGTCAGAAGGGGTCAGGGGACAGCGGAATCATCTGCAGAAATCGCAAGATGTGAGGTTTCGTGATGCCGGGATGGGGAGCCCACGGTGGAGGCCACAGCAAGTCGACTGAGGACTGAGGGTGGTGTATGTACTTGTGTGGGACTAGTACGTTTGGGTGTGGGTGAGTTATGAGGTGTAGAGGTGGTGAGTGGGTGATGGAGAAGCTCAAGTGGAGTCAACAGCAACGTGCCGGAGGTGGAGGAACTGAGGGTGAGGAGTGACTGGCTGTGTACCTACTGTTGTGTGAACTATGTACTGGTCTTGGTATATTATGGATGGAGGTGGAGGGGTGGGTGAGATGGTTGATGGAGGAGCTCAAGGTGGAAGAGCTGGGGGTAAGAAGTGACTGTGTGTCTGAGTATGAACTGTGTGTGTACGTACTGTGTGTGACTAGGTACTGTGGCTGAGGGTGAGAAATTCCAGCATCAGATAGATAGAGTTAGCCGGGGGGTGTTCAAGAAGTGTTTTTCACACCATACCAGCCCATGCTATGATTTGTTTTTTGCCGCACAACCACCGTCCACCCCCCCCCCCGCCCGCCGCCCCCATCTGGCTTAAAAGGTCGTATCTTCCTCACCAATCATATTTATTGCATGAAAGTTCCCGTTGTATACTGACCTCACGTTTGCGCTGCTCTTGCCAGTTGGTCAGCTTAAAAACCGGTTGGGCTTTACCCCAAGCGACCCCGCACCACCAGAGCCCACGCACCCCACCCCACCCACCGCCACACCCACACAACAGACGAAAGTAATCCCGGGTAGTGGAGAGTAGACTGCACCAGTGAGATGTTCATCTGCAGTGTACATTTTGTTTTGAAGTGTAAGTTCTAATAACATCACGAGGGCAGGGTAAAGGAGTCCGTGAGATACAGAACACCGGTGTGGGGCCGTCAGGGCCTCTGGCAGAAACAACCCCCCACTGCTGCGACCCGACACCGCCGCCGTCATAAAGTGCACTACTGGTCATAGCTTGATCGCTGAGTTAGCAGGTCATACAGATGGTGCCGTGTGTGGCTTGTGGGTTCGGCCTACGACCAATTCGGAGAACATTAACAGGCTTGCATACCTCCCCACATACTTTTTGAGCACCCCCTGGATTTTGCAGATATTTATTTGGGATTTACGATTTTGCAGATAGGGACTTTGGATTTGGGAAGTTTTATAGAGTGAGCCCTAAACCCTAAACCATTCACCACACTGCCTCAGGGATTTTTATTTCCGCTATATATAGCGATCGCTAGTTTTGACCCCGTTTTAGCGAAATTATTGCTTTAAAAAAAGTAAACAAAAAAAGTTGTTTCTTTCTTTTTGCCCTAAATAGCCCTAAAAAGCTGCAAAAGCTGTAAAAAGCTATAGAAAGCATCAAAACGCTGTCCCTGGAGGAGGCTTAAAACCTTAAAGCTAGGAGAAACCCACTTTCAGGTTTGAAAAATAATCACTGCACTGCCTTGATCTCCCCTCAGACTCCAACTCTTGAACCCACACACACCCACCAGGATTTCGTTCCGCGTTTGTTAGCTATCGGCTCTCTTTGAACCAGCCGTTTAATTACCGCTATATAAAAAACTGTTGGCCCCAAACGGCTATAAAAAGCTGTAAGCTATAAAAAGGAAGAAAAAAACTTTCAGCACTGACTCAACAAGAATCCTGACACGTCACCTCTTTGGAGATGTGCTGAGTGATTGGGAGACCCACTGTTGAGCGCCACACACACCAACACGTCACAGCCGCACCACACACACACGACACTCCACTCACCATCTTTTTGTATGATGTGCTTGCAAGCGCTGACTGCCTCCTCGGTGCCCGTGGACTGATCATTAAGCCTGAGAACCAGCGGTCTGGCATTACAGGACCTACACAGGTACACTCCCCCCGCCCCACACACACCACAAAAAAACCTAGCCCGAACCCTAACCCACCTGACCCTACCCGACCCTAACCCTAACCCTACACTCCCGCTGGCTACCCTCTGCCTACTACCCTAACTACTCTACCCTACCCTACCCGTACCCTACCCGTATCCCTACCCGAGTCCCGACCCGATCCTACCCTACCCTACCCTACCGCTAGCTACCCGCTAAGCCCTACCCTACCCTAACCTACCCAACCCCTACCCTAATCGCGCGTATACCCATGCCTACCCTCGACGCTAACCTAACCTACCTAACCGAACCTAACCTAACCTATACCTAACTAACCTAACCTAACCTAACCTAACTACCCACCTAACCTAACATCCTACCGCTAACCCTAACCCTATACCCGACCCTACCCTAGCCCTACTGTAGCCCTACCTACCCTACTGTACCCTACCCTACTAGCCAACCCGTACCTACCCTATCCTACCCTACCCTAACCCTACCCTTACCTACCCTATAACCCTAACCCTAAGATAAACCCTACCCTAGTACCCACCCGAAAACCCTAGCCCTACCCTAACCCTACCCTACCCTAATACCGCTACCCGACCCGACCCTACCCTACCCTAACCCTGCCCTAACCCTCCCCTACCTAACCCTACCCTAACCCGACCGCTACCCTACCCTACCGCTACCCTACCGCCACCCTACCCGACCCAAACCCAACCCTACCCTACCCTACCCAACCCTACCCAACCCGACCCTCCCAACCCAAACCCAACCCAACCCAACCCACCCAAACAACCAACCCAACCCACCCAACCCAACCCAACGCAACCCAACCCTACCCAACCCTAACCCACCCACCCCTAACACCACCCACCCTACCCAACCCAACCCACCCCACCCAACCCCACCCTACCCAACCCAACCCAACCCGCTACCCTACCCTACCCTACCCTACCCTACCCTACCCACCCCTAGCCCCTAACCCTCCCCTACCCTATCTTGCTACCCTTCCCAACCCCACCCTCCCCTAACCCACCTCCTTCCCCTCCCCCCTCCCCCCTCCCCTCCCCGCTCCCCTACACCCTCCCCCCCCCTGCCCCCCCCTACCCTCCCTTCCCCCGCTCCCCTACCCTCCTCCCGCCCTACTGCTACCCTACCCTACCCTACCATACCCTACCCACCCAACACATGTAACTCATGTCGCTTTGCATGCTCCCTGGTTTCTGGTATTGGGAAAGGTCTTGGGGCTACAGTCATTGGGGAAGCTACAATAGTTGGCGCCCACATTTTCGTTTTGGACCTGGGCATGTCTTTAAAATGTCTTATCCACTTAGCATGCTGCCCGGTTTCCATGGGTATCACATGGAGGGACTTGGAATTGGTAGACGGTGAACAGCCCGGAGTTGGCTGAAAGACTATGTCACAATTCAATACAATTAAATCCAGTCCAATACAACAAAACACAATCCAGGAGATAAGACAGCGGCCATGAAGGCCTTGGGCCTCACTGTGATGGCTGAAAACCCATGTAACAATCCAATCCAATCAAATAAAATCCAATCAAATAATATCTAATCCAATCAAATCAAATCAAATCAAACACAGGTGGGAAGACAGCTGCCATGAAGGCCCTCGGCCTCACCGTGATGATGGCAAAGGCTGGTTTACCAATCCCAGCCGATGCCCCAGCTAGGCTTCCATGCTTCAGTGCAGTATTGGCGGATATTGGGGATGAGCAGAGCCTGACTGCAAACTTGTCGACGTTCAGTGGTCACCTCCACAGGATTCAGGTACGCGATTGCACATATACACTCCAGCATCACACACGAGCACACACAAACACACACACATGCATAAATTAACTTGTCGACGTTCAGTGGCCACCTCCACAGGATCTAGGTAGGTTCCTAGGTTACGATAATGATGATGATGATGATGATGACGATGTTTACAACATTTATAAACACTAGTGATCACACACACAAACACAAACAAACAAACGCAAAAACACATAAACACGCGCACACACAAGCTAACTTGCCAATGTTCAGTGGTCACCTCCACAGGATTCAGGTAGGTTCTTAGGTTATGATGATGATGATGGTGATGATGATGACATTGTTCCTGGTGCCCGAATGTGCCCATGGCTTGTATGAGTCAAGGGGGACTTCCGCATGGAGACATGTTGCACACGCTGCATGTTCTGATCAGTATGACTGATGAGTTGGCTGACGTCCATATTCTGGTTTGATGGTCACCGAGTGTCCGATGTCCATTTCAAGTTTCAAGTTTCCGAATTGTGTGTGTTCGTGTTTGATATCCATGGTCTGGTCAGATGGTCTCAGAGTGACCAATCATTATTATATCCTCGTAGTGTAATGCTGTAGTAATGGAAAAAAGAAGAATAAATGATAACAAGAAGAAGAAGAAATAGAAAATAGAAAAATGATTCAGCAGCGTTTATACTTTCCTGGTAATTCTTTTTACTGCTGAAGACGGCGGGCAGCCAAATTGCTGGCTTAAGGTGTGTGAACAAGTTCAAGTTGAAGTTCAGGTATACCCTCGTTGTGTATTGCAGTAGGAGTCTGTGGCAGAAAATAGACCCGGGGCACAAATCACTCACTCGCGGTCGCACTTTGTGGCGACGAAGGGCCCATTTCGCCCTGAACTCGCACACCTGAGGGTCGCACAGGGGTCGCACCTAGGTTGCACAATTGGTGACCGGTCGCACACAAAAAAAACAGTCTGTGGCAGTGAACAGAACAACCCGGGGCGAGCCCGTTCGTTTGCGTTGGGGCCAATCACCAATGGAGTTGAGCTAATTGAAATTGCCTTATACGGGGCGTGGGAGGCAGATGGCAAGGCCCTTTTTTGTTAATACGACACTTCACTCACACACATGCTGAAACACCACCACCTTCACAACCATCCCCTCTCCATCACCATTCCCTCCATCACCATCCCCTCCAGGCTCTTCAAGCAGAGGCTGATGGCAAGGCCCCTCTTCTACACACACACCTGCTGAAACACCACTACTTTCACCACCATCCTCCCGTCTCCATCTCCTCAAGGCTCTGTAAGCAGAGGCAGACGGCAAGGCCCTGATTCTGTTGCTATGCCACTTCACAAACACACACACACATGCTGAACCACCACCACCTTAACCACCATCCCCTCTCCATCACCTTCCCCTATATCACCATCCTCTCTATCACCATCCCCTCCAGGCTCTTCGAGGGGCGGCTGATGGCCCTTATTCTGTTGCTACAACAGTCACACACACATTTTGTTTGTTACAGTCCAGTGGTAGGCCAAATAGGCTGAAGGGACTTGCCCAATATAATAAGCTAGGAAGGGCTAAAAAGAAATGCACTGATGAACTGAACACAAGCTGAAACACCACAACCTTCACCGCCATCCCTTCCACCACCATTCCCTCCAGGCTCTTAGAGCAGAGGCAGACGGCAAGGCCCTTATTCTGTTGGACGAGCTGGGCACAGGTACCGACCCTACGGAGGGAGCAGCCTTGGGAGTGGCCCTGCTTAAGCGTATGGTTGAAGGTGCGCATTTTGTTTTTTTACCTCCACGTATTCTGAATCCTCGGTGTCACTGGTTTGTGTCGGGAAGACCCACCTCCTGTGGTGAATTTTGGCAGAAATTCTCGCTATACGCGAGACCATATTTTAGATCCCAGCTCTCAGACCCAAATCGCTACTTCGAACTCGAATCGACACGACAACCTGACCGGACACAACCCGACAGAATGTTCCATTCCGCATCTTCGATATCGCAGTCGCATGTTCGTCTCACGAGACCTGCCACCAGTCGAAATCGTATAGCATTTCACGAGCCATCCGATTTTGCCGCTCCCATGTTGCAAATCGAACCACGCGGGGCGCTCAGACCACGTTCTCGCGGAATCCACATGGAGACTTGGCATGGTGCTGCCACTGGGCGTGGCTGATACAGCAGGAGCTAGAATGCACCTACGCTGCTTATCTGCTATCATAGCAGTGCTATGCATGCAGCAGGATGCTAGAGAAGCACTTGAATGTGGCCTGATCTATTTGCATTGCTATGCATGTATGTCACTGGCCTAATTCGGTGAAGTCAACGTTCCGGACTTGTTATTGAAGCGATTTTAGCTTAATTGATCTTGTAGTACAAGACTTGTCGCTTAAAGGCTTGACAAAGTTGTTACAAATGTGTGTTACATATGTCATCCATGTGCAAAATGCATGTTTCTTAAAGGACCCCACACACACACACACCCAAACAAACAAACAAACATACAAAAACGTGGGGATGCTCCCCCCTGCCCCCCCCTAAAAAACGTTGGGGATGCTCCCATTGGACCCTCCTAAAAAAAGGCGCTTAGCGCTAAATATCGCTTGGAGGACGATGTCCTAGAAGGACGCCTAAAAAAAGCCACAAGAGTCCCACTTTCTGAAATGAAAAGCAAATCTCTGATCTTCATGATGTTTCTAATTCCCCCTTGACCCCAAGGCGCGGGCACATTTGGAGTCCAGTAGGGCACCAATACACATGTGATCATTATCATTACACCAAGTGTTGGTGTGGTATTGGCTGTACTGTTGGCGGTACCAAGTCTTGGTGTGGTATTGATGGTATTGGCGGTTGGCCCCAGTGCAAGCAAACAGGCTGGCCCCCTCAATCTCACGCCTCGCAATAAGATGTACTATGTTTGTATTCATCATTAAACCCAGTCTGGATTATACTATTTATACAATTTATGTAATTGTTTATTTATTTGATGAATTTATTTATACAATTTATTTATTGTATTATTCTATTTATTTATCCATCATTAAACCCAGTCTTGAGCGGTTTCTTGATGATGAGAAATACCTTGCTAACCGTCCCACTCAATTGGTCTCCCTTCCTCACACACACACACACACACACAAACACACACACACATACAAATACACACACACACAAATGCTGAGAGACCACCACCACCTCCATCCCCTCATCCCTGGCTTTCTGCATCTGTTCCCTCAGGTGGAATTGTAGGAGGTGTGTAGACCATCACTACGACACATCACTCACACACACATGCTGAAATACCACCACCTCCACCACCACCACCACCTCCATCCCCTCGTCCCACACTTCCTTGATCCATTGCATCAGGCGGATTTGGGAGCGGGGCGTTGACCATTGCAATGACACATCACTCTCACAGACACACACATGCTGAAACACCACCATCTCCACCACAATTCCCACCACCTCAACCCCCCCCACCCACCCACCCACCCACCCACACCAACACCATTTCCACCTCCATCCCCACTACCACCTACACCTCCATCCCCTCCACCTCAATCCACTCATCCCACACTTCTTGTATCCATTGCATCAGGCGGATTTGGGGGCGGGGCGTTGACCATCGCAACAACACATCACTCAGTCATGACTGGCCTCAAGTTTGAAGATGACCGATTTGAGAATGCAAGTGTTGAGTTTGACGAGATAGCCCTTGCACCCACCTACAAACTCTTGTGGGGAATCCCCGGACGCTCCAATGCGCTCAACATTGCAACCAGGTGCGTCTCTCTCACTCCTCAGCTTTGTGATCAACATTGCAACCAGGTGCGTCTCTCTCACTCCTCAGCTTTGTGATCAACATTGCAACCAGGTGCGTCTCTCTCACTCCTCAGCTTTGTGATCAACATTGCAACTAGGTGCGTCTCTCTCACTCCTCAGCTTTGTGATCAACATTGCAACCAGGTGCGTCTCTCTCACTCCTCAGCTTTGTGATCAACATTGCAACCAGGTGCGTCTCTCTCACTCCTCAGCTTGATCAATAAATAATCTGTGATCTATAAATTGTGATTGACAAATTATGATCGATAAATAGTTTGTTATCAATAAATTGTGATCGATAAATAACTTGGTGATCAGATAATAATAATAATAATAATAATAATAATAATAATAATAATAATAATAATAATAATCAAAGTGGTGATCCAAAAATAATGTCTTCATTTCTTCATTTTACACACCCAAAGAGAAGAGAAATGCTCGGTTGTTTTGTTTTTGACAAAGTGTCGCCATTTCGTCTGAGTGGTGTTGCACGGGTGTGGCTAAACTAGTCAGAAATGGCCTCTAGTCGCCCACTCTACGAGGTGTGTTTGTATTTGTGTACCCAACCCTTCTACTCAGGTTAATACAAGGCCTGTGCTATGACATGTATGCTAGCTAGTGCTGCTGCTCCTGCGAGTGCAGGCTGTAGTGTGGTGTGGTGTAGCTGTGGTGTGGCTGCGGTGTGGTGTAGCTGTGATGTAGCTGTGGTGCAGGCTGTGGTGTGTTGTGGCTGTGGTGTGGTGTAGCTGTGGTGAGGTGTGTCTGTGGTTTGGCCTAGCTGTGGTGTGGTATGTCTGGTGTTGTGTAGCTGTGGTTTTGTGTGGCTGTGGTGTGCTGTGGTGTAGCTGTGGTTCGGTGTGGCTGTGGTGTGGCTGTGGTGTAACTCCCAGTTGTATGTTTGTATGCGCTGTCTAGGTGGCTGTTTCTGTTTTATTCCTTTTTTTCATTCTTTATCTGATTTGTGTTAGTCAGAAATGGTCTCCCGTCGCCCACTCTTGAATGTGTGTTTGTCGCTGTGTCTTTCCGATGCCGCCTCACCATTCCAGCGTATTATGTATATATTTTTTGATCACAAATCAGTTGAGGAATAAGAGACTGTAATAAAAAGAGAAACAATAATAAAAAGAGACTGCAATTGAAAGCTATAAAAAGCTATAAAAACAAGAAAAAGCAATAAAAGGCAATCCAATCTATACAGGCAATAAAAAAGCAGGGGGGGGGGGGGGGGGGGGGGGGGGGGGGGGGGGGGGGGGGGGGGGGGGGGGGGGGGGGGGGGGGGGGGGGCAAAAAAAAGTTGAAGACCCCATCACAAAAATGTTGAAGGCATCCTTCTGCAACAGACCCCCCACCCCCCCCCCCCCCCCCCCCCCCCCCCCCTGACCCCAGAACCCACTGTACAGCCACTATCTCAGCCACCACTTAGTGGTATGGTGTCTAATTATGCTCATTTTACAAGGTTTTCAAAGGCCTATCCATTGAGGTTGGTCTCGAGACCATTGGAAATGTTTGAAAGGTAGAAAATCATCATCATCATCAATGTTACATTGTTTGGCGGGACTTAGGGGTCAGTCATTTAGTCAAAACAAAAGTCAGTCAAAAAAGAAGAAGAAGTAAACTACCACGAGGATTCGCTGTGTACATCGTTGTACTCGGGTTGGTTAGGGCGTTGTTTGTGTGGAGAGAGAGAGAGAGGAGAGAGAGAGAGAGAGAGAGAGAGAGAGAGAGAGAGAGAGAGAGAGAGAGAGAGACCCTGGACCCCCCCCAGTAATAAGGCGCACCTTTTCATTTATTTTCATTTAATTTATTTATTCGATTTAAACCTTGCAGGCTTGGCTTGGATGCAGACGTAATTGAGGCTGCTCGCAGTCGAATGGATACCTCGGTGTATGAGGCCAATGAGACCATTGAAGAGCTTGAGACTTTGAGGGAGCTCCTCAACACCGAGGAAGACATCTCTCAAGAATCCAAGGGAGATATCTTGTGAGTCATGGTTCAGAGTTTGAAGGGTTGAGGGTTTAATATTATTATATTAATTTTTTTTATTTATTAGGCATCTCTCAAGAATCCTAGGGAGATATCTTGTGAGTCAAGGGAACTCATATTTATTACTTATGAGATTATTATGTTGTATTATTATGATGATGATGATGATGATGATGATGTGAATTATTAGTATTATAATTATTAGTAGTAGTAGCAGTAGTAGTAGTAGTAGTAGTAGTAGTAGTAGTAGTAGTAGTAGTAGTAATAGTAGTAGTAGTAGTAGTAGTAGTAGTAGTAGTAGTAGTAGTAGTAGTATTGTAAGTATCACTGTTATTATCATTATCATTATTATTATTATTATTATTATTATTATTATTATTATTATTATGTGAATTATGTAAATTATGTGAATTGTGTGAATAATCAGTATTAGAATATGTGGTAGTAGTAGTATTGTAAGCATTGTTATTATTATAATTATTATTATTACTGTTACTCAAATGTGTAATAATTATTTATGTGTGAAAGACAGCAAGACTGGTAGATCTGCCATATATTGTGTAGTCATGCATGTTTCATGTATGAAGTATGTTTTATGCTTATTTCATGTAAGATGTGGTTCATGCATATGTGTAGACCGTACAAGAATCGCATATTATATTTACATATCTGACATTATATCATAATCACATATCTTCCATTATATTATGTTCACATATCTTACATTAAATTATATTCACACACATATATATATATATATATATATATATATATATATATATATATATATATATATATATGTCATATATATATGTCATATATATATGTCATATATATGTCATATATATAGTCATATATATATATATATATGTCATATATAATATGTCATATATATATGTCATATGTATATGTCATATATATGTATATATAGATATATATATATACATATATATACATACATATATATATACATATATATATATATATATGTATATGTCATATATATATGTCATATATATATGACATATATATGTCATATATATATATGTCATATATATATATATATATATATCTATATATATATAGATATATATATATATATATATATATATATATATATAATAAATATATATATATATATATATATATATATGACATTATATCATAATCACATATCTTCCATTATATTATGTTCACATATCTTACATTAAATTATATTCACATATATATATATATATATATATATATACATATATATATATTAATATACCGGAATTTTCTGTGAATGGTTAACGAACTTTTGGTTTGTTCGATCAGAAGGTCTCTGAAATCACACGGCGGACATGGACAACTGCCTGCCTGCGGTCCTGTACTGCTGACTCGATGATGCCTGCAAGTTTGAATCTCTACAGCTTCTATGCGCATCTCTGCATTACGCCCTGCGTGACCTTTCCACCTAGCCCTACCTTTCACGTGCCAAAATTATTTCGCTGTTGTGGTCTGCTTTCCGTACCATGCCTTAAACAGAACTTCAATCCTTCATCGAGTTAGTTCGTTTTTTCGCCAACTAAACCAAATATGGCGCTCAGGTTGATAGTATATAATCTCTTGCTTCTTGATGTTACCACGCTACCGCACAACCAGCACATTTTAGATGTCAGAAGGGCAGTGAACACAGCCAGTCAGCGCGCAGAGACAAGCTCTTCAGAACGACGAGGAAAGGAGCCATGAAAAACAGCGTCGACGTTTAGCCAATGCTGCTGACCCACAGCAGCGCGCGGCTTACAACCAGGCCAGGCGCGAAGCTCATGCAACCAGGCCTGAAATGAACACCAGGCTAATAATCAGACAGTACGTGAAGCTCATGCCACCAGGCAGGCTGCCGCGCGCAATTCGCAATTGATTTGTTATCATCCTCTGCACCAATGTCATGCCATCGCATTGCCTGGACGGCAGGCAATTATCGCGAGATATTTGAATTTCTTGAGACCTCCACTGCTATTACCTATCCCTACGCGATATGGCCCTTGCACCTCTCATCCAATCTCTTTCCATTGTTTCAAGCATTGATACATTTAGTGCTCAGCATGTTGTGATAGAGGACTTGCTAAACAATCCTGGTCAAAACTACATCTGCAGACCCAACTATGTTACGCGCACAGAAGAAGCTGCAGGTATGTCGCTTTGCGATTGCCCACACCCGGTATTCTCAGCAGGGTTTGCTTTCGCAAGTTGTTGGCAGGTTAAATCCGCAGCCTGCTCTTTATCCACTTCGTATTTCTGCATAAATATCTTGACTGTGTGTATGCCAAGGGAAAGATGAGGGGTGCTGGTGGGGTAGGGGGGTACATACAAGGACGTAACCCGTTCTGTTACCCAGACCAGAACCCAGGGCCTGGGTGGGATGGGTGGGGGGTGGCCAACGGACACACGGGCTACCGTACTTGTTACATTCTATCATATTCACATTACGTTATATTATATTCACATGTATTACATTATATTATATTCACATATTAAATTATATCATATTCACATATATTACATTACGTTATATTCACATGCTGCATCGTACTATATTTACTACATGATAGTATATTCACATATTACATTATATCATTCTCACATATTATGTTATATCATATGCACATATTACATTATATCATATTCGCATGTTATATTATATCATATGCACATATCATATTGAATCATATTCACAAATCGTATTCGCATGTTATAGTATATCATGTTGTATCATATTCACATATCATATTCGCATGTTATATTATATCATATTGTATCATATTCACATATCATATTCGCATGTTATATTATATCATATTGTATCATATTCACATATCTTCCATAATATTATATTCACATATCTTTAGGACTGGCAAATCATACAATGTGGGCCAAAGGCAAGTATTAGTTTTTCTTACCAAACCCCTTTGTATGAGTGTAGGGCCCATCGGCGCTCAATCAATGCTCTGCAATCTGAAGTTGGGACTCTGCAAAGCCAGCTTTCAGCGGCATACAATAATGCATTGTTCGGCATGTGGCTGTAATTTGTATCACCCATCCTCTTTGTTTTTCTCACCCAAATCCTTTGTATGAGTGCAGGGCCCTTCGGCGCTCAATCAATGCTCTGCGATCTGAAGTCGAGACTCTGCAAAGCCAGCTGTCAACAGCACGCAGCAATGCATTGTTCGACATGTGGCTGGACTACCGGGTGAAGTTCAAGAAGGCTAAGGATATCAGGAGAAGCTGGAGACGAAGCAGCCTCCCCTTTGGAATGAAGCTTACTGATTATGTCTTCCCGGAGCCGCCTTCATCTGATGCTGATGCTGTTGCATCGGCACTGGGCATGGCCCCCCCAGCTCGCGACGGGACCCGAGTCCTGGCAGAGAGCAGCACGGCGGAGACCGAGGAGAAAGCTCGGATCCTGACAGCCAAGGAGAAGAAGAAGGACAAGAAGAAGAAAAAGAAGAAGAAATAGTGATGGTTTGGAGCTTCAGAATTTAGCTACATAATTTAGCACATGTGTAGCACCTTCAAGGAAACCCTGCTTCTACCTGGTCAGCCTCTCATGGGACATAGCAGCTGATAACTGTGTTGCACATTGTTTCTTTTGGGGGCTTCACGTAGCAGCTTCCATGCATCTGCATTTCCCTGTCCTTGGGCCAAACCTAAAGCTAGCTAGTGTGTCTGAAAACTGACATGATAGGCGCTCCAATGCAGCTGACAGCTTTGGGATTGACACAGCCGCTGCCTTGTGGAGCTGGATGGAAGCTGCCATAAGTAGCCCAAGAATGAAGCAGTGGTGATGCAACAAAGCTGAGAGCGTTGTACAGAGACAGCACAGGGATGGACAATCGAATTTGAATTTGAATTGTTACATGTTTTCAGCCAGCTCTGGGCTTCTCACTGTTTTCCAATTCCAACTTCCACTGTGCGATACCCACGGAAACAAGGGAGCACTCACAAGCAGATTAGACCATTTAAAGACTTCGTTTTTCTTTTCAGCTACCAGCAGCAGCTTGTAGGTAGCTTCCCTGACTAGCTACCCAGAGTAACCCAAAGCAACGTAGTGCATCAGGAAGCTTGCCAAGACATATGTCCAGCGCTGTTGAAATCTTGGTACTCAGCCCAGTGGCTGGCTCGTGGAGCTGCCTAGGAGCTGCTGCTCTTAGTACAAAAGCAATGTTAAAGACTTGTCTAGGTCCTGGACATTCGAAGACAAGAAGAGAGGAAGGAACAGGAAGCGGGAGAGGTTCCAAGCTTCTTGAACTTGAACTTGGTTACATAGCTTCAGCCAGCAATTTGGCTGCTCGCCACCGAAGGCAGTATTTAGTTTTTGCTAGGCTTCTGTTCATGTGATTACATTCCCTCCTCCACCCCACCATCACAACCACCACGACCATAGTGATAGAATATGTGTGTTTAATTTAATGTGTAAACTTTTACAGAATAGTGCCTGGTCAGCAGTTATATAAACTTGAACTTGGTTAACGCAGCCCTTAAGGCTGCTCACCGTCTTTGTCAGTGTTATTATTAATTCAGAGCAGCGCAAAGTCATAAGATTTTTCAGTATGAAATTCTGCGAGGAAGTATCGCCCATCTGGTATGAAGCGGTATCAGAGCTCTGTGGCCCCTATTATCGTCTGCATGAATAGCAGCACACACATTGGTATGTGGGATCATTTACTTATGATTGTATAATTAAATGATGACTGTAGCACAAACTCAGGGCCCCCATTGGTAAAACGATTACTTGGGGTTCAGTTCATCAATGTTTGTTCTGTGTAGTCCTTCCTGCCACGGCAACACACAATATAAATGTAAACACAATATAAATGCTAACTGCAGGCAATGTAATTATCTTACTAACCCAACGCAATGATACTTAGTACCCAAAGATTGCCGGCAGCTTGATGGGCTGTTCACCCGTTGGCCCACAAACCCATAACACACAACTCACAACCCATTATAGACAACGCATGACCCGTAACCTGTAATGGGTAACCCATAATCAAAGTCATCACATAATTACATAACCTACAAACAGCCAAACGATTCCATCAGCCACCACTCAGGTACAGTAAGAGGCACACAGCAGGGTAATAAAAAGGCCTAAGTTAGTAATATAGCATGGTCACCCACCAGCCACAGTATACCACAAGCCATCGGAATCCCGTGGGCAGCAGCAAGCTAGGGACAGCCACAACTTCACAATATGCAAGAGGCCACTACTCACAAAATACAACGACAATCAATGGCACCTACACGCCTACCTACATCAAATGGCGTAATCATCTACATGCCATTGATGGCCCAAGACAAGCCCGCTCCACAACGTCCGGGAGGGGTCTCAAAATCAAATCCTCGGAAAAAGAAAGGCAATGTCGCGAATTGAAGGGGGGAAGACAAGAGAGGGACCGAAGGCCTACTGTCGCAACGCCCATGGATGGTAGGGAGACCATCTCAGCAGGGGGGCGAGAGTGCATTATGAAATTCGGGTTGGCGCGCGCAACGCAGCTGGCGAGATCAAGGACAGCTACAATCTGTCAGGCATCCACCTGCTGCGTACCGGTATTGAGCGTTATATTTTGGCGATTTTGGCGCCACGATCCTTGATTAGCGCTGGTACGAGATGCTACCAACAGTTTGAGAGAAATAGGACCAGGATGATCAAACTGGTCTTCGTCAAGAACCAACAAGGGCATGGAAGGAGCAACAAATTCAATTCCCCCAACGCATGGCCCAGAAATAATGAAAACGAAAGATCCAATTGTCCATCTGCTCATTCGATACTTTCTCTGGGCGCAATTGGTCAGCGAGGAGAAGCGCTTTACCTTTCAGCTGTATAGCCACGTATGGTATCGCCCTTAAATTTCCTCCAACAACCTCATTATACAATTTTCAGCTTTCTACCAGGCCACTGACACTGGCGACCTGATCAGGTAGCTATGATGGCTCAACACGCAGCAGCAGGAGGTGATAGACCAGAGTTTTGATTTATGGTTAGATAACGTTTGCTCGGTACAGTCATGCTCATAAATCGAGGCAGATATTATTTTGACAGCTGCAACCACAACTGACTGCACCATATAATCAACTGACTGTACCATAAAATCAAGTGACTGTATTAGATATCACATCAGATATGCTTGTAGCTACCAGCTGCCAGATACCATGCCAGGTCCTTCGCCTTCCCAGCTGCTAATTTTGATGAATGCCTTTCTCTGACCTACCCTAATCCACCAGGTGGGCGGCTAGCGTGCCAAGAACATAATGAAGTTGCTCCTGGACTTCAAACTTATGCGTTAAACAGATAGCTGTTTTACATTGCGACTTCAATCGTTTCAGAATGCCCGCTTTCAGCTCCGAGAGTTACTATGTTGATGAGGAATTTAAGAATGCAGGCCGTCATGTTCGGCACGAGGGAGCTCAAGTTGCTCAACTGGTGAAGTCCGAGAAAGCCGATTTTGAGGCTGCTGTCTGTGATGAGGATGTGTTGAAGCATGGAGTCTGTTTGGCTCAGCTCGACACCAGAGAACTGGTTATTGCAAGGATTAAAAAGCTGTGGGCTGTAAAGCTTCGCGAACGCCATGGTCGAATGCTACCAGATGACATGTTTCGGGAGCTGAAAGACTATCATATCTCAAAGAGAGGTAAGGTGTCTGAGTTTTGACGCATCCCCGCCTTCTAGCTTTCAACTCTTTTTCAACGTGCATTCAACGAGGTCCATTTATCTCACCAAATTGCGTTTCTATTGCGCGCTTTGATTGAATGAATTGCCAGAACCAACCTTCACCCCTTGCTGGGATCCCAATTTCTCCCCACTGCGATCAGCCACAGCAAGCAAGCAACGAATCACATTGCTAGACGAGTGAGAGATGCTTGAATGCTTCACTAGGCGTTTCACTATATTGCTAGCTATCAGCAGGCACGAAGCGAAAACACCCATCCTTACCCCACCACCTCTTAACCATACCTATCACTTCACACTCCTGCAGACACGAGAGTCCGACGCAAGAACTTCCTGAGGAACCTGTTCCTGGACAGGAAGAAGAAAAGGTTCATTCAGCAGACCGCATGTGTACGTCTCTAGAATGCTTGTTTAGTATTTGTGTTAATTACAACCCATGGGCATACGAGGTTGCTTGCTTGATTGGGGGGGGATAGTGTGGGATTGGAGGGGGCTGTGGGAATGGCAGTGGGTGCAGCCAGGCCTGGTGGGGTGTGTGGGAAATAAAGCCTGTTAGTGGGAGGCACTTGGATGCGAATGGATAATGCTGGACGAGCTGATGCTGGATCGATCTTCCCCAATAATACGTAATTAACATAAAAACATATGGGCAGGGCAGGCCCCCCCCACCCCCTCCCTCTCAAGCACGACTTCGATCAGGCCTCTGGGCTGGATCGGGCTGGATCGACCTGCCTATGCTCGAAGACCCACCCGCGCACCCAGCGACCTAAACTAAGCCATTCCTTGATTTGATGGTTGCAGGAGCCATGCTTGTGGAAAGGCAACGACCGATTGCGCCACCCGCGCAACCGAATGAAAGCTGATATCGTGGCCCAGCTACCCAGCGACATGGGTGCCAAGGCACAGCCCATGTCAGTCCTCAAGTATGCGGAGTACAGCCGAATCCTCGTCCCTCGCCAGAACCACAACGAGGTTGATGCCACCTCTACGGGTATCCCATCAGCAGACGCCAAGCCTTTGAAGGGTTTGTTTGAGCAGCCCCAGAAGCTGGGAAATGGAGCTTTCGGCACCGTATTCATGGCTGCTCATGATGCAGTTGAAAACCTCCGATATGAGGTAAGAGCATGGCTGATTGTTGTGACAGTGTGTGATGATGGATGGGGTAGGCCCTGCCCAGTAGGGTGGGGTGCATGCTTGACCAGGTGATAGTTTCTTTGCATTAGATTGTCGTCTTGTGACAGCTCACACCAGGCTCCATGTAGTGAGGAGGGCAGCTTCCATGTTTTGCCGCATGTATGCCTCAATTCATATTGACTGTTGAATTTGAATCCACTTGCCGGGGGACTGCTACTTGGGCAGTTCAGGGGTCCTGCCCCCTAGCAGTACACATGCATATTAACTGTTGAATCTGCTTCACTCCCCAGGCTCTCAAGATCTCCACCTGGGCACCAGCGGCTACTGTCGCCTACTGGGCGACTGAGGTGAGTGAGGTCACCTTCCACATACCTTCCACATGGCGGCACAGTAGAATCTACTCCATTGTTTACACAGTTTACAGTCAGTATTATACCCACAACGTGGGCTGGCTAAGAGGGGATTGCTACTTGGGCAGTACAGCAGTACACACACACCTAGTTGTGCTCCAAGACATTCCCTACTTGCCCCTGTGCATGTTGCATGCGGCCTTATCCTACATCATATACCACATACCTTCCACCTATAGTAGCTCATCCCCTCCCCTGCCTGCCCCTGTTTAGGTTGCATGCGGCCTGGAGCTGGATGGCGCACCCCACTGTATGGGCTTGCAAGGCTGGAGATTGGAGACAAGAAAGATGAGAGGCAAGGCCATGTGCCGCCTCCATGTCGCCATGAATCCCATGCAAGCCAAGTAAGCTCTTGTTTCTGATGTGGAATACTCACTGGTCTCACATGCATCTTACTAATGCAACTAAATCTATGGTCTCACCTGCAACTTACTAATGCAAGTAACTCTATAGCCTCACATGCAACTTACTTATGCAACTAAGTCGATAACCTCACATGCAACTTAATATGCAGCTAAGCACGCGCATGCCATATTGCCACAATATGATTGTAAACAAAGACTGGGTGTGTATGTGTATGCATAGAATGATATAGTTCAAGCAAAGTGTGGCTTACTCACTACTTCACCTGCCATCACCTGCCTTCATCACTACTTCACCTGCCATAACCTGCCTTTATCACTACTTCACATGACTTCACCACTACTTCATCACTAATTCATCGCTGCTTTACCTGCCATCACCTGCCTTCACCACTACTTCACCTGCCATCATCTGCCATCACCTGCCCTCACTACTTCACCTGCCTTCTCCACTATTTCACCTGCCTTCACCTGCCTTCACCACGCCCGATCACACATTTGGATGGCAGAACCTTATACGATAGAAAGTCAGTCCTGGCCTTGACTACACTGCAAATGTGGGGGGCGATCGACACACTTTCCTGCACTCCTACGCCACCCTTCTCACCCAGAATGCACCCTTATAAACCCAGTACGCCGCAGTGCCGCAGAACCCCCCAATTAGCAGTGCTGACCTCCCGCCATGTGTTTCCCCCATGCAGCTTGGAGTCACTGGTGTACAACAGCACGGAGGGTATCAGCGGTGTGAACTTCCTCTCCCTCCTGCTGGGCGCATTCCGTGGGGTGGAGGCCATGCACAGCAGGGGCATTGTTCACTCCGACATCAAGGAGGACAACTTCTTTGTCTCACTGGAAACTCTTGAGGAAGGAGAAGTGGCCGTCCACTCACAAGCAGAAGCAGCTGTCAACGGATGCAAGGCTATGGTCTTTATTGGTGACTACGGTCTGTCGCACAAGGGGCTTGAGGACTATGGATATGGATACCGTGGCCGCATGGGCATTGATGACAATGAGATGTCTAACTTCGCCCGGGACATGTTCGCCCTTGGCGTCATGATCGACAAGCTGATGATGAGTGGTAACATCAACATGTCCATCCACAGTGAGGATAACCTGCTAAATCTGGTGGGCTGCCTAAAAAGACCCATCCCCAGCAAACGACTCTCGGCATCTCGAGCGGTGAAGTTCCTTGCAGGCCTTCTTGACCAGGAGGAAATGATTGTGGCTATGGTTGCGCAGACGATTGTGGCGAAGGTGGTGTCTGGTATTGTGGCAAAGCTTGTGGCTGACGAGCAGCAAGTTGCTGAGCTTGTGGCTGAAGAGCAGGAAGTGGCTGAGGTGATGAATGAGCTTGTGGGTGAGCTTAAGCCGGAAGAGCAGGAGTTGGCCCCTACTAAGGTGCTTGGCCAGCCTCCCTCCTCCACGGGCCACAACTGCCCCGCCCATGAGTGGGAGGGTGCCTATGAGCGGGATGGTGCCGTTGAAGAGGAGGGTGGCTATGCTGATGATGATGTGGAGGGTGCCTATGAGTGGGATGGTGCCGATGAGGAGCAGGAGGGCGCCCATGAGTGGGAGGGTGCCTATGAAGAGGAGAGTGGCTATGAGTGGGATGGTGCCGATGAGGAGGAGGAGGAGGGCGCCCATGAGTGGGAGGGTGCCTATGCGTGGGATGGCGCCTATGAGGAGGAGGAGGAGTGGGTGGAGCTTGACGAGGCGGATTGGAGGCAGTTGGAGGAGGAGAGGCAGTTGGAGGGGAAGAGGCTGTTGGAGGAGGCGAGGCTGTTGAGTGAGATGAACTCACTGAGGAGGCGGATTGAGGAGGCAAATTTGAAGCAGTTGGAGGAGGAGAGGTTGTTGGATGAGGAGAGGCTTTTGGAGGAGGCGAGGCAGTTGGGTAAGATGAACTCATCACCACCTGCATGGTGGATGTCTCTGAGCGACCCTGGCGTTGCTGGCGATGGCTTTGGCTTCGTCAGCACTGAGCACAACGATGTAGCTTGGGTGCTGAAGGAGGAGGTCAACAACACTGGAGCAGTATCCCAGGAGAACAGCTCCATTGCCTCCTTGGACATGACTGACGAGGAGGTGGGGGGCAGTGGCTGTTTCCCAGTGGCAGATGCTGTGATGGCTGCAGGCTGCATATGTGAAGCTTTGGGTAGGGAGGTCGTGAGATTTGCACGCTCACTCCTTCCCACCTGGTGAGCTGTATGCCTTTGTCCTGGTGTGACTGAGTGTGGCCAGAGTCCAATAGCTTTTTTTATACAGCTAAGAGCAACAGCTTCTTGACAGCTCCCCTGACTAGCTATTCAGCCAACCCTATGCAAGCTAGGGCACCTAGAAGCGGATACAATCAACTGTTCAGCACAGCTTACATATTGGGGTGCAGTGTAGTCGCTGGCTCAGGGAGCTGCCTAGAAGCTGATAAAATCAACTGTTCAGCACTGCTTACATATTGGGGTGCAGTGTAGTCGCTGGCTCAGGGAGCTGCCTAGAAGCTGATAAAATCAACTGTTCAGCACTGCTTCCATATTGAGGTGCATTGTAGTTGCTGGCTTAGGGAGCTGCTTAGAAGCTGCTCAGAAAAGCCGAAAAGAAAAGCCCTGCATTGTCCATGCTATTGGTTGATGCGTCTCAGGCGGTAGGGACCAGCGGTCCTGGATTCACTACGTAAGGCATTGTCCATGGTACTGCTTGATTTGTCTCTGGCGTCTCGCGTGTATACCTACATGGAGCAAGCCCTCCAGTGGGCAAACTGATTATGATGACTGATGATTACAATGCTATTTTGGTCCTCTATTGGTCTCCACATGCGCTCACAGCTTGACAAAGGCAAGGGACAGTAACCACAGCTTACATAACTATGCTGGTGCTCTATTGGACTGGGGAGGCCACTAGAGTACCAAAATGGTTTCGTAAGCTGGGCTCGCTGTCCCCTTGCCCTTGTCAAGCTGTGGGCACATGTGGAGTCCAACAGAGCACCCAAGTAGTTGTGTAAGCAGCAGTTGTAGGCCGTCCAGTGGGCAAAGTGATAATGATGATGCTTACCTTGTCTGGGAGCCTGATAAAGTCAGATGGAGAGTGACCGCATCATGACAGTCATAAGGGGGGAACTAGGTGGTTGGCCCCAGCGCAAGTGAACAGGCTGCCCCCCTCAACCTCACGCCTTGTCATAAGGCGTAACATCTATTTATGTATTCGTGGGGTGGGATGGGGTGGGATGGGGGGCTGCTGTTGTGTTGCTGAAGTACTTTCAGACAACGTGTTGATATCTTGCATAGCCACATTGGCTTGCCAGCGCTATTTATATATATGTCAGAGGAGTGATTCATTGCGTTCTCATATTCTGTCACCCAATTGGCGGTGAATCAGTGATTCTGAATAAGTTAGGGATGTGATTCTGACTGGCCAGCTATTGGCAGTGAATCAGTGATACTGAATAAGTTAAGGATGTGATTCTGACTGGCCAGCTTTTGGCAGTGAATCAGTGATACTGAATAAGTCAGGGGTGTGATTCATTGTGTTCTTGTATTCTGTCACCCAATCATTGGCGGTGAATCAGTGATACCGAATGAGTTAGGGATGTGATTCGTTGCGTTCGCATGGCGCTGTCACCCAATCATTCTTATATTGAATCTTGTGAGCATTATTATTACCTAAGCATTATTATTCATTATTCCTGATACGTAACATTCCTGATCCCTGATCCATTTGATTTCACTGATACATATTTTGATTGTATTCATGCATTATTTTATTCGGTGTGTAATTCCACACGTCGTTACATTACATTACATTACATTACATTACATTACATTACATTACATTACATTACATTACGTGTTAAAGTCTACTTGACACCGCGAGGGTGTATAAGACTCTGTGCTTTAAACAAAAAGAAAAAGCACCCACAAAGCAAAAAAATCCATTACATCAGGGGGGTGTCGAGGACAAACAAGCCAAGCTCCCAACCACCGTTTTGGTGGCGTAGGTATTAAACCCCCTAGAGCCGGACCCAGATCTCAACCACTTACAGTGGCGGAGGTAAGAAGCTAACAAATGAGAAGTCACAAGAAGAAAAGAAAAAAAGGGATAATAAATTACGGTGCCACTAAGCAGTCCAGGGCTTCCTGTCTTGCTCTTCCACAAGTAGAAAGATAGTCGGCTAGGTTGCTCCAGAAAGTCTTAGTGCCATTTCCATTCATAAAGGTTCTGAATGTGGAATCGCAGAATTCCACATTTCGTACGGTTAAGTCGGTATCCTCATGGACATGCCTATAAATATCTGTAAACAGCTTCTGGTAGCGGAGGCGAATATCATTATAAAAAGGGCACTCAAACATATGCATTTCATCCTCAGGTTTTGGAACCCACACATTTGACAGTGTCTCATTGAACGAGGGATGTGTGCTCTATCCACCACCCTCATTCTTTCTGTGTTCAGCCAATGGGAACCCATTCTAAACTGTGCTATAGAACGAATATGATCCTGCTTATGTAAGGCAGATGTAAAGGGAATCAAGCCATTCTCATCATTGCTATTGGCTGCGAACCATTTCTGGTATCGGAGGCGTTTAAAGCCAACCCTTCTCTCATCAGGGATGTCTCTGACTGCATTGGTGTCACTTGGGTACTTAAACCTCCATGACTCAAAAACTTCAGACATAATACCTTCGACATCGACAGCCTCCAAAATGTTGAGGTTTTCACTGGATCCTAGCTTGTGGAGAGCACAACGTAAGTCATGAACCCAGCCAGTGTTGGAATCAAAAGATTCCTCAAGAGCCATTCTAATGAGATCCTCAGGTTCTTTATCTATGGTCTTGTTCCAGAAGCGCAAAGCTTGTTTAAGCCAAGCAAAACACAACGGGGTCGTTGTTACTGCTGAAGACGGCAAGCAGCCTTATGGCTGGGACCATGTAAACAAGTTCAGTGTTTACTCTTTCTCGCATTGGTCACTTCTTCAAATCTTGAAGAAACATGCGAATGTGATGTACGCCTATAATACGTAACGGCCTTGTGGATTTCAGCCTTGCATTTGCATGATAATCCAATGTCGTGCATTTCACTGACACATTTGACATCAACAAATATACCAAGACTTTTTATATACATTCGCATACCGGTAGCAATTGTAAGATATGCAGACCTGACAGTAAAAAACAAAATCCTGGGAATTATGAAACATAATGGAAAGTGCGGTATGTCACATAACGGTACGTATCTTGTAATTGGTCTCTGTGCATAAACATGTCAGCATGTACGTATTAGTACAAAACAGGGGTAGCCAAATAGGCTTTAGGGACTTGCCCAACCACTGTGCATACAAATGTCAGCATGTAGGTATTGGTACATAACAGGGGTAGCCAAATTGGCTCAAGGGACTTGCCCAACCTCTGTGCATAACCATGTCATCATGTACGAATAAGTACATAACAGGTATGGCCAAATAGGCTCAAGGGACTTGCCCAACCGCTGTGCATAAATATGTCAGCATGTGCGTATTGGTACAAAACAGGGGTAGCCAAATAGGCTGAAGGGACTTGCCCAACTGCTGTGCATAACCATGTCATCATGTACGAATAAGTACATAACAGGTATGGCCAAAAAGGCTCAAGGGACTTGCCCAACCGCTGTGCATACATATGTCAGCATGTACGTATTGGTACAAAACAGGGGTAGCCAAATAGGCTAAAGGGACTTGCCCAACCTCTGTGCATAAACATGTCAGCATGTACGTATTAGTACAAAACAGGGGTAGCCAAATAGGCTTTAGGGACTTGCCCAACTGCTGTGCAAACAAATGTCAGCATGTACGTATTGGTACAAAACAGGGGTAGCCAAATTGGCTCAAGGGACTTGTCCAACCGCTGTGCATAAACATGTCAACATGTGACGTGATCATAGAGCAAGCCATATTGGCTTGGGTGCTTAGTATTTATATCATATTGGCTTGGGCGTTCGTACTAGTGCTTTTTTGAGCATTGCTAATGCGCTCTTATGGGTATTATTTATTAATTCCTCTTTATTCTTCCCTATTTGTTATTTTTCGTCAATATCGTATGCGCTCAAAGTAATGAAAAACGGGCTTGCAAACGACTGTTCAGACAAAAGTGTTTTTAGTCGGACGTGAGTCGGTCCTGGCTGCCATGGATGCTTCATGATTTGGGAGTGTTACCTAGGGCATCACAATTCACTTAGCCTCTGCGTCTACGATGTGACGGTATATCATGACCATGCTATGTTGGGCTGCAGAACGACAGGGTAGTATGAGACATGAGACACTTGGCCTCTTGTGCCTATGTTATCATGGATACATAGGGGGGGGGGGGGGGGGGGGGGGGGGAGGAAGAGGGAGAGGGAGGAAGAGGGGGGGGGGGGGGGGGGGGGGGGGGGGGGGGGGGGGGGGGGAGGGGGGGGGGGGGGGGGGGGGGGGGGGGGGGGGGGGGGGGGTGGGGGGGGAAGGGGGGGGGGGGGGGGGGGGGGGGGGGGGGGGGGGGGGGGGGGGGGGGGGGGGGGGGGGGGGGGGGCGGGGGGGGGGGGGGGGGGGTGGGGAGGGGGGGGGGGAGGGGGGGGGGGGGGGGGGGTGACTTGAGGTGCTCTTAGGCAGCACACATCACTCTTATCCTCTATTCTAGATATAGTTGGTGTGAGAACCATGTCTACTTGTGGTTTACATCAACCTGATTGTTGAATGTCATCTAGTCCTTCTTGCTGCATCACAATCGTCGATGACAGTTGAGGAGAGTGGTTCGAAAGTGGCTGCGAAGCTTGAGCTAGTCCAGGTTTGGGAAGGGGTAAAGAGTGGGTTTAGAGGCCCAGGTTTGGAACTTTGATGGTCAGATGGACGAGACGGACGACGCACAGACGGACACGACAACAGACAGACATGACTACAGACAGACAGACAACAGACGACAGGACACAGACAGACAGACGACAGGCAGACATCCAGACGACAGCAGACAGACAGACAGACATACAGACAGACATACAGACGCCCGACAGACAGACAGACAACAGACAGACATACAGACAGACATACAGACAGACCGACATACAGACAATACAGAACATACAGACATACAGACGACATACGACATACATACAAGACAGTCAGCGACATACATACATACAGACATGACAGACAGACCAGACATGAACAGACAGACAGACAGATGGACAGATCGTTACCCGAACCCAGGGGGGGCTCCACCCAAAGTCACTGTTGAACACCGTATGCAGCAGGCAAAAAAAATTTTTTTTTTTTTTTTTGTTAAAAAAATGTCAAATTACAAGTTGGCAAAACATTTTTTGGTCAATAATTGTTTCTCCTTATAGCCTGTCAAATGGAGTGGAATCGGCCTGTCAAAAATAACTTGGCAAAACAGGAATTTTTTTAGACCTGGAAAAAGTGACGCAAGTTTTAGACGCTTATTTTTTGGGGAAAGGTTCTTGTTTCCTTTTTACATTTCCTTGCTACAGTTTGATAATAACCACCAAGCATCAGTAAGATAAAAGAGATGAAGATAAGGTGGTTGTAAATTTTGATTCATTTTTGAGCGGACCCCACCGACACAGATTCGCTCAAATCCTGTTTGAAACGGTCGTTGCCAAGTAATTGCCAAATAATTGCTGCGCGTACGTATATGAAATTCCCGTTTTCTCCCAGTATTTTTGAAGTTCTTTAACTCCACATTTTTCTTTTTACTTTTTGGGGAATCCCCTTGGAGCTCTGAGCGCCCATTCTGGTCTTGCTTCTGCTTAGTTCCTTTTGTTTACCTGTTATTAGGCAGTTCATGATTGGATTTGCCCAATTTAAAGGAGCACAATTTCCTTGGGGCATGTGCTTTAATTATTCGCATGTCTGAAGTTCCTTGACTCATCTGGCCACTAGCATAGTGGTTGTATACCTAATGTAATCCATTTCAACGAATGGCTCTGTTGAGCTCGTTGCAAAGAACAATCGGGTTTGCATGCCTATTGGTGCGCTTTAAGTGTTCACGTCACCGCCATGGTAGCACTGTCCAGGTAAAGTAGCGCCCGTTCCATACCGCCGTAATCCAGGCTCACTTATTACTCCTGCCTCTACCAGGTGTTATCATTACCTCATCAAATAAAATAATGTTCTTTGTAGGCCCACTGACCGTTGAACAGACTTTATTGTCCCTTCCACAATGTGACACGTAACAAGGCATTAACAGTCTGGAGTTTCTTGATCGGCCACCAGCATTCTATCATTTTGTTGCAGACTAGAAAAATTGAAGACAATATAATACCTACTGGTGACATGTACCCCCCAACTCCTGTGCCTATATTACCCAATACACTCCACAAAGAGCGGCAGGCAATGGCGGGCAGAGATTTACCTACATGACCAACCGCCCTGCTTCAGAACGTTTTGCAGTTTTGTATATATGCAGGGATGAATGGAACTCCGTGTTGGTCAATATTGCTCCACGGCGGCATATCTTATCTTCAGGATTATGCGAACCTTGTCGACCTGGGCTCCTTGAAGAACCTGGGCTGTAATTTTCTTTGGGGGGCTAGCAAACGCTCCAGGTCGTTCTCCCATACCAGCCATATGTCACTCCGCGACGCTGTCAACTGCATTTGAAGACCTTATGTCCTTTGGTGCCCTTGAATGTCGACCTGCTTTAGATGCCCTTTTTAATCAGCTCAGGCACAGCAGCTAGCTTCAGTTTGGCCGCAAGGACAGGGAAAGGAAGCTGCCTAGAAGTGGGGGTGTTGTATGTACTGTGTGTGTACTATTGCTGTGTTGGGTGGGCCTGTCGAAGGATGGAGGTGTGTTGTCTTTGTGTGGACTATGTGCTGTTTGGGTGGGGCTGTCCAGAGCTGAGGGGTGTATGTCTGGTTTGTGTGACTATGTCTTGTTTGGGTGTGTGCATTACAGAGGTGGGGGTGTGTATTTACTGTGTTTTTACGTGTGGCTGTTTGGTGTGGGGCATGTACAAGCGAGTGTGTAGTTACTGTGTGTTGACTATAGCGGCTGTTGTGTGTGGGCATGTACAGATGTGGGGGGTGTTGTATGATACTGTTGTGTGTGCTCTGTGCTGTGTTGGGTGTGGGCATGACGAGGTGGGGGTGTTTATGTACTGTTGTGTGTGGGACGATGTGCTGTTTTGGGTTGTGGGCATTAAGAGCTGAGGTGTGTAGTACTGTGTGTCGTACTCTTCTGTTTGGGTGTGGGCATGTACGGTGGTGGGGGTGTGTATGTACTGTGTTCGTGACTATATGCTGTTTGTGTTGCATGTACAGAGGTGGGGTGTGTGTATGTCTGGTGGAGTGACATAGTGCTGTTGGGTGTGGGCATGTACAGAGGTGGGGGTGTGTATGTACTGTGTGTGTGACTATGTGCTGTTTGGGTGTGGGCATGTACAGAGGTGGGGGTGTGTATGTACTGTGTGTGTGACTATGTGCTGTTTGGGTGTGGGCATGTACAGAGGTGGGGGTGTGTATGTAACTGTGTGGTGACTATGTGCTGTTTGGGTGTGGGCATGTACAGAGGGTGGGGGTGTGTAGTACTGTGTGTGACTACTTGGGTGTGGCATTACAGTGGGTTGTGTGTATACATGTTTTGTGACTATGTGCTTTTGGGTGGGGCATGTACAGAGTGGGGGTGGCTGGTACTGTGTGTGTGACTATGTGCTGTTATGGGTGTGGGCGTGTACAGAGGTGGGGGTGTGTATGTCTGTGTGTGTTACTATGTGCTTTTTGGGTGTGGGCATGTACAGGAGGTGGGGTTGTGTATTTACTGTGTGTGTGACGATTGCGTGTTTGGGTGTGGGCATGTACAGAGGTGGGGGTGTGTATGTACTGTGTGTGTGACTATGTGCTGTTTGGGTGTGGGCATGTACAGAGGTGGGGGTGTGTATGTACTGTGTGTGTGACTATGTGCTGTTTGGGTTGTGGGCATGTACAGATGGTGGGGGTGTGTATGTACTGTGTGTGTGACTATGTGCTGTTTGGGTTGTGGCATGTAGCAGAGCTTGAGGGTGTGTTTATGACTGTGTGTGTGATTATGTGCTGTTTTGGGTGTGGCAGGTACAAGGTGGGGGTGTGTATGTACTGTGTGTTGTGACTATGTGCTGTTTTTTGGTGTGGCATGTACAGAGGTAGGGGTGTGTATGTACTGTGTGGGTGACTATAAATGTGCTGGTTGGGGTTGGGCATGTACAGAAGGTGGGGGTGGTGTTGTACTGTTGTGTGTGGACTATTGCTGTTTGGGGTGGGCAGTTTACAGAGGTTGGGGGTGTATATGTACTTTGTTGTGACTATGTGCTGGCTTTGGGGTGGTGGGCATGTCAGATCTTGGGGTGTGTATGTACTGTGTTGTACTAGTTCTGTTTGGTGTGGGCCATTTACAAAGATGGGAAAAGGGGCTGAGGGTGTGTAATGTCCTGTGGTGTGTGACTATGTGCTGTTTGGGTGTGGGCATGTATAGAGGTGGGGGTGTGTATGTACTGTGGGTGTGTGACTATGTGCTGTTTGGGGGTGGGCATGTACAGATGCTGAGGGTGCTGTATGTACTGTGTTGTGACTATTCTGTTTGGGTGTGGGCAATGGTCAGAACTTGTGTGTGTATGTACTGTGTGTGTGACTATGTGCTGTTTGGGTGTGGGCATGTACAGAGTGGGGGTGTGTATGTACTGTGTGTGTGAATGAGTGGATGTTTGGGGGTGGCAATTACCAGAGGTGTGGTGTTTAGGTTTTTTAAAAAAAAACCCTTGGTGTGTGTGACTATTGGCTGTTTGGGGTGTGGGCATGTACAGAGGGGGGGTGTTTAATGTACTGTGTGGTGTTAACATGTGCTGTTGGGTGTGGGGCAATGTACAGAGAGGGTGGTGTTGGACTGTGTGTTTGACTATGTGCTGTTTGGGTGTGGCAGGTACAGAGCTTAGGGTGTGTATGTACGTGTGTTTTTGACTATGTGCTGTTTGGTTTGGGCATGTACAGATGTGGGGGGTGTGTTGGTAGCTGTGTGTGTGACTATGTGCTGTTTGGGTGGTGTGGGCATGTACAGAGGCTAGGGGGGTTGTATGTACTGTGTGTGTGACTCTAGTGTGCGTTTGGGGTGTGGGCATGTACAGAGGTGGGGGTGTGTATGTACTGTGTGTGTGACTATGTGCTGTTTGGGTGTGGGCATGTACAGAGGTGAGGGTGTGTATGTACTGTGTGTGTGACTATGTGCTGTTTGGGTGTGGGCATGTACAGAGCTGAGGGTGTGTATGTACTGTGTGTGTGACTATGTGCTGTTGGGTGTGGGCATTGAACGCAGAGTGGGGGGTGTGTGTGTACTGTGTGTGTGAACTATGTGTTTTTTTTTTTTTTTTTTTTTTTTTTTTTTTTTTAAAAAAATTTTTTTTTTCGTTTGCGGGTTTGGGCATGTACATAGGTGGGGTGTGTATGTACGTGTGTGTGACCTAAGTGCTGTTTGGTGTGGGCATGTCGGTGTTGGGGGGTGTATTTACTGTGTGTGTTACTCTTCGCTGTTTGGGTGTGGGCATTACAGAGGTTAGATGGGTATGTCCTGTGTTGGTGCCATGGGCGGTTTGGGTTGGGCATATACAAGGTGGGGGTGTTATGTCCTTGTAAGCCCACACCCAAAAAGCACATGTCACACACACAGTACATACACACACCCAACCTCGTACATGCCCCCCCCCAAACAGCCACGTCACACACAACAGTACATACACACCCCACTCGTACATGCCCACACCCAAACAGCACATAGTCACACAACAAGACATACACACCCCCACCTTGTACATGCCCACACCCAAACAGCACAAGTCACACACACAGTACATAAACACCATCACCTCTGTTACATGCACCACACCCAAACAGCACATAGTC
>JACBWV010000524.1:2230109-2365109 GCA_013435795.1 Chlamydomonas sp. ICE-L
TTTCTAATTATTCTGTTTTGTTTTGTGTTCATGTCCAGAGGATGTTGGTTGTGGATCTTTCCTTGGTGGTGTGACTAGTGCTGTTTGGGTGTGGGCATGTACAGAGGTGGGGGTGTGTATGTACTGTGTGTGTGACTATGTGCTGTTTGGGTGTGGGCATGTACAGAGGTGGGGGGGTGTGTATGTACTGTGTGTGTGACTATGTGCTGTTTGGGTGTGGGCATGTACAGAGCTGAGGGTGTGTATGTACTGTGTGTGTGACTATGTGCTGTTTGGGTGTGGGCATGTACAGAGGTGGGGGTGTGTATGTACTGTGTGTGTGACTATGTGCTGTTTGGGTGTGGGCATGTACAGAGGTGGGGTGTGTATGTACTGTGTGTGTGACTATGTGCTGTTTGGGTGTGGGCATGTACAGAGGTGGGGGTGTGTATGTACTGTGTGTGTGACTATGTGCTGTTTGGGTGTGGGCATGTACAGAGGTGGGGGTGTGTATGTACTGTGTGTGTGACTATGTGCTGTTTGGGTGTGGGCATGTACAGAGGTGGGGGTGTGTATGTACTGTGTGTGTGACTATGTGCTGTTTGGGTGTGGGCATGTACAGAGGTGGGGGTGTGTATGTACTGTGTGTGTGACTATGTGCTGTTTGGGTGTGGGCATGTACAGAGGTGGGGGTGTGTATGTACTGTGTGTGTGACTATGTGCTGTTTGGGTGTGGGCATGTACAGAGGTGGGGGTGTGTATGTACTGTGTGTGTGACTATGTGCTGTTTGGGTGTGGGCATGTACAGAGGTGGGGGTGTGTATGTACTGTGTGTGTGACTATGTGCTGTTTGGGTGTGGGCATGTACAGAGGTGGGGGTGTGTATGTACTGTGTGTGTGACTATGTGCTGTTTGGGGTGTGGGCATGTACAGAGGTGGGGGTGTGTATTGTACTGTGTGTGTGACTATGTGCTGTGTGGGTGTGGGCAGTTACAGAGGTGGGGGGTGGTGTATGTACGGTGTGTTGTGGACTATGTGCTGTTGGGGGATGTGGGCATGTACCAGGTGGGGTGGGTATGTTAATTGTGTGTTGACTATGTTCTGTGTTGGGTGTGGCCTGTACAGAGCTGAGGTGTGTTGTACTGGTGTCGTGTGACTATGTGTCGGTTTGGGGGTGTGGCATGTCCGAGTTGGGGATGTGTGTTGTAACCTTTTGTTTGGGGTGGTGACTCAAATTTTCTGTTTATGGGTGGTGGTCACTGTACGACCTAGTGAGTTTTATGTAGCTGTGTGTGTTCCTATGTGCTGCGTTTGGGTGTGTTGGCCATTACATATGTTGGGTGATGTTGTGCTAGTGTGTGTGCACTATGTGCGTGTTTGGGTGTTTGCAGTACAGAGGTGGTGTGTTTCTTTCCTTTCTGTGTGCCCTGGCTGTTTTGGTTATGGGCCTGTCCGCGTGCGGTTGGGTTGTGTCTGTCTTGTGTTGGTGCCTCTGTCTTTATTTGGTTTGGCTCTGTTCCGCGGTGGGGGTGTGTCCTTTCCCTGTGTGTGTGCTCTTCTGTGCGTGTTTGCTGTTTGAGCATTTCCGATTGAGGGGTGCTGTATGTCCTGTCGTGTGTGCCTTTGTGCTTTTTGGGTGTGGGCATGTACAGAGGTGAGGGTGTGTATGTACTGTGTGTGTGACTATGTGCTGTTTGGGTGTGGGCATGTACAGAGGTGGGGGTGTGTATGTACTGTGTGTGTGACTATGTGCTGTTTGGGTGTGGGCATGTACAGAGTGGGGGGTGTGTATGTACTGTGTGTGTGACTATGTGCTGTTTGGGTGTGGGACATGTACAGAGGTGGGGTTGTGTATGTACTACGAATGTTTTTGCCTAGTGTTAGTCTGTTTTTGTGTGGGGCATGTACAGACGGTTAGTGGGATGTATCGTTTTGGGGGTTTACTGTGTGCTGTTACTTTTGCTGTTTGGTGTATGGCTTATACAAGATGTGGGGGGTGTGTATGTAACTTAGTGTGTGTGTGTACTTTTTGCTATTTGGGTGTGGGCATTAACGCTGTGGGAGGTGATGTATTTACTGTGTTGTGTGCACTCGGTGGCTGTTTTGGTGTGGGCATGTACATACCAGAGGGTGTATGTACTTGTGTGTGTGCCTAATGTGCTGTGGTTGTGGGTGCTGTCCAGAGCTGAGTGTCGTTTGTATGTCCTGTTTGTGTGACTATGTGCTGTTGGAGTGTGGGCATGTACATAGTGATTGGGGTAGTGTCTTACTTTTTGTTTGACTAGTGCTGTTGGGTGTGGTCACTGTACATAAGTTGGGGGGTGTATGTCTGTTGTGTGGTGACGTTGTGCGGTTTTGGGGCGGTGTGGGCATGTACCAGGTGGGGGTTGTGTATGTACTGTGTGTGTGACGATTTGCTTGTTTGTGTTAGTGGCATGTACGAGGTGGGTGTGTTATATACTGTGTGTTTTTACTAGTGCTGTTTGGGTGGTGGTGCATGTGCCAGAGTTGGGGGTGATGTATGTACTTCCTCGTTTGTGTGCCTAATTTGCTTTTTGTAGAGGGTGGGGGCATGTTACAGAGGTGGGGGTGTGTATGTACTGTGTGTGTGACTAATGTGCTGTTTGGGTTGTGGGCATGTACAGAGGTGGGGGTGTGTGTATGTACTGTTGTGTGTGACTATGTGCTGTTTGGGTGTGGGCATGTACAGAGTTGGGGGTGTGTATGTACTGTGTGTGTGACTATGTGCCTGTTTGGGGTGTGGGCATGTACGAGGTGGGGGGTGGTGTATGTACTGTGTGTGTGACTATGTGCTGTTTGGGGTGTGGTCATTTACAGAGGTGGTGGTGTTTATGTAACTTTGTGTGTGACTCATTGGCTGTTTGGGGGTATTGTGTGGATGTACAGAGGCTGTAAGGGGTGTCTGTACTGTGTGTGACTATGTGGTCTTGTTTGTGGCTGGGCATTTACAGACAGTTTGGGGTGGTTCCTGTAACTGGTGTGTGTGACTATGTGCTGTTTGTGTGTGGCATTACCAGCTGAGGTGTGTAATGTACTGTGGGTGTGACTCTTTGCTTTTGTGAGTGTGGCATGTACAATGGGTGGGGGGTGTGATCGTACGTGTGTTTGTGACATGTGTCAATCGCAAGTTATAAAGGAGGAAGCTGGGGGTTACAAGTTGCTGTGTGTCTGGGTATGAACTGTGTGTGCGAGTACATATTGTGTGTGTACGTGCTGCGTGTGTGACTAGGTACTGTAATGTTGTAGGCATGTATGGAGGTGGAGGAGCTTGGGTTGATCATTCAATCCAGGTTCAGAGCCTGTTGGGTGTGGTGGTGGATGTTTGGAAACTTGGATTTGAAACATGCAACATGGAGGTGGAGGAGCTGAGGGTAAAAAGTTGCAGCATCACATATATATATATATATATATATACATTGATTTCGGATTTTGGATTTTGCAGATAGAAATTTGGGGTTAACGATTTTGCAGATATGGATTTGGGATTTGGGAACTTTGTAGCATCAGTTAGGGATTTGGGATTTCTGATATTGCAGATAGGGATTTGAGGTTTACGATTTTGAAGATATGGACTTGGGATTTGGGAAGTTTGTAGCATCAGTTAGGGATTTGGGATGTTGCAGATGTGGATTAAAAATTGTGCAGACAGGGACTTGGGATTTGGAAAGTTCAACACACACACACACCACACACACACCGCACACACACAAACACACATACCACTCACCATCTGTTGTAGGATGTGCTGCAGTGATTGGAGACTCCAACTGTTGATCCCACACACCACACAACACACACACACACCACACACACCACACACACACCACACACTCCACTCACCATCTGTTGTAGGATGTGCTGCAGTGATTGGAGACTCCAACTGTTGATCCCACACACCACACCACACACACACCACACACACACCACACACACACCACACACACACCACACTCCACTCACCATCTGTTGTAGGATGTGCTGCAAGCGCTGACTCCTCCTCGTCCCGTGGACATGATCATTAAGCCAGAGACCAGTGTCGTGGTCATTACAGGACCTAACACAGGTAACACAACCTACACCACCCAACGCCACTCCACCCAACCCCATCCCGCCCAAACCATACCAAACCAAACCAAAATAAAACCATACCACACCACACAAAAACAAATTATCATCAAGCCAGAGACCAGCGTCATGGTCATTACAGGACCCAACACAGGCAACACAACCAACCACCAAACCAGACCCACCAAACCAAACCAGACCTATCCTACCTATCCCAACCCTACCTAAAACTACCCAACCCAAACCAACCAAACTAAACCAAACCCAAACCAAACCTGACCCTACCCTAACGCTACCCCAATCCTACCTATAACTACCCAAACCAAACCCAACCAAACCAAACCGAACCCAACCAAACCTACCTGACCCGACCCGACCCGACCCGAACCCTACCTGACCCGACCTGACCCGACCCGACCCGACCCCGACCCTACCCGACCCTACCCGACCCTACCCTACCCGACCCGACCCGACCCGACCCGACCCGACCCGACCCAGCCTGCCCTTACCTTACCCTTCCCACCAGACCCTACCAACCCAACACTACACATACCCAACCCGACACTACACTACCCAACACTACCCCAAACCCAACGACCCAACCACCCAACCCAACCCAACCCAACCAACCCAACCACCCAACCCAACCCAACCCACCCAACCCAAACCCACCCAACCCAACCCAACATCAACCCAACCCAACCCACCCAACCCAACCCAACCAACCAACCCAACCCAACCCAACCAACCCAACCCAACCCAACCCAACCCAACCCACCCAACCCAACCCAACCCAGACCCAACCCAACCACCAACCCAACCCAACCCAACCCAACCCAACCCAACCCAACCCAACCCAACCCAACCCAACCCAACCCAACCCCACCCTACCCACCCAACCAACCCAACCCAACCCAACCCAACCTACCCTACCCTATCCATCAAACCAAACCAATCCAAACCAAACCAAAACCAACCCAAAGGTAATGATAACTCCTGTGGGGCGTGGTATTAAAGGAGCCCGTCGTAAGCGGGTAGGGAGCGGTCTTCTACATCAACTGAACAAGCTACCATCGCGGTTGACAATGACCTGCAACGCCAAGGGCGGCCGAAGGGGGGATCAAACCAAACCAACCAAACCAAACCAAACCTTACAAAACCCTACCAAACCAAAACCAAACCTATCCTGACCTAACCAGACCTGACCTGACCCGACCCGACCCGACCCTACTCTACCCTACTCTACCCTATCATACTTTTTTCTTCCCTACCCTACCCTACTCTACCCTATCATACTTTTTTCTTCCCTACCCTACTCTACTCTACCCGACCCGACCCGACCCACCCGACCCGACCCGACCCGACCCGACCCAACCCTACCCTACCCTACCCTAACCCTAACCTACCCTACCCTAACCCTACCCTACCCTACCCTAACCCTACCCTACCCTACCCTACCCTACCCTACCCTACCCTACCCTACCCTACCCTACCCTACCCTACCCTACCCTACCCGACCTACCCTACCCTACCCTACCCTACCCTACCCTACCCTACCCTAACCCTACCCTACCCTACCCTACCCTACCCTACCTACCCTACCCTACCCTACCCTAACACCCTACCCTACCCTACCCTACCCTCCCCTACCCTACCTACCCTACCCTACACTACCTCGCCGTCCTACCCACCCTACCCTACCTAAACCCTAAACCCCTACCTACCTACCCTACCCTAAACCCTATCCCTACCCTACCCTAACCCTACCCTACCCGACCCTAAACCCTAACCTAACCCTACCCATACCCCTACCCTACCCTCACCTACCTACCTACCATCCCCTACCTACCCTACCTACCCAGACGCTACCTACCCTACCCTACTACCTACCCTAACCCTAACCCTAACCCTACCCTAACCGCTACCCATACCCTACCCTACCCTACCCTACCCTACCCTACCCTACCCTAACCCTACCCTACCCTACTACCCTATACCCTACCCTACCCTATACCCTACCCCTACCCTACCCTAGCCCTACCCCTACCCTACCCTACGTATACCCTACCCCTACCACTAAACCCTAGCCCTACCTAACCATACCCCTTACCCGAAGCCCGACCCTAACCAAAACCCTACCCTACCCCTACCCTACCCTAACCTACCCTACCCTACCCTACCCTACGACTACCCTACCCACTACCCTAAACCCTCCCCTAACCCTACCCTCACCCTACCGCGACCCTACTAACCCTACCCTAACCTACCCTACCCTACCCTACCCTACCCTACCCTACCCTCCCTCTACTCCTAACCCTAACTCCTACCCTCCCCTACCCTACCCTACCCTACCCTACCCCCCCCTCCCTCCCCTAACCTACCCCACCCCACGCCTAGCCCACCGCCTACCCTACACCTACCCTACCCTACCCTAACCTACCCTACCCCACCCTACGCCTAACCCTAACCCTACCACTACCCTACCTACCCCACCCTACCCTACCCTAACCCTACCCTGCCCTTGCCCTGCCTAACCCTACCCTACCCCACCCCACCACACCACCACCCTAACCCTACCCTACCTACCCCTACCCTACCCCCCCCCCTACCCTACCCTACCTACCCTACCTACCCTACCCTACCCCTTACCTACCCTACCCTGCCCTACCCTACCCTGCCCTACCCTGCCCTGCCCTACCCTACCCAACACATGTAACTCACGTCGCTTAGCATGCTCCCTGATTTCTAGTGTTGTGAAAGATCTTGGGGCTAGTAGGAAGCTACAATCATTGGAGCCCATATTTTCCATTGTGACCGGGGCATGTCTTTAAATAGTCTAATCCACTCAGCATGCATGCTGCCCGGTTTCTGTGGGTATCACATGAGGGGACTTGGAATTGTAAGACGGTGAGCAGCGCGTTTGGGACCTGGGCATGTCTTTAACCATGGAGAACCTTCATACGAATCTTCGGCATAATCCGAAAAGTTTTTGGAAAGACGTGCGTGAGCCTAACAAGGCCACTACGGCAGACATCACAATTCATGATTGGACTGATTATTTTGCAGACCTCTTTGATGTGCAAGTAGGTATTGATCCAAGTCTGGATGCTAGGGACTTTGTCCCTCAAGCTGATGGACCTCAGATAGAGGCCGCACCAACATGGTTATGTCAAGACTTTACCACCCAGGAGGTGTTTTCTGTTACGGAAAAACTCCTCCCCCGGGTTAGATGGTATCCCTGCAGAATGGTACAGATTTGCTTCCCATGAGGCCAACTCCCGATTTGTACAAGCTATGAATAACCTGTTTAATCTCATCTGGAAGACTTCTTACCCTAGCCAATGGGCTGCAGCTGCCTTGGTACCCGTACCCAAATCCAAAGGCAGTGTGTATGACAAGGACAACTATCGAGGTCTTGCGGTGAGCAACTCCATAGGAAAGATCTTCTCCCTTTGCATGCTACGTAGACTAGATGATTGGTCAGAAGAATTCAACCTTAGAGCCGCTGGCCAATATGGATTTAGAAGTGGTAGGGGGACTGCAGATGCATCATTAATTCTTAACCATATTGTAGATAAATATAGAGAAAAGAAAAAACCACTCTTTGTGGCTTTGTTGATTTCAAGAAGGCTTATGATTGGGTCAACAGAGACTTGCTATGGGATTGCTTAGCAAGGCTAGGAGTCAAGGACCCCTATCTCAGTATTCTGAAGTCCATGTATAATCATGTTGTTTTCCAAGTTCGCCTACATGGGGACATTGGATCCTCCTTTCCATCCCTTGTAGGAGTTAAACAAGGAGACCCCCTATCCCCACTCCTATTCGGTCTGTTCATTGATAGAATTGAATCGTTCCTCCAATCCAAGCTCCCAAATGTAGGGGCTGAGCTTAGGGGAAAGATTCTGCAACTGTTACTTTATGCTGATGACCTAGCTATAATGGCAGAATCCCCGGCAGATATGCAAGCGATGCTTGACTGCCTGAGAGATTTCTGCGAGGCTACTAAGATGGCTGTGAATATAAAGAAAACTGAGATTGTCGTTTTCAACAAGCAATTCTGTGATGAGGCCCGCATGGATCCTGATTACAAATTTGTCTATGATGGAGCACAACTTTCTACAAAGTTATCTTTTATCTACTTGGGATCCCTCTTTGTGGATGGTGACTCAAGCAATCGTGCAAAAGCTGCTTTTTCTAGGATGCTCACTAAGGCCCAAAAGGCACACCACATGCTCCGTAGGCGATGCCATACTATGGAGATATACAATATTGATATTCTCACCCACCTGTTTGATTCTCTTGTACAACCTATCCTGAATTTTGGCTGTGAGGTGTGGGCTCCTTCTATTCTGAACAACACGCTTATCTCAAATGACCATGCTTGTGAGAAATGGCATAGAGGTATACTTAAACAAATGTTGGGTGTTTGCCAATCTACTACATCTAATATTATCATGGAAGAGCTGGGTAGAACCCCGTTGTTTTTTGCTTGGCTTAAACAAGCTTTGCGCTTCTGGAACAAGACCATTCATAAAGAACCTGAGGATCTCATTAGAATGGCTCTTGAGGAATCTTTTGACTCCAACACTGGCTGGGTTCATGACTTGCGTTGTGCTCTCCACAAGCTAGGATCCAGTAAAAACATCAACATTTTGGAGGCTGTCGATGTCGAAGGTATTATGTCTGAAGTTTTTGAGTCATGGAGGTTTAAGTACCCAAGTGACACCAATGCAGTTAGAGACATCCCTGATGAGAGAAGGGTTGGCTTTAAACGCATCCGATACCAAAAATGGTTCGCAGCCAACAGTAATGATGAGAATGGCTTGATTCCCTTTACATCCGCCTTACATAAGCAGGATCAGATTCGTTCCATAGCACAGTTTAGAATGGGTTCCCATTGGCTGAACACAGAAAGAATGAGGGTGGTGGATAGAGCACACATCCCTCGCTCAATGAGACACTGTCAAATGTGTGGGTTCCAAAAACCTGAGGATGAAATGCATATATTTGAGTGCCCTTTTATAATGATATTCGCCTCCGCTACCAGAAGCTGTTTACAGATATTTATAGGCATGTCCAGGAGGATACCGACTTAACCGTATGGAATGTGGAATTCTGCGATTCCACATTCAGAACCTTTATGAATGGAAATGGCACTAAGTCTTTTTGGAGCAACCTAGCCGACTATCTTTCTACTTGTAGAAGAGCAAGACAGGAAGCCCTGGACTGCTTAGTGGCACCGTAATTTATCATCCCTTTTTTTCTTCTTGTGACTTCTCAGTTGTTAGCTTCTTACCTCCGCCACTGTAAGTGGTTGAGATCTGGGTCCGGATCTAAGGGGTTTAATACCTACGCCACCAAAACGGTGGTTGGGAGTTTGGTTTGTTTGTCCTCGACACACCCCTGATGTAATGGGGTTTTTTGCTTTGTGGGTGCTTTTTCTTTTTGTTTAAAGCACAGAGTCTCATACACCCTCGCGGTGTCAAGTAGACTTTAACATGTAATGTTATGTAATGTAGGGGGTAAGACAGCTGCCATGAAGGCCCTCAGCCTCACCGTGTAACAATCCAATCCAATCCAGTCCAATAAAATACAACACACCACAACAAAGGTGGTAAGACAGCTACCATGAAGGGCCTTGGCCTCACCGTGATGGCTGAAATCCCATGTAACAATCCAATCAAATGGAATCCAATCCAATCAAACCTAACACAGGTGGTAAAACTGCTACCATAAAGGCCCTTGGCCTCACCATGTAACAATCCAACCCAACCCAATCCAGTTTAACCCAACACAACACAGGTGGTAAGACAGCTGCCATGAATGCCTTGGGCCTCACTTTCATTGCTGAAAAGCCATGTAACAATCCAATCCAGTCCAATCAAACACAGGTGGTAAGACAGCTGCCATGAAAGCCTTGGGACTCACTGTGTAGCAATCCAATCCACTCCTGTCCAACACAACACAACACAGGTGGTAAGACAGCTGCCATGAAAGCCTTGGGCCTCACTGTGATGGCTGAAAACCCATGTAACAATCCAATCAAATCAAATCAAATCAAACACAGGTGGTAAGACAGCTGCCATGAAGGCCTTGATCCTCACTGTGATAGCTGAAAACCCACGTAACAATCCAATCCAATCCAATCCAATCCAATCAAACTCAGGTGGGAAGACAGCTACCATGAAGGCCCTCGGCCTTACCGTGATGATGGCAAAGGCTGGTTTACCAATCCCAGCCGATGCCCAGCTAGGCTTCCATGCTTCAGTGCAATATTGGCGGATATTGGGGATGAGCAGAGTCTGACTGCAAACTTGTCGACGTTCAGTGGTCACCTCCACAGGATTCAGGTACGCGATTGCACATACACACTCCAGCATCACACACAAGCACACACATGCATACATTAACTTGTCGACGTTCAGTGGCCACCTCCACAGGATCTAGGTAGGTTCCTATGTTACGATAATAAAGATGATGATGATTATGTTGACAACATTTATACACACTAGTGATCACACACACAAACACAAACAAACAAACAAACGCAAAAACACATCAACACGCGCACACATAAGAGTGTCCGATCATTATTATATCCTCGTAGTGTAATGCCGTAGTAATGGAAAAAAGAGGAAGAAATGATAACAAGAAGAAGAAGAAATAGAAAATGGAAAAAATGATTTAGCGGCGTTATACTTTCCTGGTAATTATTTTTACTGCCAAAGACGGTAGCCAAATTGCTAAAGGTGTGTTAACAAGTTCAAGTTGAAGTTCAGGTACATCCTCGCCGTGTATTGCAGTAGGAGTCAGTGGCAGAAAACAGACCCGGGGCACAAATCACTCACTCGCGGTCGCACTTTGTGGCGACCAAGGGCCCATTTCGCCCTAAACTCGCACACCTGAGGGTCGCACGGGGGTCTCACCTGGGTCGCACAATTGGCAACGGATCGTACACAAAAAAACAGTCTGAGGCAGTAAACAGACCTGGGGGCAGCCCGCTCGTTTGCGTTGGGGCGGCCAATCACCTATGGAGTTGAGTTAATTGAATTTGGAAATGAATACGCCCTTCCACAGGGCGAGGGAGGCAGATGGCAAGGCCCTGTTTCTGTTGATACTCCACTTCACACACACACATGCTGAAACACAAACACCTAAACCACCCCCCCACCACCACCATCCCCTCCAGGCTCTACAAGCTGAGGCAAATGGCAGGGCCCATATTCTGTTGCTATGCCATATCTCTCACACACACATGTATTTATGTTCCAGTCCATTCTGCATCTTCGATATCGCAGTCGCATATTCGGCATGTTCGTCTCACGAGACCTGCCACCAGTCGAAATCGTATAGCATTTCACGAGCCATCTGATTTTGCCGCTCCCATGTTGCAAATCGAACCACGCGGGGCGCTCAGACCACGTTCTCGCGGAATCCACATGGGGACTTGGCATGGTGCTGCCACTGGGCGTGGCAGATACAGCAGGAGCTAGAATGCACCTACGCTGCTTATCTGCTATCATAGCAGTGCTATGCATGCAGCAGGCTGCTAGAGAAGCACTTGAATGTGTGTGGCCTGGTCTATTTGCATTGCTATGCATGTATGTCACTGGCCTACCTCGATGAAGTCAGCGTTTCGGACTTGTTATTGAAGCGATTTTAGCTGATCTTGTAGGACACGACCTATCGCTTAAAGGCTTGACAAAGTTGTTACAAACGTGTGTTACATATGTCATCCATGAGCAAAATGCATGTTTCTTAAAGGACCCCCCCCCCCCCCCCCCCCCCCCCTCCCACCCACCAAAACCAACAAAAATGTGGGGGATGCTCCCCCCGGCCCCCCCTAAAAACGTGGGGGATGCTCCCCCCGCCCCCCCCTAAAAAAAGCTACAAGAGTCCCACTTTCTGAAATGAAAAGCAAGTCTCTGATGCTCATAACGTTTCTAGCTCCCCCTTGACCCCAAGCCGCGGGCACATTTGGAGTCCAGTAGGGCACCAATACAAATGTGATCATTATCATTACACCAAGTGTTGTTGTGGTGTTGGCTGTACTGTTGGCGGTACCAAGTCTTGGTGTGGTATTGATGGTATTGGCGGTTGCCCCCAGAGCACGCAAACAGGTTGGCCCCCTCAATCTCACGCCTCGCAATAAGATGTACTACGTTTGTATTCATCATTAAACCCAGTCTCGATTATACTATTTATACAATTTTTGTAATTGTTTATTTACTTGATGAATCTATTTATACAATTTGTTTATTTTATTATTCTATTTATTTATCCATCATTAAACCCAGTCTTGAGCGGGTTCTTGATGATGGGAAATACCTTGCTCACTGTCCCACTCAATTGGTCTCCGTCACACACACACACACACACACACACACACACACACACACACACACACACACAAACACACACACGCACACACACACACACCAGACACACACATTCAAATACACACACACACAAATGATAAGAGACCACCACCACCTCCATCCCCTCATTCCACACTTTCTGCATCTGTTCCCTCAGGTGGAATTGTGGGTGGTGTGTAGACCATCACTACGACACATCACTCACACACACACATGCTGACATACCACGACCTCCACCACCACCACCACCTCCATCCCCTAATCCCAAGCACTTCCTTTATCCATTGCATCAGGCGGATTTGGGGGCGGGGCGTTGACCATCGCAACAACACATCGCTCAGTCATGACTGGCCTCAAGTTCGAAGATGACCGATTTGAGAATGCAAGTGTTGAGTTTGATGAGATAGCCCTTGCACCCACCTACAAAATATAGTGGGGAATCCCCGGTCGCTCCAATGCGCTCAACATTGCAACTAGGTGCGTCTCTCTCACTCCTCAACTTGATCAATAAATAATCTGTGATCTTTAAATTGTGTTCAACAAATTGTGATCAATAAATAAATTGGTGATCCGATAATAATACTAAGAAGAAGAAGAAGAAGAAGAAGAAGAAGAAGAAGAAGAAGAAGAACAGTGGTGATCAATAAACAATTTGTGATCAATAATTGTGGTGATAAAAAAATATTGTCTTCATACCTTCATTTCACAAACCCTAAGAGAATAAGAATGCGCAGTTGTTTTGTTTTCGACAAAGTGTCGCCATTTCGTCCGAGTAGTGTTGCCTAGCTGTGGTGTGTCTGGTGTGGTGTAGCTGTGGTGTAACTCACAGTTGTATGTTTGTATGCACTGTCTAGGTGGCTGTTTCTGTTTTATTCCTGTTTTTTATTCTTCAACTGTTTTGCGTTAGTCAGAAATGGTCTCCCGTCGCCCACTCTTGGATGTGTGTTTGTCGCTGTGTTTTTTCCGATGCCGCCTCACCAGTCCAGTATATTATGTATATATTTTTTATCACAAATTAGTTGAGGAATAAGAGACTGCAATAAAAACAGAAACAGAAATAAAAAGAGACTGCAATAAAAAGCAATTAAAAGCAATAAAAACAATTAAAGGCAATAAAAGGCAATACAAAGCAATATAGGCAATAAAAAGCAGGGGGGGGGGGGGGGGGGGCGGAAACATGGTGAAAGACCCCATCACAAAAAATGTGAAGGCATCCTTCTGCAGACCCCCCCCCACCCCCCTGCTTTTTATTGCAGAAACCCGGAACCCACTTTACAGCCACTATCTAAGTCACCACTTAGTGGTATGGTGTCTAATTATGCTCATTTTATAGGGTTTTCAAAGGCCTATCTATTGAGGTTGGTCTCGAGATCATTGGAAATGTTTGAAAGATTGAAAATCATCATCATCAATGTTATATTCTTTGGTGGGGCTTGGGGGTCAGTCAGTCAGTCAAAACAAAAGTCAGTCAAAAAAGAAGAAGAAGTGAACTACTATGAGGATTCGCTCTGTACGTCGTTGTACTCGGGTTGGTTGAGGCGTTGTTTGTGTGGAGAAAGAGAGAGAGAGAGAGAGAGAGAGAGAGAGAGAGAGAGAGAGAGAGAGAGAGAGAGAGAGAGAGAGAGAGAGAGAGAGACCCTGCCCCCCCCCCCCCCCCCCCTCTGCCCAAGGCATATTATTTGGTGGATCTCTCCCCCAAAAGCATATATGGACTGGTATTTAGTAGAGGAACACCGTAGTTCCACCCCGATGTAATTCTGAGGGCTAGAAAAAACATGCCTGAAAAGTTCCTAGTTTTTTGAAAATGTCAGATTTTCCCCTCTCTCTCCCCCCCCCCCCCCCCCCCCCCCCCCCGCGGCACCAAACTTTGGAGGACCATTACTTTTTTCTATTGGGCCAAATTAAGATATCAAGTTGGATTCTTCATCCTCTCTATGATATCTATAAAGTTGGATGATGGGGTCATTTTGGTTACAAGTTGCCCCCCCCCCCCTTGATAAAAAGCAATACAATAGAAACAGCCGCGTAGACGGCGCACACAAACTCACAATTGAGTCACTTGTTTTGAGCAACTCGGTGCGACCTCGGTGCGACGCACTGCCCCCAAACCTCGCGCAAAGCACAGAGCCTGTTGGGGCTGGGGGTTCGGGGGGCATTTCTGACTAGTTTAGCCAGACCCACGTGTCGCCATGCAACGACGGAATAGAAACCCATTGCCAAAAAATAAACAGTGCCCCCTGTGCAAGCATACAGGCTGTCCCCTCAACCTCACACCTCGTAATTAGGAGCACCTTTTCATTTAATTTATTTGTTTGATTTGAACCTTGCAGGCTTGGCTTGGATGCAGACGTAATTGAGGCTGCTCGCAGTCGATTGGATACCTCGGTGTATGAGGCCAATGAGACCATTGAAGAGCTTGAGACTTTGAGGGAGCTCCTCAACACGAAGGAAGACATCTCTCAAGAGTCCAAGGGAGATATCTTGTGAGTCACGGTTTCGGGTTTGAAGGGTTAAGGGTTTAATATTATATCTATTTTTGTATAGGGCATCTCTCAAGTATCTGAGGCAGATATCTTGTGAGTCAAGGGAACTCATATTTATTACTTATGAGATTATTCTGTATTATTATTATTATTATTACTACTAGTACGGTAGCCCGTGAGGCCGTTGGCCACCCCCCACCCTGGTCCTAGGTCCTGGTCTGGGATTCAGAATGGGTAACACCCTTGTATGTACCCACACCGTCAAAATAGCCCCCCCATCAAAACAAAAAATACATTACGCATGCCCCCTCCCCTTCCCTACTCTCTTTATATCCCCCCCCCCCCCCCCCCCCCCAGGGCCTACATGATCCCCTACTTTGCCCTAAATCTTCCTGCCCCCAACCCCAACCCCTAGACACACACTCTCTTTCTCCCCCCTACCCACCACCACCACCCAGCAAAAAAGAAATACTCATATTATCTCCCTACATTCCTGCCCCTCACCCACCCACACCGACACAGCCATCCCCACGCACAGCCATCCCCACGCTGCGTGGGCCACGCAGGGTGGGCCAGCCTCGACCCTCCCCCGAGAACCTGCAAACGCTTGCATAGCTATCGCCCCACAGAGAAAACAATGCCTGCGCGATCGCAAAGCTACATACATGAAGATTGTTCTTCGCGCGCATTTGCCCAGTCGGGCCAGTGGTGTTGACCGGAAATCCATTTATCACCGCTGGAAGGTATTATTGAGCAAGTTTTGCGTAACAGGTGCAACATAACAGCTTCTGCAACTGTTGGATGGTGGTCAGAAGTCGAGTCGGTTAAACAGCGACGCTGGTTTACATGGTCCCTGTCCTCGTTGTTCTCCAGAGCTCGCCTTGCTCGCTGAGTGGCAGTGTCCTCTGCTCTTCTGGCATATAAAATTGGTTGCTGGTGCGGCATCATGGTGGCCAGAAGCAGCAACAGCTTGTAGACAATGAGCCTAAGTGCCATGTGTACTTCAGTTCGAGAAGAATCAAACGAATTCAACGAAGGACAGAAACTAGTTCGTTTTTCTAAGAGTCATGATGAGGAAGGAAGATCTCGAATGGAATGGTGTGGTGGAGAAGCTGTGCTAGGAAACTTTGTCAATTGAAAGTTTGAAGTCGGGAGTACCTTGTACAGGGATTTCGGAATCCCTTCACGGCGAAATCGGAGCTGGCCGGAAGCTGGCCTCGTGTCGTCCCGCCGTGTGTGCACACGCGTGTGGTGACACCGCGAATAAAATGCCGGTCAGGGGCGGTCAGGGCCGGTCAATAGCGATTTTCCTGTATTTTACATATATATAGATTATTATTGTTATTATTATTATTATTATTATTATTATTATTATTATTATTATTATTATTATTATTATTATTATTATTATTATTATTATTATTATGTGAATTATGTGAATTATGTGAATTATTAGTTTGTGAATAAGTAGTAGTAGTAGTAGTAGTAGTAGTAGTAGTAATAGTAATAGTAATAGTAGTAGTAGTAGTAGTAGTATTGTAAGTATTACTATTATTATTATTATTATTATTATTATTATTATTTTTATTATTAAAGTTATTATTATTATTATTATTATTATTATTATTATTATTATTATTATTATTTTTATTATTAAAGTTATTATTATTATTATTATTATTATTATTATTATTATTATTATTATTATTATTATTATTATTATTATTATTATTATTATTATTACTGTTACTCATCTGTGTAATAATTATGTATGTGTGATAGACAGCAAAACTGGTAGATCTACCATATATCGTGAAGTCCTGCATGTTTCATGTATGAAGTATGTTTTATGCGTATTTCATGTAAGATGAATGGTTTATGCATATGTATAGACCGTATAAGAATCGCATATTATATTCACATACCTCACATTATATTATATTCACATATCTTACATTATATAATATTCACATATATCTATGTATATTAACATACCGGAATTTTCTGTGAATGGTTTGCGAACTTTTCGTTCGTTTGACGTGAAGGTCTCTGAAATCACTCGGCGGACACGGACAACTGCCTGCCTGCGGTCCTCTGCTGCTGGCTCTATGATGCCTGCAAGTTTGAATCTCTACAGCTTCTATGCGCATCTCTGCATTACGCCCTGCGTGACCTTTCCACCTAGCCCTACCTTTCACGTGCCAAAATTATTTCGCTGTCGTGGTCTGCTTTCCGTACCATGCCTCAAACAAAACTTCAATCCTTCATCGAGTTAGTTCGTTTTTTTGCCAACTAAACCAAATATGGCGCTAAGGTTGATAGTATATAACCTCTTGCTTCTTGATGTTACCACGCTACCGCACAACCAACACATTTTAGATGTCAGAAGGGCAGCAAACACAGCCAGTCAGCGCGCAAGACAAGCTCTTCAGAACGACGAGGAAAGGAGCCATGAAAAACAGCGTCGACGTTTAGCCAATGCTGCTGACCCACAGCAGCGCGCGGCTTACAACCAGGCCAGGCGCGAAGCTCTTGCAACCAGGCCTGAAATGAACGCCAGGCTAATAATCAGACAGTACGTGAAGCTCATGCCACCAGGCAGGCTGCCGTGCGCAATTTGCAATTGATTTGTTATCATCCTCTGCACCAACGTCATGCCATCGCATTGCCTGGACGGCAGGCAATTATCGCAAAATATTTGAATTTCTTGAGACCTCCACTGCTATTACCTATCCCTACGCGATATGGCCCTTGCACCTCTCATCCAAATCTTTCCATTGTTTTAAGCATTGATGCATTTATTGCTTAGCATGTTGCGATAGAGGACTTGCTGAAAAATCCTGGTCAAAACAACGTCTGCAGACCCAACTATGTTACGCGCACAGAAGAAGCTGGAGGTGTGTCGCTTTGCGATTGCACACACCCGGTATTCTCAGCAGGGTCTGCTTTCGCAAGTTGTTGGCAGGTTGAATCCGCAGCCTGCTCTTTATCCACTTCTGCATAAATATCTTGACTGTGTGTATGCCAAGGGAAAGATGAGGGGTGCGGGTGGGGTAGGGGGGTATATACAAGGACGTAACCCGTTCTGTTACCCAGACCAGAACCCGGGCCCTGGGTGGGATGGGTGGGGGGTGGCCAACGGACACACGGGCTACCGGACTTGTTACATTCTATCATATTCACATTACATTATATCATATGCACATATTACATTATATCATATGCACAGATTACATTATATCATATGCACATATTACATTATATCATATGCACATATTACATTATATCATATGCACATATTACATTATATCATATGCACATATTACATTATATCATATGCACATGTTATATTATATCATATGCACATATTACATTATATCATATGCACATGTTATATTATATCATATTCATTATATTGTATCATATTCACATATCTTCCATTATATTATATTCACATATCTTCAGGGACTGGCAAATCATACGATTTAGGCCGAAGGCAAGTATTAGTATTTCTTACCCAACCCCTTTGAATGAGTGTAGGGCCCTTCGGCGCTCAATCAATGCTCTGCAATCTGAAGTCGAGACTCTGCAAAGCCAGCTATCAACGGCGTACAATAATGCATTGTTTGTAGGGGCGGCAAATAGATCTATATTGCCCAAACATGTAGATCTATATAGATCTCTATATAGCAAATATTTATATTTGGTATATCTACAACATATGCAGTTACATCAGATAGCCACCGTAAAATCCAGTGGAAGCGCCTGCAATATGATACAGTGCCCTATGCTATAATTGTAAAAACAGATTTTGATTTTTGTAAGGTGCCCTACGCCGATTTTCAAAAATCCAGCTTCGCCTGTATAGATCTGTATAGATCTATCTCTATATAGATCTATGCCTCTCCCTAATTGTTTGGCATGTGGCTGTAATTTGTATCACCCATCCTCTTTGCTTTTCTCACCCAAATCCTTTGTATGAGTGCAGGGCCCTTCGGCGCTCAATCAATGCTCTGCGATCTGAAGTCGAGACTCTGCAAAGCCAGCTGTCAACAGCACGCAGCAATGCATTGTTCGACATGTGCCTGGACTACCGGGTGAAGTTCAAGAAGGCTAAGGATATCAGGAGAAGCTGGAGACGAAGCAGCCTCCCCTTTGGAATGAAGCTTACTGATTATGTCTTCCCGGAGCCGCCTCCATCTGATGCTGATGCTGTTGCATCGGCACTGGGCATGGCCCCCCCAGCTCGCGACGGGACCCGAGTCCTGGCAGAGAGCAGCACGGCGGAGACCGAGGAGAAAGCTCGGATCCTGACAGCCAAGGAGAAGAAGAAGAAAAAGAAGAAGAAAAAGAAGAAGAAATAGCGGTTTGGAGCTTCAGAATTTAGCTACATAATTTAGCACGTGTGTAGCACCTTCAAGAAAACCCTGCTTCTACCTGGTCAGCCTCTCATGCGACATTGAAGCTGATAACTGTGTTGCACATTGTTTCTTTTGGGGGCTTCACGTAGCAGCTTCTATGCATCTCCATTTCCCTGTCCTTGGGCCAAACCTAAAGCTAGCTAGTGTGTCTGAAAATGACATGATAGGCGCTCCAATGCAGCTGACAGCTTTGGGATTGACACAGCCGCTACCTTGTGGAGCTGGATGGAAGCTGCCATTAGTAGCCCAAGAATGAAGCAGTGGTGATGCAACAAAGCTGAGAGCGTTGTACAGAGACAGCACAGGGATGGACAATCGAATTTGAATTTGAATTGTTACATGTTTTCAGCCAGCTCTGGGCTGCTCACTGTTTTCCAATTCCAAGTTCCACTGTGCGATACCCACGGAAACAAGGGAGCACTCACAAGCAGATTAGACCATTTAAAGACTTCGGGTTTTCTTTTCAGCTACCAGCAGCAGCTTGTAGGTAGCTTCCCTGACTAGCTACGCAGAGTAACCCAAAGCAACGTAGTGCATCAGGAGGCTTGCCAAGACATATGTCCAGCGCTGTTGAAATCTTGGTACTCAGCCCAGTGGCTGGCTCGTGGAGCTGCCTAGAAGCTGCTGCTCGTAGTACAAAAGCAATGTTAAAGACTTATCTAGGTCCTGGACATGCGAAGACAAGAAGAGAGGAAGGAAAAGGAAGCGGGAGAGGTTCCAAGCTTCTTGAACTTGAACTTGGTTACATAGCTTCAGCCAGCAATTTGGCTGGTCGCCACCTCAGGCAGTATTTAGTTTTTGCCAGGCTTCTGTTTATGTGATTCCATTCCCTCCTCCACCCCACCATCACCACCACCACGACCATAGTGATAGACCATGTGTGTTTAATTTAATGTGTAAACTGTTACAGAATAGTGCCTGGTCAGCAGATATATAAACTTGAACTTGAACTTGGTTAACGCACATGTCGTCGGCAGTAATATTATTAATTCAAAGCAGCGCAAAGTCATAAGTATTTTCAGTATGAAATTCTGCGAATTAGTATCGCCCATCTTTTAGAAAGCGGTATCAGAACTCTGTGGAACCTATTATCGTCAACATGAATAGCAGCACACACATTGGTATGTGGGATCATTTACTTATGATTGTATAATTAAATGATGACTGTAGCACAAAACCAGGGCCCCCGTTGGTAAACCGATTGCCTGGGGTCCAGTTCATCATTGTTTGTTCTGTTTAGTCCTTCCTGCCACGGTAACTCACAATATAAATGTAAACACAATATAAATGCTAACTGCAGGCAATGTAATTATCTTACTAACCCAACGCAATGATACTTAGTACCCAAAGAATGCCGGCAGCTTGATGGGCTGTTCACCCGTTGGCCCACAAACCCACAACACACAACTCACAACCCATTCTAGACAACGCATGATCCGTAACCTGTAATGGGTAACCCGTAATCAAAGTCATCACATAATTACATAACCTACAAACAGCCAAAGGTTCCATCAGCCACTACTCAGGCACAGTAAGAGGCACACAGCAGGGTAATAGAAAGGCATAAGTTAGTAATATAGCATGGTCACCCACCAGCCACAGTATACCACCAGCCATCGGAATCCCATGGGCAGCAGCAAGCTAGGGACAGCCACAACTTCACAATATGCAAGAGGCCACTACTCACAAAACACAACGACATGGCACCTACACGCCTACATATATTAAATGGCGTAATCATCTACATGCCATTGATGGCCCAAGACAAGCCCGCTCCACGACGTCCGGGAGGGGTCTCAAAATCAAATCCTCGGAAAAAGAAAGGCAATGTCGCGAATTGAAGGGGGGGAGACAAGAGAGGGACCGAAGGCCTACTGTCGCAACGCCCAGGGATGGTAGGGAGACCATCTCAGAAGGGGGACGGATGTGTATTATGAAATTCGGGTTGGCGCGCGCAACGCAGCTGGCGAGATCAAGGACAGCTACAATCTGTCAGGCATCCACCTGCTGCGGACCGGTATTGAGCGTTATATTTTGGCGATTTTGGCGCCACGATCCTTGATTAGCGCTGATACGAGATGCTACCAACAATTTGAGAGAAATAGGAGCAGGATGATCAAACTGGTCTTCGCCAAGAACCAACAAGGGCATGGAAGGAGCAGCAAATTCAATTGCCCCAACGCATGGCCCAGAAATAATGAAAACGAAAGATCCAATTGTCCATCTGCTCATTCGATACTTTCTCTGGGCGCAATTGGTCAGCGTGGAGAAGCGCTTTACCTGTCAGCTGTATAGCCACGTATCGCCCTTCAATTTCCTCCAACAACCTCATTAGACCATTTTTGAGCTTTCTACCAGGCCACTGACACTGGCGACCTGATCAGGTGGCTATGATGGCTCAACACGCAGCAGCAGGAGCTGATAGACCAGAGTTTTGATTTATGGTTAGAAAACGTTTGCTCGGTACAGTCATGCTCATAAAGCGAGGCAGATATTATTTTGACAGCTACAAGCACAACTGACTGCACCATATAATCAACTGACTGTACCATAAAATCAACTGACCGTACTAGATATCACATCAGATATGCTGGTAGCTACCAGCTGCCAGATACCATGCCAGGTCCTTCGCCTTCCCAGCTGTTAATTTTGGTCAATGCCTTCCGTCTGACCTACCCTAATCCACCAGGTGGGCGGCTAGCGTGCCAAGAACGTAATGAAGTTGCTCCTGGACTTCAAACATATGCGTTAAACAGATAGCTGTTTTACAAGGCGACTTCAATCGTTTCAGAATGCCCGCTTTCAGCTCCGAGAGTCACTATGTTGATGAGGAATTTAAGAATGCAGGCCGTCATGTTCGGCACGAGGGAGCTCAAGTTGCTCAACTGGTGAAGTCCGAGAAAGCCGATTTTGAGGCTGCTGTCTGTGATGAGGATGTGTTGAAACATGGAGTCTGTTTGGCTCAGCTCGACACATGAGAACTGGTTATTGCAAGGATTAAAAAGCAGTGGGCTGTAAAGCTTCGCGAACGCCATGGTCGAATGCTACCAGATGACATGTTTCGGGAGCTGAAAGACTATCATATCTCAAAGAGAGGTAAGGTGTCTGAGTTTTGACGCATCCCCGCCTTCTAGCTTTCAAATCTTTTTCAACGTGCATTCAACGAGGTCCATTTATCTCACCAAATTGCGTTTCTATTGCGCGCTTTGATTGAATGAATTGCCAGAACCAACCTTCACCCCTTGCTGGGATCCCAATTTCTCCCCACTGCGATCAGCCACAGCAAGCAAGCAACGAATCATATTGCTAGACGAGTGAGAGATGCTTCAATGCTTCACTAGGCGTTTCACTATACCGGTATTGCTACCTATCAGCAGGCACGAAGCGAAAAAACCCATCCTTACCCCACCACCTCTTAAACACACCTATCACTTCACACTCCTCCAGACACGAGAGCCCGACGCAAGAACTTCCTGAGGAACCTGTTCCTCGACAGGAAGAAGAAAAGGTTCATTCAGCAGACCGCATGTGTAAGTCTCTAGAATGCTTGTTTAGTATTTGTATTCATTACAACCCATGGGCATACGAGGTTGCTTGCTTGATTGGGGGGAGATAGTGTGGGATTGGAGGGGGCTGTGGGAATGGCAGTGGGTGCAGCCAGGCCTGGTGGGGTGTGTGGGAAATAAAGCCTGTTAGTGGGAGGCACTTGGATGCGAATGGATAATGCTGGACGAGCTGTTGCTGGATCGATCTTCCCCAATAATACGTATTTAACATAAAAACATATGGGCAGGGCAGGGCCCCCCACCCCCTCCCTCTCAAGCACGACTTCGATCAGGCCTCTGGGCTGGATCGGGCTGGATCGACCTGCCTATGCTCGAAGACCCACCCGCGCACCCAGCGACCTAAACTAACCCATATCTTGATTTGATGGTTGCAGGAGCCCTGCTTGTGGAAAGGCAACGACCGATTGCGCCACCCGCGCAACCAAATGAAAGCTGATATCGTGGCCCAGCTACCCAGCGACATGGGTGCCAAGGCACAGCCCATGTCAGTCCTCAAGTATGCGGAGTACAGCCGAATCCTCGTCCCTCGCCAGAAACACAACGAGGTTGATGCCACCTCTACGGGTATCCCATCAGCAGACGCCAAGCCTTCGAAGGGTTTGTTTGAGCAGCCCCAGAAGCTGGGGAATGGAGCTTTCGGCACTGTATTCATGGCTGCTCATGATGCAGTTGAAAACCTCCGATATGAGGTAAGAGCATGGCTGGTTGTTGTGATAGTGTGTGATGATGGATGGGGTAGGCCCTACCTGGTAGGGTGGGGTGCATGCTTGACCAGGTGATAGTTTCTTTGCATTAGATTGTCATCTTGTGACAGCTCACACCTGGCTCCATGCATTGAGGAGGGTTTGGTGCTTAAGTGCCTTGGTGGTAGATTGTCGACTTGTGACAGCTCACACCTGGCTCCATGCAGTGAGGAGGGCAGCTTCCATTTTTATGCCGCATGTATGCCTCAATACATATTGACTGTTGAATTTGAATCCTCTTGCCGGGGGACTGCTACTTGGGCAGTTCAGGGGTCCTGCCCCCTAGCAGTACACATGCATATTAACTGTTGAATCTGCTTCACTCCCCAGGCTCTCAAGATCTCCACCTGGGCACCAGCGGCTACTGTCGCCTACTGGGCGACTGAGGTGAGTGAGGTTACCTTCCACATACCTTCCACATGACAGCACAGTAGAATCTACTCCATTGTTTACACAGTTTACATTCAGTATTATACCCACAATGTGGGCTGGCTAAGAGGGGATTGCTACTTGGGCAGTACAGCAGTACACACACACCTAGTCGTGCTCTAAGACATTCCCCTACTTGTCCCTATGCATGTTGCATGTGGCCTTATGCTACATGATATACCACGTACCTTCCACCTATAGTAGCTCATCCCCTCCCCTGCCTGCCCCTGTTTAGGTTGCATGCGGCCTGGAGCTGGATGGCGCACCCCACTGTATGGGCTTGCAAGGCTGGAGATTGGAGACAAGAAAGATGAGAGGCAAGGCCATGTGCCGCCTCCATGTCGCCATGAATCCCATGCAAGCCAAGTAAGCTCTTGTTTCTGATGTGGAATACTCACTGGTCTCACATGCATCTTACTAACGCAACTAACTCTATGGTCTCACCTGCAACTTACTAATGCAAGTAACTCTATAGCCTCACATGCAACTTGCTTATGCAACTAAGTCGATAACCTCACATGCAACTTAATATGCAGCTAAGCACGCGCATGCCATATTGCCACAATATGATTGCAAATGATTGATTCTGATGTAGATGCTCACTGCCCTCACATGCAAGCGTGCCCATGCCATGTTGCCGCAGTAGGATTGTAAATGATGACTGGGTGTGTATGTGTATGCATAGAATGATATAGTTCAAGCAAAGTGTGGCTTGCTCACTACTTCACCTGCCATCACCTGCCTTCATCACTACTTCACCTGCCATAACCTGCCTTTATCACTACTTCACCTGACTTCACCACTACTTCATCACTAATTCATCGCTGCTTTACCTGCCATCACCTGCCTTCACCGCTACTTCACCTGCCATCACCTGCCATCACCTGCCTTCACTACTTCACCTGCCTTCTCCACTTCTTCACCTGCCTTCACCACGCCCGATCACATATTTGGATGGCAGAACCTTATACGATAGAAAGTCAGTCCTAGCCTTGACTAAACTGCAAATGTGGGGGGCGATCGACACACTTTCCTGCACTCCTACGCCACCCTTCTCACCCAGAATGCACCCTTTTATGCCCAGTACGCCGCAGTGCCGCAGACCCCCCCAATTAGCAGTGCTGACCTCCCGCCATGTGTTTCCCCCATGCAGCTTGGAGTCACTGGTGTACAACAGCACGGAGGGTATCAGTGGTGTAAACTTCCTCTCCCTCCTGCTGGGCGCATTCCGTGGGGTGGAGGCCATGCACAGCAGGGGCATTGTTCACTCCGACATCAAGGAGGACAACTTCTTTGTCTCACTGGAAACTCTTGAGGAAGGAGAAGTGGCCGTCCACTCACAAGCAGAAGCAGCTGTCAACGGATGCAAGGCTATGGTCTTTATTGGTGACTACGGTCTGTCGCACAAGGGGCTTGAGGACTATGGATATGGATACCGTGGCCGCATGGGCATTGATGACAATGAGATGTCTAACTTCGCCCGGGACATGTTCGCCCTTGGCGTCATGATCGACAAGCTGATGATGAGTGGTAACGTCAACATGTCCATCCACAGTGAGGATAACCTGCTAAATCTGGTGGGCTGCCTAAAAAAAACCATCCCCAGCAAACGACTCTCGGCATCTCGAGCGGTGAAGTTCCTTGCAGGCCTTCTTGACCAGGAGGAAACGATTGTGGCTATGGTTGCGCAGAAGATTGTGGCGAAGGTGGTGTCTGGTATTGTGGCAAAGCTTGTGGCTGACGAGCAGCAAGTGGCTGAGGTGATGGATGAGCTTGTGGCTGAGCTTGTGGCTGAAGAGCAGGAAGTGGCTGAGGTGATGAATGAGCTTGTGGGTGAGCTTAAGCCGGAAGAGCAGGAGTTGGCCCCTACTAAGGTGCTTGGCCAGCCTCCCTCCACCACCGGCCACAACTGCCCCGCCCATGAGTGGGAGGGTGCCTATGAGCGGGATGGTGCCGTTGAAGAGGAGGGTGGCTATGCTGATGATGATGTGGAGGGTGCCTATGAGTGGGATGGTGCCGATGAGGAGCAGGAGGGCGCCCATGAGTGGGAGGGTGCCTATGAAGAGGAGGGTGGCTATGAGTGGGATGGTGCCGATGAGGAGGAGGAGGAGGAGGAGGGCGCCCATGAGTGGAAGGGTGCCTATGCGTGGGATGGCGCCTATGAGGAGGAGGAGGAGTGGGTGGAGCTTGACGAGGCGGATTGGAGGCAGTTGGAGGAGGAGAGGCAGTTGGAGGGGAAGAGGCTGTTGGAGGAGGCGAGGCTGTTGAGTGAGATGAACTCACTGAGGAGGCGGATTGAGGAGGCAAATTTGAAGCAGTTGTAGGAGGAGAGGTTGTTGGATGAGGAGAGGCTTTTGGAGGAGGCGAGGCAGTTGAGTGAGATGAACTCATCACCACCTACATGGTGGATGTCTCTGAGCGACCCTGGCGTTGCTGGCAATGGCTTTGGCTTCGTCAGCACTGAGCACAACGATGTAGCTTGGGTGCTGAAGGAGGAGGTCAACAACACTGGAGCAGTGTCCCAGGAAAACAGCTCCATTGCCTCCTTGGACATGACTGACGAGGAGGTGGGGAGCAGTGGCTGTTTCCCAGTGGCAGATGCTGTGATGGCTGCAGGCTGCATATGTGAAGCTTTGGGTAGGGAGGTCGTGAGATTTGCACGCTCACTCCTTCCCACCTGGTGAGCTGTATGCTTTTGTCCTGGTGTGACTGAGTGTGGCCAGAGTCCAATAGCTTTTTTTATACAGCTAAGAGCAACAGCTTCTTGACAGCTCCCCTGACTAGCTATTCAGCCAACCCTATGCAAGCTAGTGCACCTAGAAGCGGATACAATCAACTGTTCAGCACAGCTTACATATTGGGGTGCAGTGAAGTCGCTGGCTCAGGGAGCTGCCTAGAAGCTGGTATAATCAACTGTTCAGCACTGCTTACATATTGGGGTGCAGTGTAGTCGCTGGCTCAGGGAACTGCCTAGAAGCTGATACAATCAACTGTTCAGCACTGCTTACATATTGGGGTGCAGTGTAGTCGCTGGCTCAGGGAGCTGCCTAGAAGCTGATACAATCAACTGTTCAGCACTGCTTACATATTGGGGTGCAGTGTAGTCGCTGGCTCAGGGAGCTGCCTAGAAGCTGATACAATCAACTGTTCAGCACTGCTTACATATTGGGGTGCAGTGTAGTCGCTGGCTCAGGGAGCTGCCTAGAAGCTGATACAATCAACTGTTCAGCACTGCTTACATATTGGGGTGCATTGTAGTTGCTGGCTTAGGGAGCTGCTTAGAAGCTGCTCAGAAAAGCCGAAAAGAAAAGCCCTGCATTGTCCATGCTATTGGTTGATGCGTCTCAGGCGGTAGGTACCAGCGGTCCTGGATTCACTACGTAAAGCATTGTCCATAGTACTGCTTGATGTGTCTCTGGCGTCTCGCGTGTATACCTACATGGAGCAAGTCCTCCAGTGGGCAAACTGATTATGATGACTGATGATTTCAATGCTAGTTTGGTCCTCTATTGGTCTCCGCATGTGCCCACAGCTTGACAAAGGCAAGGGACAGTAACCACAGCTTACATAACTATGCTGGTGCTCTATTGGACTGGGGAGGCCACTAGAGTACCAAAATGGTTTCGTAAGCTGGGCTCGCTGTCCCCTTGCCCTTGTCAAGCTGTGGGCACATGTGGAGTCCAACAGAGCACCCAAATAGTTGTGTAAGCAGCAGTTGTAGGCCGTCCAGTGGGCAAAGTGATTATGATGATGCTTACCTTGTCTGGGAGCCTGATAAAGTCAGATGGAGAGTGACCGCATCATGACACAGTCATAAGGGGGGAACTAGGTGGTTGGCCCTAGCGCAAGCAAACAGGCTGCCCCCCTCAACCTCACGCCTTGTCATAAGGCGTAACATCTATTTATGTATTCGTGGGGGGGGGGAGGGGCTGCTGTTGTGTTGCTGAAGTACTTTCAGACAACGTGTTGATATCTTGCATCGCCACATTGGCTTGCCAGCGCTATTTATATATATGTCAGAGGAGTGATTCATTGCGTTCTCATATTCTGTCACCCAATCATTGGCGGTGAATCAGTGATTCTGAATAAGTTAGGGATGTGATTCTGACTGGCCAGCTATTGGCAGTGAATCAGCGATACTGAATAAGTTAGGGATGTGATTCTGACTGGCCAGCTATTGGCAGTGAATCAGTGATACTGAATAAGTTAAGGATGTGATTCTGTCTGGCCAGCTTTTGGCAGTGAATCAGTGATACTGAATAAGTCAGGGGTGTGATTCATTGTGTTCTCGTATTCTGTCACCCAATCATTGGCGGTGAATCAGTGATACCGAATGAGTTAGGGATGTGATTCGTTGCGTTCGCATGGCGCTGTCACCCAATCATTCTTATATTGAATCTTGTGAACATTATTATTACTTACGCATTATTATTGATTATTCCTGATACGTAACATTCCTGATCCCTGATCCATTTGATTTCACTGATACATATTTTGATTGTATTCATGCATTATTTTATTCTGTGTGTAATTCCACACGTCGTTGTTACTGCTGAAGAAGGCAGGCAGCCTTATGGCTGGGACCATGTAAACAAGTTCAGTGTTTACTCTTTCTCGCATTGGTCACTTCTTCAAATCTTGAAGAAACATGTGCATGTGATGTACGCCTATAATACGTAACGGCCTTGCGGATTTCAGCCTTGCATTTGCATGCTAATCCAATGTCGTGCATTTCACTGACACATTTGACATCAACAAATATACCAAGACTTTTTATATACATTCGCATACCGGTAGCAATTGTAAGATATGCAGACCTGACAGTAAAAAACAAAATCCTACGAATTATGAAACATAATGGAAAGTGCGGTATGTCACATAACGGTACTTATCTTGTAATTGGTCGGCCCCCTATGGGAGACAGACCTATGCGATACTTTCGCGAAATCGTCACATCTTCACATCTTCAAATCGTCACATTTCCCAAGAAAGCCGGTCAAATCAGCCGGTTAACAGAGAACTCTGAAATCTAAGCGAGTCGTCGCAAGGTTGCAGCGTAATAGTCGCAAAGCAGGTTGGATAGTCTGAAAGCAAGTTCAATCTCCGTAAAGTAACTCCAATGGTAGAAGAGCAACTTCGCCTCCCAACTTCCTTGGGACTTGCAGTACCTGCGGAATGGTGCACTTGGGGAACCAGCCTGCCCCGGAGAGCTCTTATTTGCGTATGGATCTCAGGGTTGCGGACTGTAGACGCGGTGTTTTCATTTGTCGTTTCCCTCCTGTCCTGTGGACTCAAAATCTAGGGACCTGGAGCATGTCCAACACAACAGCTGACTAACAAGTTCCCATAGTAGACACACGGAAACCATGTTCCACATCCATCAGAAACAGCGCAAGAAAGAAAGCATCCGCCTCAACTGCATTCACACACCTGCTACAATAAATGATATATGCATGACGGCTCTCCCACAATTCTCCAAGTTTTACAAGTACAAGCATACCATTGGATGCCAAGCCCAGACATAAAACATAACACGACAATCTACGTTAAAGCTTTCAAACAATCAAGTTGTTGGCAATTGCAATAAGCAAATGTATCTCGCTGCACGTCGTTTCAACTTGGCATACCCACGTGGACAACTTTGTCATATTTTGCAACATTCAATAGGGAATGAAACCATTTTAGACAACTGAACTACAAACCCAGGAGCCATCGTGTAGCATACCTCACCCCCGGGGCCGACCTCCATTTGTGATTGCCTCACAATTGTTGACCCAGTCCCCAACCCAACCCAATATCGAATGAATCTGGGAAGGTAATGAAGTCGACATTAAAATTTAGAGGGAAGAAAAAGTAAAAAAGAAACTTGGCAGGCATGTTGGGGCCACTCTTTGGAGGTGTTTGGTCAAATGTTTGTGGGATGTTTTTTGCTAGCATGTACCAGGAGGGTGTAACCGGACAATCTACCTGAACAAATCCCAGACTGAGGTGCTTGGCCAAAACACTGCTGACTCGGATATTCTCAAAACATAGGCCGTATGCTCTAACTAATAACTAACAAACAAGTGAAACACTTTCCAGGGTCTAATCCCCCGGTTTAATCCTGGGTGCAGGACTTTTTATTTCCGCTACATATAGCGATCGCTAGTTTTGACCTCGTTTGGGCGAAATGATCACTATACAAATGTACAAAAAAACGTTTGTTGTGTTGCCCTAAATGGCCATTAAAGGCTATAAAACTATTAAGAAGCTATAAAAGCAATAGAAGCTGTCCCTGGAGGAGGCCTAAAACCACAAAGCTAACAAAAAAAAACTTTCGGATTTGAAAAAAAGACCTGTCTGGGTATTATCTCTGATTCACAGATCTTGTGAGTCCTTGTATTTCTTGATGTATGTTGTTAGAGTCAAGGGGTAGCCAAATAGGCTATAGGGGCTATTACAAAACAAAAACTGATGAACTGAACCCCAAACAATCGTTTTACCGACAGGGGCCCTGACTTCGTGCTACAGGATCAGGCTACAGGATCAGGTTTCATCACCACTTGAGTTAGTTGATGATGAGGTAGCTGAGCGTGTGGTAGCTAAGGATGAGGTAGCTGAGTGTGGCAGATGAGGAGAAGGTAGCTAAGGATGGCACATTCCAAGAAGAAGCAGTGCATGTTTGCATGCACATTAGATGCACCCCTAGAGTCATCTACCATATTGAGGGGAATTCTCAATCATACTCACTTGATATGTACAGACAGTATACGGGCAACCACTAGCTATCTCTTGATGCGCTAGCCCTGTCAGTGCATGTGTGCATGCACAATAGATGGAACGCCTGCTCTAGAGTCACCTGCCATATTGAGGGGAGCTCTTATACTCTAGTCTCTTGGTACGTACATACAGGATGAGGGCGAACATTAACAGCCTCGGCATGCAATAGTGCAGTCTGTGTGGGTATTTATGCTTGCCTCAGGGCTTGCATGGCTTGGCGTGGCTCTACGTAAACTGCTTGATCAGTTGAATTCTGCACGGCTGCTCAATTCAAGGGAGCCGTGAAAAAGGGCTTCACGCCACGCCACCACGCTTGTCGTATCAGCTGGTGCCAACTTGAAGGGTTGGGCTCAGGGTTGGGTTACCTTCGAGGACCCCCCGCTCAGAAGGAGGCAATTGCGAGCACGCTCGTCATCAGATTCAAAGCTTATCATAACATTAACTGCCCATGCTCCTTCCCAATCCGCTCGCGTGGTCAAATTGATCACCGCCACGCTTGTCCAACCACCTCGCTGCGGTAATCCCTAAATCGCCTTCACTACACCCCTGACCTCCTCCTCTTCACAGCCAGAACGCGCCTATATCACCCTTCCCTTCATCTTTTACTGCGAGCATCGCTTCATTGCGAACATAGCATCTTTGAAGTACTGTTCCAACACAATACTGCACTACAACCCACATACACTTCTTCTGTTGAAGTACTGTCCCTGTGCATTCTGTACTACAACCCCTAAACACTCCTTCTGGAGTGGGCGAACTTGATGGCTTAGCCACTCAGCTGCACAGCACTGCTTGATTATGTCCCAAGTCAAGCCAAGCATGGCTTCCAGGTCTCCAGAAATTGATTGGGATAGGTAAGTGGATGCTGTTGTGGGCTGATGGCATGCAGTGAAGAGCAGTTAATGCAAGAATGCAACCCTACCTTATGTTTCAGTGGTTGTAATTGTGGAGGAGGGGATGTTGCATCCTGGAATGGTAGTTGTGATCTCTTTGTGTGTGTGTGTCGTGGTGGTGGTGGCGTGGCGGTGGTGTAGGTGTAGGTGGAAGCTGATGGCATACAGTCAAGGGACAGGGAATGCACGTGTGAGGCATGCAAACCTGATTGAAATGACACACCCACACCCTCACACGCACATGCCAGCCTGGCGAACATGTACGTGATTGTAATGACACACACACACATGCACATGCCAGCCTGGCGAACATATACGTGATTGTAATGACACACACACACACGCACATGCCAGCCTGGCGAACATATACATGATTGTAATGACACACACACACACACACACGCACATGCCAGCCTGGCGAACATATACGTGATTGTAATGACACACACACACATACACACGCGCACATGCCAGCCTGGCGAACATGTACGTGATTGTAATGACACACACACACACGCACATGCCAGCCTGGCAAACCTATCCGTGATTGTAATGACACACACACACACACGCACATGCCAGCCTGGCGAACATGTCAGTGATTGTAATGGTGGAGGAGAGGAAATTGAAACCTATTATAGTAGCTGTGGCATTTGTGTGTGTGTTTGTGTGTCTTGAGGTGGTGGTGTATTTGGATACCAACCCTATATATTGGATATCACACACACACACACACACATGCCAGCCTGGTGAACATGTCAGTGATTGCAATGGTGGAGATAGGGGTATTGAAACCTATAATAGTAGCTGTGGCATGCGTGTGTGTGTTTGTTTTGGCGGTGGTGTATGTGGCATCTGCCTTGTGCTGAGGGAATACAGTCAAGGGGCAGGCAGTACAAGGGTGTATGTGGCATCTGCCTTGTGCTGAGGGAATACAGTCAAGGGGCAGGAAGTACAAGGGTGTAGATGGCATCTGCCTTGTGCTGAGTGAATACTGTCAAGGGGCAGGCAGTACAAGTGTGTATGTCGCATCTGCCTTGTTCTGAGGGAATACAGTCAAGGGGCAGGGAGTACAAGTGTGAGTTATGCAAGCCTGGCAAATGTATACGTGGTTGTGATGGTGGAGGAGGGGATATTGCAGCATGTACTGGTAGCTGGAGCATGTGTGTCGTGGTGGTGATGGTGTGTGTGTATGTGTGTAATGGTTGTGTTAATGTGTGCATGGGCGCTTGCTGATTGTGGTGGGTGTGTGCGTGTGGTGGTGATGGTGTGTTTGAGTGTGGGTGGTGTGTGAGTGTGGCGGTGGTGGTGTGTGTGTGTGTGATGGTTGTTTAAATGCGTGCATGCGTTTGTGCTAATGGTGATGTGTGTGTGTGCGTGTGGTGGTGGTGGTGATGGTGTTGTAAGGTAAGAGCATGTAATTGAATTTGAATTTGAATTTGAAACATTATGCATGACTTTCTGTATTCCTTCAGGGTGAGGGCATGTAATTGAATTTGAATTTGAATTTGAAACGTTGTGCATGACGTTCTGTATTCCTTTAAGGTTAGAGCATGTAATTGAATTTGAATTTGAATTTGAAACGTTGTGCATGAAGTTCTGTATTTCTTCACGGTAGGGGCATGTAATTGAATTATAATTTGAATTTGAAACATTGTGCATGAGGTTCTGTATTTCTTCACGGTAGGGGCATGTAATTGAATTAGAATTTGAAGCATTGTGCACGACGTTTTGTATTCCTTCAGGGTGTTTGCATGCAATTTAATTTGAATTTGAAATTTAAACATTGTGGATGACCTTCTGTATTCCTTGTACTACTAGTGCTGCTACTGTGATTGCAGGCTGTATTGTGGCTGGATGTGGTTGTCACACACACACACACACACATGCCAGCCTGGTGAACATATCACACACACACACACACATGCCAGCCTGGTGAACATATCACACACACACACACACACACACACACATGCCAGCCTGGTGAACATATCACACACACACACACACACATGCCAGCCTGGTGATCATATCACACACACACACACTAATGTTCATAAGGAAACAGCTGAGGAGGTGAGCTTATCAAGAAAAAAATGTTACACCTTATGACAAGGCATGAGGTTGAGGGGGCCAGCCCGTTTGCTTGCGCTGAGGCCAACCACCAATGAAGTTGAGCGATGTTGGTATCTGAGATAGATTTATTCTATGTTATTTTGGATCAATTTATTATCTGGGACCAATTTATGATTTATAATCCAGGATCTGTGTATCATTATTATCTGGGATAGATTTATGATGCGATATCTGTGATCTGTAGATGATTCATTATCTGGGACCGATATATGATTTATTATCCGGGATCTGTTTATTATTTATTATCTGGGATTGATTTAGTTTTTATTATCTGGGAGCAGTTTATTATCTGGGAAAAACTCTGAACTTTACTCATGTTGTATGCTAGACGGATGGTGATCCTGATGAGAAGTACGCACTACTACCGTACCCTGATAAGAAGCACGCACTACTACTGTACGTATTAGAAGTACGCACTACCATATTACCCCTGATTAGAAGTACACACTAAAACTGTACTTCATAGAAGTATGCACTACTGACCCAAGCTTCACCACACTCTCATTGCATGCTAGATGGATGGTGATCCCGTTGAAAATTACGCACGATGCCTGCGCTCCTTGAAGCACCCACTACTTCATGGCAACTATCTACAAGCAAAAGAGAAGTCATTGATGCGATTGCAAGCTATTGGTGGTGTTGTGCCAGGCGATGAGGACTCAGACAGTACAGGGTGAGCACCACCACCACCACCACACACACCACACACACCAACACCAACACCAACAACACCAACAACACCAACAACAACACCAACATCACCACCAACAACACCAACACCAACACCCACCAACACCACCACCAACAACAACAACACCAACAACAATACCAATACCTCCAACACCAACACCAACACTAACACCACCACCACCAACACCAACACCACCACCAACAACAACAATACCAATACCTCCAACAACAACACCACACACACCAACACCAACACCACCAACACCACACACACTATCACCACCACTACATTTAAAAGAGAAGTCAGAGAGGCAATTACGAGCTATTGGTGGTGGTGTGCCAGGCGATGAGGACTCAGATAATACAGGGTGAGCGCCACCACGACCACCACACACCACCACAACTGTGCTGGGTGTGATATGGAGTTAGGGGTGGGATGCAGGTTTGTGTTCGTCGAAGACTGGTGTTCATGGAATTGAGCTAATACAAAGCTTGCAGTTGCAGGCTTAGAGGTAAGCTGGATAATGGTGTTGGTGGTGGTGGTCTTGGTGATGGATGGCTGCTGCCTCACTCAAGTGATCGTAACGGTATCTGGGTACGATACAAAGCTTGCAGTTGCAGGCTTAGAGGTAAGCTGGATAATAAAGTTAGGGGTGGGATGCAGGTTGGTGTTCATGGATTTGGGCGGACACAAAGCTTGAAGGTAAGCTGGATGGTGGTGGTGGTGGTGATGATGATGGATGGCTAGTGCACCACTCAAGAAAGCATAGCTGTCTCTGGGGATGGTGGTGGTGGTGATGATGATGGATGGCTAGTGCACCACTCAAGCGAGCATAGCTGTCTCTGGGGATGGTGGTGGTGGTGATGATGATGGATGGCTAGTCCACCACTCAAGCAAGCATAGCAGTACATGGGGGCGATACACAGCTTGTGGTTGTTGGCTTGAAGGTAAGCTGGGTGATATGAAGTTTGGGGTGGTATGGAGTTGGGAGTGACATGGTGTTGGGGGTGGGATGAAGTTAGGGGTGGGATGCAGGTTGGTGTTCGGCAGTGACTGGTCTTCATGGATTTGGGCTAATACAAAGCTTGCAGTTGTAGGCTTGAAGGTAAGCTGGATGATGGTGGATGGTGGTTGTGGCAATGATGAACGGCTACTGCCTCACTCGAGCGATCATATCAGTATCTGGGGACAATACAAAGCTTGCAGTGGTAGGCTTGAAGGTAAGCAGCATGGTGGTGGTGGTGATGGATGGCTACTGCCATGGGGACGATGCAAAGCTTGCAGTGGTAGGCTTGAAGGTAAGCAGCATGGTGGTGGTGGTGATGGATGGCTACTGCCATGGGGACGATACAAAGCTTGCAGTGGTAGGCTTGAAGGTAAGCAGCATGGTGGTGGTGGTGATGGATGGCTACTGCCATGGGGACGATACAAAGGCTTGCAGTGGTATGCGTTCAAGGTAAGGCAGTGGTGGTGGTGGTGGTGATGGATGGCTACTGCCATGGGGACGATGCAAAACTTGCAGTGGTAGGCTTGAAGGTAGCAGTATGGGTGGTGGTGTGATGGACGGCTACTGCCATGGGGACGATACAAGCTTGCAGTGGTAGGCTTGAAGGTAAGCAGCATGGTGGTGTGGTGATGGATGGCTACTGCCATGGGGGACGATACAAGCTTGCAGTGGTAGGCTTGAAGGTAAGCAGTGTGGGTGGTGGTGGTAATGGATGGCTACTGCCATGGGGACGATACAAAGCTTGCAGTGGTAGGCTTGAAGGTAAGGCAGTATGGTGGTGGTGGTGATGGATGGCTACTGCCACGGGGACGATACAAAGCTTGCAGTGGTAGGCTTGAAGGTAAGCAGTTGTGGTGGTGGTGGTGATGGATTGGCTACTGCCATGGGGACGATACAAAGCTTGCAGTGGTAGGCTTGAAGGTAAGCAGTGTGGTGGTGGTGGTGATGGATGGCTACTGCCATGGGGATGATACAAAGGTTGCAGTGGTAGGCTTGAAGGTAAGCAGCATGGTGGTGGTGGTGATGGATGGCTACTGCCATGGGGACGATACACAGCTTGCAGTGGTAGGCTTGAAGGTAAGCAGCATGGTGGTGGTGGTGATGGATGGCTACTGCCATGAGGACGATACAAAGATTGCAGTGGTAGGCTTGAAGGTAAGCAGCATGGTGGTGGTGGTGATGGATGGCTACTGCTATGAGGACGATACAAAGCTTGCAGTGGTAGGCTTGAAGGTAAGCAGTATGGTGGTGGTGGTGATGGATGGCTACTGCCACGGGGACGATACAAAGCTTGCAGTGGTAGGCTTGAAGGTAAGCAGTGTGGTGGTGGTGGTGATGGATGGCTACTGCCATAGGGGACGATACAAAGCTTGCAGTGGTAGCTTGAAGGTAAGGCAGTGTGGTGGTGGTGGTGATGGATGGCTCCTGCCATGGGGATGATACAAAGCTTGCAGTGGTAGCTTGAAGGTAAGCAGCATGGTGGTGGTGGTGATGGATGGCGACTGCCATGGGGACAAAGCAAAGCTTGCATTGGTAGGCTTGAAGGTAAGCAGCATGGGTGGTGGGTGATGGATGGGCTACTGCCATGGGACGATACAAAGCTTGCAGTGGTAGGCTTCAAGGGTAAGCAGCATGGTGGTGGTGGAGATGGATGGCTACTGCCATGGGGACGAAACAAAGCTTGCAGTGGTAGGCTTGAAGGTAAGCATGGTGTGTGGTGGTGGTGATGGATGGCTACTGCCATGGGGACGATGCAAAGCTTGCAGTGGTAGGCTTGAAGGTACAGTATGGTGGTGGTGGTGATGGATGGCTACTGCCATGGGGACGATACAAAGCTTGCAGTGGTAGGCTTGACGGTAAGCAGTGTGGTGGTGGTGGTGATGGATGGCTACTGCCATGGGGACGATGCAAAGCTTGCAGTGGTAGGCTTGAAGGTAAGCAGTGTGGTGGTGGTGGTGTGGATGGCTACTGCCATGGGGACGATACAAAGCTTGCAGTGGTAGGCTGAAGGTAAGCAGTGTGGTGGTGGTGGTGAGGGATGGCTACTGCCATGGGGACAAAGCAAAGCTTGCAGTGGTAGGCTTGAAGGTAAGCAGTATGGTGGTGGTGGTGATGGATGGCTACTGCCACGGGGACAATACAAAGCTTGCAGCAGTAGGCTTGAAGGTAAGCAGTGTGGTGGTGGTGGTGATGGATGGCTACTGCCATGGGGACGATACAAGCTTGCAGTGGTAGGCTTGAAGGTAAGCAGTGTGGTGGGTGGTGGTGATGGATGGCTCCTGCCATGGGGATGATACAAAGCTTGCAGTGGTAGTTTGAAGGTAAGCAGCATGGTGGTGGGTGGTGATGGATGGCTACTGCCATGGGGACGATACAAAGCTTGCATTGGTAGGCTTGAAGGTAAGCAGCATGGTGGTGGGTGGTGATGGATGGCTACTGCCATGGGGACGATACAAAGCTTGCAGTGGTAGGCTTGAAGGTAAGCAGCATGGTGGTGGTGGTGATGGATGGCTACTGCCATGGGGACGAAACAAAGCTTGCAGTGGTAGGCTTGAAGGTAAGCAGTAGTGGTGGTGGTGGTGATGGATGGCTACTGCCATGGGGACGATGCAAAGCTTGCAGTGTAGGCTTGAAGGTAAGCAGTATGGTGGTGGTGGTGATGGATGGCTACTGCCATGGGGACGATACAAAGCTTGCAGTGGTAGGCTTGAAGGTAAGCAGTGTGGTGGTGGTGGTGATGGATGGCTACTGCCATGGGGACGATGCAAAGCTTGCAGTGGTAGGCTTGAAGGTAAGCAGTGTGGTGGTGGTGGTGATGGATGGCTACTGCCATGGGAGACGTTACAAAGCTTGCAGTGGTAGGCTTGAAGGTAAGCAGTGTGGTGGTGGTGGTGATGGATGCTACTGCCATGGTGACGAAACAAAGCTTGCATTGGTAGGTTGAAGGTAGCAGTGTGGTGGTGGTGGTGATGGGATGGCTACTGCCATGGTGACGATTGCAAAGCTTGCAGTGGTAGGCTTTAAGGGAAGGCAGCATGTGTGGTGGTGATGGTATGGCTACTCTGGGGACGATACAAAGCTGCAGTGGTAGGCTTTACGTAAGCAGTGGTGGTTGTGGTGGTGATGGATGGCTCTGCCATGTGGAACTATGCAAAGTCTTGCAGTGGTAGGCTTGAAGGTAAGCAGTAATGGTGTTGGTGTGTGATGATGGCTTCTCCATGTGGACGATACAAAGCTTGCAGTGGGTAGGCTTGACGGTAAGCACTATGGTGGTGGTGGTGTGATGGCTACTGGCCATGGGGACGATACAAACTTGCAGTGGTAGGCTTGACGGTAACAGTGTGGTGGTGGTGGTGATGGATGGCTACTGCCACATGGGGACGATCAAAGCTTGCATGGTAGGCTTGACCGTAAGCAGTGGTGTGGTGGGTGGTGTGGTGGCACTTGCATGGGGACGATTCAAAGCTTGCAGTGGTAAAGGCCTGGAAGGTAAGCAGTAATGAATGGTGGTTGTGGATGGTGGCTACTCTGCCATGGGGCGATACAAAGCTTGCACAGTGTAGGCTTGACGGTAGCAGTATGGTGTGGTGGTATGGATGCTACTGCCTGGGAGATACAAAGCTTGCATTGGTAGGCTTGACGGGAGCAGTGTGTTGGTTTTGGTGGTGATGGATGGCTACTGCCATGGGGACAAAGCAACTTGCATTGGTAGGCTTAAGGTAGCAGTATGGGTGGTGTGTGTGATGGATGGCTACTGCCACGGGAAATACCAAAGCTTGCAAGGCGGTAGCTTGAAGGTTAGCATGTGTGGTGTGGTGTGATGATGGCTACTGCCATGGGGACAGATACAAACTTCTGCCATGGTAGGCTTGAAGTAAGCTGTGGTGGGTGGGGTGATGGTGGCTACTGCCACGGGGACAATACAAAGCTTGCAGCGGTAGGCTTGAAGGTAAGCAGTGTGGTGGTGGTGGTGATGGATGGCTACTGCCATGGGGACGATACAAAGCTTGCAGTGGTAGGCTTGAAGGTAAGCAGTGTGGTGGTGGTGGTGATGGATGGCTCCTGCCATGGGGATGATACAAAGCTTGCAGTGGTAGTTTTGAAGGTAAGCAGCATGGTGGTGGTGGTGATGGATGGCTACTGCCATGGGGACGATACAAAGCTTGCATTGGTAGGCTTGAAGGTAAGCAGCATGGTGGTGGTGGTGATGGATGGCTACTGCCATGGGGACGATACAAAGCTTGCAGTGGTAGGCTTGAAGGTAAGCAGCATGGTGGTGGTGGTGATGGATGGCTACTGCCATGGGGACGATACAAAGCTTGCAGTGGTAGGCTTGAAGGTAAGCAGCATGGTGGTGGTGGTGATGGATGGCTACTGCCATGGGGACGATGCAAAGCTTGCAGTGGTAGGCTTGAAGGTAAGCAGTATGGTGGTGGTGGTGATGGATGGCTACTGCCATGGGGACGATACAAAGCTTGCAGTGGTAGGCTTGAAGGTAAGCAGTGTGGTGGTGGTGGTGATGGATGGCTACTGCCATGGGGACGATGCAAAGCTTGCAGTGGTAGGCTTGAAGGTAAGCAGTGTGGTGGTGGTGGTGATGGATGGCTACTGCCATGGAGACGTTACAAAGCTTGCAGTGGTAGGCTTGAAGGTAAGCAGTGTGGTGGTGGTGGTGATGGATGGCTACTGCCATGGGGACGATACAAAGCTTGCAGTGGTAGGCTTGAAGGTAAGCAGTGTGGTGGTGGTGGTGATGGATGGCTACTGCCATGGGGACGATGCAAAGCTTGCAGTGGTAGGCTTGAAGGTAAGCAGCATGGTGGTGGTGGTGATGGATGGCTACTGCCATGGGGACGATACAAAGCTTGCAGTGGTAGGCTTGACGGTAAGCAGTGTGGTGGTGGTGGTGATGGATGGCTACTGCCATGGGGACGATGCAAAGCTTGCAGTGGTAGGCTTGAAGGTAAGCAGTGTGGTGGTGGTGGTGATGGATGGCTACTGCCATGGGGACGATACAAAGCTTGCAGTGGTAGGCTTGAAGGTAAGCAGTGTGGTGGTGGTGGTGATGGATGGCTACTGCCATGGGGACGATACAAAGCTTGCAGTGGTAGGCTTGAAGGTAAGCAGTGTGGTGGTGGTGGTGATGGATGGCTACTGCCATGGGGACAGATGACAAAGCTTGCAGTGGTAGGCTTGAAGGTAAGCAGGCATGGTGGTGGTGGTGATGGATGGCTACTGCCATGGGGACGATACAAAGCTTGCAGTGGTAGGCTTGAAGGTAAGCAGCATGGTGGTGGTGGTGATGGATGGCTACTGCCATGGGGACGATACAAAGCTTGCAGTGGTAGGCTTGAAGGTAAGCAGCATGGTGGTGGTGGTGATGGATGGCTACTGCCATGGGGACGATACAAAGCTTGCAGTGGTAGGCTTGAAGGTAAGCAGCTATGGTGGTGGTGGTGATGGATGGCTACTGCCATGGGGACGATACAAAGCTTGCAGTGGTAGGCTTGACGGTAAGCAGTATGGTGGTGGTGGTGATGGATGGCTACTGCCATGGGGACGATACAAAGCTTGCATGTAGGCTTGAAGGTAAGCAGCATGGGTTGGTGGTGATGGATGGCTACTGCCATGGGGACGATACCAAAGCTTGCAGTGGTTAGGCTTGAAGGTAAGCAGCATTGGTGGTGGTGGTGATGGATGGCTACTGCCATGGGGACGATACAAGCTTGCAGTGGTAGGCTTGAAGGTAAGCAGCATGTGGTGGTGGTGGTGATGGATGGCTACTGCATGGGGACGATACAAAGCTTGCAGTGGTAGGCTTGAAGGTAAGCAGTGTCGGTGGTGGTGGTGATGGATGGCTACTGCCCATGGGGACGATACAAAGCTTGCAGTGGTAGGCTTGAAGGTAAGCAGCATTGGTGGTGGTGGTGATGGATGGCTACTGCCATGGGGACGATACAAAGCTTGCAGTGGGTAGGCTTGAAGGTAAGCAGCATGGTGGTGGTGGTGATGGATGGCTACTGCCATGGGGACGATACAAAGCTTGCAGTGGTAGGCTGAAGGTAAGCAGTGTGGTGGTGGTGGTGATGGATGGCTACTGCCATGGGGACGATGCAAAGCTTGCAGTGGTAGGCTTGAAGGTAAGCAGTATGGTGGTGGGTGGTGATGGATGGGCTTACTGCCATGGGGACGATACAAAGCTTGCAGTGGTAGGCTTGACGGTAAAGCAGCATGGTGGTGGTGTTGATGGATGGCTACTGCCATGGGGACGATACAAAGCTTGCAGTGGTAGGACTTGAAGGTAAGCAGTGGTGGTGGTGGGTGGTGATGGATGGCTACTGCCATGGGGACGATGCAAAGCGTTGCAGTGGTAGGCTTGAAGGTAGCAGTATGGTGGTGGTGTGAATGGATGGCTACTGCCATGGGGACGATACAAAGCTTGCAGTGGTAGGCTTGACGGTAGCATGGTGGTGGTGGTGATGGATGCTACTGCCATGGGGACGATACAAAGCTTGCAGTGGTAGGCTTGAAGGTAAGCAGTATGGTGGTGGTGGTGATGGATGGCTACTGCCATGGGGACGATACAAAGCTTGCAGTGGTAGGCTTGACGGTAAGCAGTGTGGTGGTGGTGGTGATGGATGGCTACTGCCATGGGGACGATGACAAAGCTTGCAGTGGTAGGCTTGAAGGTAAGCAGTGTGGTGGTGGTGGTGATGGATGGCTACTGCCATGGGGACGATGCAAAGCTTGCAGTGGTAGGCTTGAAGGTAAGCAGTATGGTGGTGGTGGTGATGGATGGCTACTGCCATGGGGACGATGCAAGCTTGCAGTGGTAGGCTTGAAGGTAAGCAGTGTGGTGGTTGTGATGGTGATGGGCGATGCCATGGGACTGACCATGGGGACGATACAATGCTTGCAGTGGTAGGCTTGAAGGTGAGCAGCATGGTGGTGGTGGTGATGGATGGCTACTGCCATGGGGACGATACAAAGCTTGCAGTGGTAGGCTTGAAGGTAAGCAGTGTGGTGGTGGTGGTGATGGATGGCTACTGCCATGGGGACGATACAAAGCTTGCAGTGGTAGACTTGAAGGTAAGCTGGATGGGTGTAAGGTAATGTAAGGTAAACTTCATTTGGGGTAGGATGGAGTTAGAGGTGACATGGTTGTTGTGGGTGGGATGAAATGATAAGATATTGAAGGTAAGCTGGATGAGGATGGTGGTGGTGGTGATGATGATGGAGGGCTACTGCCTCACTCACCCAAGCAATCATAGCTATGTCTGGGGATGATACACAGCTTGTGCTTGTAGGCTTGAAGGTAAGCTGGATGATAATGGTGGTGGTGGTGGTGGTGAGTGGTTAATGCCTCACTAAAGCGATCATAACGGTATCTTGGGACAATACAAAGCTTGTGCTTGTAGGCTTGAAGGTAAGCTGGGTGATATAAAGTTTGGGGTGGTATGGAGTTGGGGGTGACATGGTGTTGGGGGTGGTATGGAGTTGGGGGTGGGATGAAGTTAGGTGTTTGGCGGTGACTGGTGTTCATTTATTTGGGCTGATACAAAGCTTGAAGGTAAGCTGGATGATGATGGTGGTGATGCTGGTGAGACTGATGATGATGATGATGATGATGATGATGATGATACTGATGATGATGATGATGATGATGATGATGATGATTATACTGATGGTGACAATGAAGATGGTGATGGTGATGGTGATGGAGATGCTTTCATTATCCTGGTGCCCTAACGTACTCCAAATGTGCCCATGTCTTGATGGGTCAAGAGGGACTTATGATGGACATATATATATATATATATATATATATATATATATATATATATATATATATATATGGTACATGATATGATATGATATGATATGTATGATATGATATGTGGTATATGATATGTATGATATGATATATGAACAATATGATATATGGTATATAATGTGACATGTATGATATGATATATGGTATATGATATGAAATACATGGACTTCCTCTGCTATAAAGCCTCTTGTATGTATGTTGTTACAGTCCAGGGGTAGGCCAAATAGGCTAAAGGGACTCCTGTGACAGGGGGGGGGGGGGGGGGGGGGGGGGGGGCTAAAACACAAGAACACTGATGAACTGACCCCCCAAACAATTGTTTTATATTATGTTGCAAGCTAGACCTCTAACACTCCCAAATTATAGCTACCATTTGTTTGTCTTGCAGAATCCCCACCACTTCCAGGATGCCGTGCAGCCATAGCCACAGTTTTTGTGTGACAATACCTAGTCATTCATTCGTCATTCATCATTTCTTTCCCCTGCCTTACAACTCGTTTTCCACCCAGACAATATTTGGTTTCACTCATTCTCTGGCTGTGTTTGTTTGCCTTGCAGAATCCCCACCACTTCCAGGATGCCGTGCTGAAGCTACCGTGCTCAATGGAGCCGAAAGAATGCATCAACTAACTAGAGATGGCCACTATTTGTGTCCGATTGTGCCTCATCATTCCAGACTTCCCCTACCTTACAACACGTTTTCCACCCAGACGTTATTGGGCCACGTCGGTGGGCGCACAGAAGAGGGATGAAGTGTAATAAACAAACACTACAAGAACCAGGCTTTCCCCTGCCTTACAACACGTTTTCCACCCAGACGGTATTGGTTTCACTCATTCGCTGGCTGTTTTTGTTTGTCTTGCAGAATCCCCAACACTTACACAGCTTTGGATGCCGGTGGAGATGACAACAAATCTGAATCAGCAGGTAAACAATTGTAATACCGTAACTTCACTTATAACGAATTAGTAATGAGATAATGAATTGATTAGAACAGAAATGAAAACTGGCTGTTTATAAATGTTATATGTATAGTGATATTAAAGACAATTATATTATAAATATGCGATTTCCAACCATCAACCCATTATGATGCCCACAGCTTAAGCTTTGGATGCCAGTGGAGATGACAACAAATCTGAATCAGCAGGCAAACTATTTTAATACTGCAACTTCAACAAGTAGTTATGGGATAATGACTGAACAAAAAGCATGAAAACACACAAAAATGTGCTGTTAATGTGACATGAATACTGATATTAATGACAATTAATGTTAAAGTACATTATTATTATACCTATGCAATGTCCAACCATCGACTCATTGTGACACCCCCAGATAATTAGTTAATGAATTAACAGAAAATAAGAAATTAAAAATGGCTGTTCACTAATGTGATATGGATAGTGATATTAATGACAATATAATTATAAATATGCGATTTCCAACCACCGATCCATTGTGGCAACCCCAGATAATTAGTTAATGAATTAACACAAAATCAGACATGACAAATTGCTGTTTATAAATGTTATATGGATAGTGATATTAATGACAATAGTATTATTTATATGTGATTTCTAATCATCGACCCATTGTGGCAACCCCAGATAATTAGTTAGGGACAGCAATGTGATAACGTATGATGCCGGCAGTCTGGCTGGAAACTTGAGCATAAGGCTACCACATAACATATTGGCTGATGTGTCAGGCTTCCTCTCGGTCGTCTGACGGACGGACGGACGGACGGACATCGGGGTTAATCTGGGGGCTCCCGCCTCCTAGAAGGGGGGCGCCTTCCAAAAAGCAGCATTACCATCATGCCCATACTGTGACAATGCTTGCACAGGTTCTAATGTGAGGGAGCCTGGACTTCAAACAGCACCAACTGTTTTAGAGCCTCCAGGCTGGAAACTTCAGCATAGCCGGGGCCAGTCCAGGACAGAATTACAGCATTACCAACATGCCCATACTGTGACTTTGCTTTGCTTTCCTTTGCATTGCATTGCATTGCACAGGTTCATGTGATAAACTGCTATGGCTAGAAACTTGAGTGTAGCTCAAGCTGCCACATTACATAAATACTTAATGACAGCATTATCAACATGCCCATGCCGTGACTTGGCGTTGTTTTGCTTTGCACAGGTTCCTGGAATAAAATGCCCTGGCTGGAAACTTGAGTGTTGCTCGGGCTTCCGCATGTCAGAAATACACAAATACAGCATTAACATCATGCCCATGCTGTGACATTGCTTTGCTTTGCACGGGTTACTGGGAGGAAATGCCCTGGCTGGAAACTTCAGCATAGCTAGGACTACCACATAAATATATATTCAAATCTAGCATTATCACCATGCCCATGCTGGGACTTTGCATTGCACAGGTTCTGATGTGCAGGAGCCTGGACTTGATTACATCAGACAGCATCTAGCCAGTGTCGGAGAATTGAAGAAGCCAAGCTTGACAGGCCCTATTCTGGGAGAACACGCCTCATCTGGGGGAGCCTCAAGTTTGAACTTCTCCCCCCTGGCCTCCTTTGTTACAAAAAATAGCGTACCGAAAGCTCCAGGCAGCAGCTCCAAGGCTGTAGAAGACGTGGGCATGGCAGCCTATCTGTTTGAGCCCTCTACATTCGAATCTAATCAGGTAAGGCGACATCATCAATGTTTGCAATGCTTGGTGTCCAAGTTTCCAGAAACGGTGGGCATGGCAGCCTATCTGTTTGGACCCTCTACATTTTAATCTGATCAGTTGGGTTGATGACATCAATGTTGTGAAGGCGTAGTGTCAACAAAAACGGTATACCAAAAACTCCAGGCAGCAGCTCCTGGTCTGTAGAAGGCGTGGGCATGGCAGTGTCCTATCTGTTTGAACCCTCCACATTTGAATCTGATCAGGCAAGGTGATATCATCAATATTTGCAATGCTTGGTGCTGCTTGGTGTCCAAGTCTCTAGAAAATGTGGACATGGTAGCATATATGTTTGAACCTTCCACATTCAAATCTGATCAGGTGGGTTGATGGCATCATCAATATTTGCAGTGCTTGGTACTACTTGGTGTCAAGGGCTGCAGAAGATGTGGGCATGGCAGTGTCATATCTGTTTGAACCCTATACAGTTGAATCTGATCAGGTAAGGTGGCATCATCAATATTTGCGATCCTTGGTGCGATCCTTGGTGCGATCCTTGGTTTTAATGATTTATTGTTTAGACCAAGATGGACCTAAACCCTAAACCCTCAAATCAAACCCACCACTTTCTCCAGGATACTGCTGTGGTATCAATGTCATTTTGGTATCAGTCTGGTCCAGGCCCAATGTCTAACCAGGGTACCTAAACCCTTATCCCTAAGCCCAACACTTGCTCCAGGGGGCCACTGCTGGAGCAGACTGATAGGGGGGGCACTTCTGGAGCAGACTGCCTTCACAGCAGAGCTATGCTGAACAAACTACTCCAAATCGCTCCATAATCCTACCAAGTACGCCCAAATGCCCCCCAAGCTTACAAACTCCTCTCTGTAGCTCTCTAATCCTAAAAACTACTCCCAACTGCATCTTATCTCTACAAACCCCACCCACCCACGCCCGCCTCAACCCCCCAGCCCCCACCCACCCACCCACCCACGCCCCGACCCACCACACTTGCGACAACACCTGCCATCATTCGCCTGATTTGGACGAAACCTAGAATGGCCTCCGGCCAAGGCCCATTCAACATTGGGGCCGAGTAGGGTGGGCCCCCAGGGGAAGTGTAGTTGAAACATGCTGAGAAAACTGTCCTGCTACTGCTGTGTTTGGAACCGCCCAACTGCACCTTATCTCTACAAATCTCTCCCAATAGGTTCATGTTCCTGCAAACTACTCCCAACTGTACCTACAGTCTTGATGTATGACAGCCGCGCTTTGCGGAACCAACATGATTGCTTTCATGAATATCCTTCCCCTTCTTCTATGCTTCCTTCTCAAATCAAAGCCACCACTTGCTTCAGAATACCGCTGCTGGAGCAGACTGCCTTCACAGCACTTCCTATACTGGACTTATGAATCTCCTTGCCTACCCTTCTTCTGTGCTTTCTTGCTTGCTTGCTTGCTTGCTTGCTTGCCTGCTTGCTTGCTTGCCTGCTTGCTTGCTTGCTTGCTTGCTTGCTTGCTTGCTTGCTTGCCTGCTTGCTTGCTTGCTTGCTCGCTTGCTCGCTTGCTCGCTTGCTTGCTTGCTTGCTTGCTTGCTTGCTTGCTTGCTTGCTTGCTGCTGCTTGCTTGCTTGCTTGCTTGCTGCTGCCTGCTTGCTTGTTCCTTGCTTCCTTGCTTGCTAGATCTCCTTGCTTGCTTGCTTAATTGCAGCTAGCCTGTTGCTGCTTGATTGTGCTGATTGCTTGATTGCTTGCGTGCTTGCTTGCATGCGTGGTTGCTGTGCTTGCTTGCTTGCTTGCTGCTTGCTTGGATTGACGGCTTTGCCGACTGCTTGCTTGCTCATGTTGCTTTGCTTGCGTGACGCTTGCCTGATTGATTGCTTGATTGACTGAAGTGCTTGCTTGCCTGCTTGCGCCTTGCTTGCTGCTGCTTGCTTGCTTGCTTGCTTCGGCTTTGATTGCAGAGATTGCTAGATTGGCAGATGCTACGATTGCTTGCTTGACTTGCTTGCTTGCCTGCTTGACTGCCGGCTTGACATGTCTGCGTTGCTTGCTTGCTGCTTGCCTGACTGCCTGCCTGCCTGCCTTGCATGCTGCTTGCTTGCTGCTGCTTGCTATCTGGCTTGCTTGATTGCTTGCCTGCCTGCTGCTTGCTGCTTGCCTGCCTGCTGCTTGCTTGCTGCTTGCTTGCTTGCTTGCTTGCTTGCTTGCTTGCTTGCTTGCTTGCTTGCTTGCTTGCTTGCTTGCCTGCTTGCCTGCTTGCTTGCTTGCTTGCTTGCTTGCTTGCTTGCTTGCTTGCTTGCTTGCTTCTCAAATCAAACCCACCACTTGCTCCAGGATGATGTTGCAGGAGGCAGCTGCATTGTAAACTCTGCTATACTGAACAAACTCAAGTCCAACATGGCCATGGACGACGAGGGGTCAGCCAAGTCCAACATGGCCATGGACGACGAGGGGTCAGCCAAGTCCAACATGGCCATGGACGACGAGGGGTCAGACATCTTCATCAATCCTCTCTACTCCTCCAAGTGAGTGGTGGACAGATCAGTGGACATAGGAGTCTTGCATAGGTCAGGGATCAAGAATGGCATTCTGAAGGCAACTCATGTTGGGGATGAGCTCCTGTGCCCAAGCATTGAGCCCCCAGTGGTGGTGCAGGTCACAGGGGAAGGCAAAGGTAAGCTGCAGCCTGATTCTGCAGCTGCCTATGCCACTGGTGAGCAACTTGCTCAGGAGCTTGGCAAGCACCATGAGGCCTATGGCATTGTGTCTGTTTCAAGCAAGGAGGTTTGAGGCTAAGGGGATGCGCAGATAGGATGTTTGCATTGTTTCAGTTTAACGCAGGGGTGTCCAGGCTAAGGGAATGCGCAGATAGGATGTTGGCGTTGTGTCACTTTCAAGCAAGGGGGGTGAGGCTAAACGATCAAGAATGCTATTCTGAAGGTGGCCCATGTTGGGGATGAGCCCCTGTGTCCAAGCATTGAGCCCCAAGTAGTGCCCCTGTGTCCAAGCATTGTGCCCCCAGTAGCACGTCACAGGGGAAGGCAAAGTTAAGCTGCACCCTGATTTTGCAGCTGCCTGCTAACAGCATGACACCACTGTTGAACAGATTGCACTGGAGCTTGGCAAGCAGCATGAGGCCTATGGCATTGTGTCAGTTTAAAGCAGGGTCGGTATCTCCCATTTCCGACAAGGCATCGTCGGGAAAAAATAGTGGAACTCATCATGTGTCATGTTGGTGAGTGTTCGTTTGGTCAAGGGTCGGTATCTCCCGCTGACCATAAGTGCGCCTATTCTTTTGTAGGAGTGGCAATGCCATTCTAACTGAATCCTTGGTGTTGCTGGTTTGTGTAGGGAGACCCACCTCCTAGGGTGAAATTCCTGAAAACACACAAAAAATAAGATTGAGGCTTAGGGCATGTGAAGAGACCGCTATACTTGCATCTTCATCATAAATCAGCAGCAACAGGAGCTGCAGTTTTCAGCACCATGTGACTGTGAATGTGATGGACTCACGTGCTGTGATGTGATGTGAGTGTGAATATGTTGTACGCATGTACCATGATGTGACTGTGAATATGGTGTACACACGTGCTGTGATATGAGTGTGAATATGTTAAACGCATGTACCATGATGAGAATGTGAGTATGGTGTATACATGTGCTGTGATGTGACTCCAAGTATGGTGTACACATGCGCCATGATGTGAATGCGACTGCAGATTTGCAATTACAATTGTTGATGGGATTTTGTGGTTTCACTTATCAATGTCATTCTTCTGGTTATGCAGTTAATTCATTATTTTATTACTTGCTTTTGTTGTTCCTTTCGTCACATGTTCATAGGGTTCCCCAATTCTGCCATCATGACATTAGGATGGCTGGGCTGGGCTGGGCTTGGGGTGGTGACTTGGCTTGCCCAATCCTGCCATCATGGGCTTGGGGTGGTGGCTTGGCTTGCCCAATTCTTCCATCATGGGCTTGGGGTGGCTTGGCTTGGCCCTATCCTGCCCTCGTGGGCTTAGGGTAGTAACATGGTTTTTCAGCCAACTCTGGGTTGCTCACCGTCTCCCAAACCCAAGCCCCCCTGAGATATACTAATTTGATTGTTACATAGTTTCCCAGCCAACTGTGGAATCGTCTCCCAATTTTAAGCCGAGTGGGTTAAGCCAACTGGGTCGCTCGCTAGCTGGCTCGCATTTGCCAAGTATCTCCAGCAACTTAGGCCACCAACAAACGCCTTAAAACGAGTCACTGGCTCTGCAGCTAGAACTATGCCATGATGGAGACCCTAGCGGCTGAAGCTGGCAAGGGCAGAGGTGCGGGAAGGAGGGGAAGCGGAAGGGACGCCCACTTGAACTTGAACTTGGTTACAAGGGGAAGGGGCGCCCACCCAGCCAGGGTTATTAACTGCAACCCTTGGCTGGGTAGTCATGGCCCAATGCTTGGCTGCCAGAAATATTTTAGCCGAGGATGTGCAGCTTGTAGGAGTGGGCCAGCCTGTGGTTAACTGCAATTGGTAACTGGAACTTTTTTTTAACGTAAAACCTGGTGGGGTATTAACTGCAACCCTTGGCTGGGTATTTCATACTCTATGTCTCTCTCTATGGACTCAATCGACAAAGAAAGACCTTTGAGTTCAGACAAAGGCACTCTCTCTCCCTCCCCCCCCCCCCCCACCCCCCCTCCCTGGCTGGTTATTATCAACATGTAACAAATAAATGTAATTTTGCAAAACGACCATTTGCCAACTGTTTTTTAGATCTAAACTTGAGTCACTTTTTCCAGGTCTAAACATAACACATTTGCCAACTTATTTTCGCCATGCAATTTTGAGACACCATTTTTGAAAAAAAAGGGGTTTGCCAACTTTTAATCTTGCCTTAAATACAGCGCGTACGGTATGTACGCACAATACCGTACATGGTATAATATATCAGTATTTCTTATGATATTGTACGATACACTGTAAGGTAGCAATACATAGAGTATACGCTATAGTACTTGACAAATCTAGTTATATTATTACTTTACATGAATACAATGGCAATATGTAAAAGCAGTCATAGACGGGCCATGCACCGTTGGCCCAAGAAGAGCCCGCTTCACAACATCCGGGAGGATCTTCCAACCATCCTCAAAATCACAAAACGTGTGGGGCTGACTGTAGTCATATTACTGGTCGATGCCAAAAGCACCAGTCCACACAACTCAGCCTCTGATAATCAAACTATGTGGAGGTAAGGAGCGGGCATGCAAGGGCGGGCGGGACTATGCCATTCACGTACAATCCGCCCGCTCCGTGTTGCGTGTGCAGGTTTGTTAGTTTGTATACATGCATGGATTAATAGAATTCATGTTAAAACTATTGCTGCAACTCTGCCTATCTTATCTTGAGGATTAGTTGGAAGACCCCTCTTGGATGTTGAGGAGCAGTCTTGTCTTAAGTCAACGATGGCCTGTAGATGACAATGTCATGCACATCAGCATTACATTACATTACATTACATGTTAAAGTCTACTTGACACCGCGAGGGTGTATGAGACTCTGTGCTTTAAACAAAAAGAAAAAGCACCCAAAAAGCAAAAAAAACCATTGCATCAGGGATGTGTCGAGGACAAACAAACCAAACTCCCAACCACCGTTTTGGTGGCGTAGGTATTAAACCCCCTAGAGCAGGACCCAGATCTCAACCACTTACAGTGGCGGAGGTAAGAAGCTAACAAATGAGAAGTCACAAGAAGAAAAAAAGGGATAATGAATTACGGTGCCACTAAGCAGTCCAGGGCTTCCTGTCTTGCTCTTCTACAAGTAGAAAGATAGTCGGCTAGGTTAGCATATAACCCCAAATCCACATAGCCCACAAGTCCACAAGCCATAACCCGAAAACTGCCACCTGCAAATTGCAGTTTGCAGCTTGCAATCCACAACAAACCCACAGCCCATCATTTGCCACAAGGCACAGTCAGCCACACACCTCAGTGAGTCATCAGTGTGTCAGAATAGTGAACTACAGTGACGCGGATAGATGCTTTATCGGCATCTAGATCTAGATGCCGATCTAGCATCCGTGTCACTGTAGTTCACTATTCTGACAAAAAGGAATGCTCCGGCAGGGGTAGAGGGAAATATGTTACCAGCAACAGGGGGCACAAGCCACGGCAGGCTACAAGATACGGCGAGCAGCATACCTTAATTAGTTGATCAGACCTTCGTACAGCCCATTGCTTCGCTTCGCCCTGAAACGCGTGAGAACTCCATCGCCTACTATATTTGAAATTCTATTACTGTTCAGGGGGATCAAGTCGAGAAGAAACTCGGAACGATGGGGGAAAAGTCGGGGTGTGTGGTGGTGAGGGTGTGTGGGGTGGCGGGGAGGGGGAGGTCGGGGCTGACTGACGGATATTGCGAAGTTTTGAAAAAGCAGCTTGGCCAACGAAACGCAAATTGCCACATATGGGCATATATCTACCAATCGTTGCGCCCAGCAGCTTGCCTCGCCCCGCCCCCTCGCCCCGCCCAGCTGCTCAGCGCTTCTGCAGCAGATGGCTGTCCGTTGTGCCGCCACTCCCAGTAATTCCACGGGCGTATTGTTCCGTCCAATGACATTCCCTTGCATGTTCTGACGTTGACAGGTTTGACAGGTCTACCATCTGCTTACCTGCTTGAAAACCTTGGAAGACTGCCGGTAAATCCGCAGGCAGTCAATCAAGGATGGGCGATGCAGATGAAAGAGAAAGCGCTTTAACCTTTATCTACATTGCTCGTCAATTTCCTGTAGCCAACTCGCTCATCAGCAATTTTCAGCGACAGTTTCAGAAGCTTGGCCTTGATCTGGGCGAGTTGATCAGGGAGCTTGCTCGTTTCGAGCGCCTCAGACAATTATGTCAGAGGAGCAATTTTGTTTTTTGCCAGATATCATCGATACAAAAATTTAACGGAAGGATGGGAGGAGATGCAGTACAAATTACGTACACGTGGGCGTGAGCTGCTAACATTGTAACCTGGGCATAGTATAGAAGGGGGGCATTAGTAACTACCTACTGCCCTTACTTTACCCACACAGCGTTCATGAATTCATATCTCAACGTGAATGCCATACGATGCCATATATGATACAGCCGTAGCTTCTTGACGTAGCTTTCGGAAACCCTACAAATCACGGGAAACCCGCCTCTTAGGTTGTGTTATCCAGTTTTCTTCTGCCAGGCTTCATCAGTTCCGTCTCCAAACTTTCATCGGCAGACAGCTTTTGACAGGTTTCACTTTTAGCAGATAGCGCTTACAGTCAACCTCTTACATCCTCCCCCGCCCGTGCTAGCCACCTTGCTCCTCCTTTTAGACGACGACTCAAGTCATCATTATCTCTCAAACCGTCTGACTTGATTGGTGGGTTCGGGCGTTGCTCAAGTTGATTACAGTGCCTTATTCGCCTTTCCGTGAATTCCAATGCGTGTTAATTGCTATGCTTCCAACGGCAGAGCGATAGGCTACATGCCCCCGGACTGCAGTATTGCTAGTGATGATAAAAACTTATGATAACAATCGTGGCGCCTCTTCACTCCTAGACTGACCATCTCAACCTTTCGCCCGTTCCAAACAGGCCTTACTCTGAGCGAATATTCAGCATACAACCCCCACGAGCTGCGCTCAATTGACGACATGGAGAGCGCAACCGGGCTCTCTCAAGTAGGTGGTCTGCATCGATCAAAGGTTGATTGATAATTGTGATTCCCGTTTCAGTTGGAGCTGTGTCGCCTTGGTATCATTCACAGTTGAGCGGATCATAATGAAGTGAACCAATTGATTGGGGTGTTAGCAATGACCTCGTTATGATTCCTTAACGACTTAGCTGTCCTAGCCCACCGCGAATCTTAAACGCCAGTCGCCCTTCCAGACCAGGGCAGAGAGCTTGTTAGTCTTGGTGACTCCCAGGGCAGGAGAACACTGAGTAGTTGGGCAGTAGTGCAGGTGTAATTGGTCGTGGGTCGGCAGCTAAAGGTCCCTAGTCTCACGTGCCGAGTAGGAATAGCTCCGCCACATTATTGTACCGAATCCTTAGAGTCTAGGGCTAGGAAAGAAGGAAGACCCACCCTTTGAGGCGAAATCCTTCTTGTAAATAAATAACAACGGCCTCCTACCATGCCTTCTGGCTCCAATATTTGCTGGAGCATTGACAAGGTGAGAGGCTAGTAAGGGAGCAAGTTAGGTAGAAGACTATGAGAACGATGGCATGGATGGCTGCTACTCAACTGCCTTGCTAATTATCTTACTTGCTTGCAGACCCAACCCACTCCCTCTCCCTCTCTCTCTCCCCCCCCTCCTTCCCCTATGCCTCTACCCCTGATTTCCGAACCTCCGATAGGTATACATAATATATGGATGGATTGGTTTTACGATGTACGCTATGCATGGCATTGCTTACCTCATAACAACCTGCCCTGCCCTACTTAACAATGACGTGTATATATGTGGCTTGCATTGCATTTACTACACTCTGTCACCCTCCTCTGATGAGAATCCCCTGAATACATCTCTGAACCCTTTTAGAAGTAATGCCGCAGCCTTGGTTACAATGCAGGTTTTGGGGCATGTCCGTTTTTTCCTTTTTCTTTTTCCGTTGAGATCTCACCCTCATCACACTTCACACCTCCACTAGAGTCCTCAAATGTATGGAGAATGCTAGAGCGATCGATCCATCACCTCACCATTGATGACCTAACCTGTATCTACTCACGATGACTCACGATATTTGTTCCAATTACCCCTCTCAGGCGTATGATCTCTCTCTGATAGAGCGCAGTTTGGAGGAAGAAGTTTACAACTATGTATGCCAAGTCCTGGACCCTGCTGATCCCCGTGCCAACAGCATGATGGCCGCTACTAAGCCCATGCTGGCGGGGATGAGGTCATTGGTACGACTTACGCTTGTAAACAATCAAGTGGTTGAGTTAGGAGAGGGCGGCTTCGGATGCGTCAGGCTTGGGAAGTACCTTCAAACGGAGGTAGGCTGAAGTGCAGTTGAAGCTATGGTGGCGGCATTTGATTGGGTGGTTTATGCATCCCGTCTCTCTCTCTCTCTCTCTCTCTCTCTCTCTCTCTCTCTCTCTCTCTCTCCCACACACTCTGAACAGAGCATAACTAAACTGATTGAACTGCCCCCCATCCACCTTTCTCTTTAAATACAACAACTGCATGTGCCACTCAGATTGCCATCAAGTTGTCAAGAGGTATGTCGCTTGATGAGATCATGGATGGGAGTCATCTCACCTTGTGGACCCAGGAGGTAGGAACGCATGACGTGCTGCTGTTGTGTACCTAAGGCTGTTGCTGTAGCTTGAGTGCTTGCTCTATTTTCTTCGTACGCTACCGCTCATTTTCTACAAAGACTTGTTTTAGCAGATTCAGAACCTGCCACAACCTTGGGCTGCGACACTGAGATTGCAAACAAATTCATATTATTGGCTCACTAGTACATTGAGACATACATGTGTCAGGAGACTCAAATCGTGGGGTGGAAGTCCTTTCACAACTAAAAAAAAGGCAGGGTGGCTTGCAGAACGAACCTCAATGCATGGCATAATGTGGCATATGTAGCAGGGCTGTTTTATTTGGTTTCAAATGTTTGTCTATTGTGGGTATGTCCCAATCAGCCTCAGGCCACCACAGGACTGATTCATGGAAACACAAATTGACAGTCGGTGGCACCTTTCTCTATTTTTGTCTGTTTCTCATATAGCCGCCAACCTGATCATGATCACCCACACCCATACCAGCCACCAACCACACGCAGATAGCCGCCAACCTGATCATGATCACCCACACCCATACCAGCCACCAACCACACGCAGATAGCCGCCAACCTGATCATGATCACCCACACCCATACCAGCCACCAACCACACGCAGATAGCCTCCAACCTGAGCATGATCACCCACACCCATACCAGCCACCAACCACACGCAGATAGCCGCCAACCTGATCATGATCACCCATACCCACACCCCCAACCACCAACCACACACAGATAACTGCCAACCTGCTCATGATGGGCAGCTGCCGCTCTGTGGGGTTTATTGGATGGTACGTGAAGGTATCACTAGTGAACGGCCTCAGCATGTTCAGCGCCGTCTTTGTCTTCGAGCGAATGCAATTAACGTGAGTGTCTGTCTTCCTGTCTTTGGATTTTTAGCATTGGCTTTGGCGTTTTGGCTGTCAATTTGGCTCAGTGCCTTGCATGTCTCTCTGTATGCATGCTTGTGCACCTGCGGCTCAGGGGTGCATTCTCCTCAATATTCAAGTTGTACAAGCTCAACAAGGCGCAAGGCATTCCACCTACGCGCACCCAAACAACTCAACCAACCCACCCCATACTCAACAAGCTGCAAGGCATGCCACCTACTCGCACCCTCAATATCCAAGCTCACATATCAATATTGATCTTTTTATAGAAGCCTATGAATTCCAACATATTTCTTCCTGTGCAGCATGACCAGGCTCGTGATGAGCCTAGTCGAGCCCCTGAACTTCACAACGTTCTTCACGCTGATCAGGGGATCTGTGCAAGCAATTCAAGCCGTCCACACGGCAGGCATTTCCCACAATGATGTGAAAGGCGACAACCTTCTCGTTGACATTAAAATTGTGACCCCATCAGAGGAAGGCCGCCTGCCAGCCTCATGTACCACCATTATGGGCCAACCAGTCCAGTTCAAGACTAGGATAGCGGATTTTGGTTTCGCAGCTAGCCGTGAATGGGAGGGGACCATTGTGTGAGTACTAACATGGGCCTCGTAAATCAACAAGGAAATCGACCCAACACAACACAAAACAAAACCAACACAGTGCAATGCAATGCAACGCCACAAAACACAACACAACTATATACACAATACGATACAACACAACACAACACAATACACCACATACAATACGATACAATGCAACGCAATGAAATACAACGCAGCGCAATACAGTGCCATGCCATGCAGTGCGATACAGAACCGTGCGATCTAGGGCCATGCCAAGCAGTGCGATACAGTGCCAAGCCATGCTATGCCGTGCGATCTAGTGCCATGCCATGCAGTGCGATACAGAACCGTGCGATCTAGGGCCATGCCATGCCATGCAGTGCGATACAGTGCCAAGCCATGCCATGCCGTGCGATCTATTGCCATGCCATGCAGTGCGATACAGAGCCGTGCGATCTAGGGCCATGCCATGCCATGCAGTGCGATACAGTGCCAAGCCATGCCATGCCGTGCGATCTAGTGCCATGCCATGTAGTGCGATACATAGCCGTGCGATCTAGGGCCATGCCATGCAGTGCGATACAGTGCCAAGCCATGCCATGCCGTGCGACTTAGTGCCATGCCATACCATGCAGTGCGATACAGAACCATGCCATGCCATTACATGCCATGCCATGCAGTGCGAAACAAGGCAATACAGTGCCATGCCATGCCATGCAGTGCGAAACAAGGCAATACAGTGCCATGCCATGCCATGCAGTGCGAAACAAGGCAATACAGTGCCATGCCATGCAGTGCAAAACAAGGCAATACAGTGCCATGCCATGCAGTGCGATACAACGCAATACAGTGCCATGCTATGCCATGCAGTGCGAAACAAGGCAATACAGTACCATGCCATGCCATGCAGTGCGATACAAGGCAATACAGTGCCATGCCATGCAATGCGATACAATGCAACCCAATGAAAAACAACACAACGCAATACAGTGCCATGCCATGCCATGCAGTGCGATGCAATCCAACGCAATACAGTGCCGTGCCATGCAGTGCGATATGCATCCTCCTCTAACTGTACTTAACCTTACCTACCCGCAAAGGTGGAACTGCCGGCTACAGGGCACCCTTGGACTCTAAGGAAACCCCCCAGACAGAGGAGTGGGGATATGCCCGTGATATGTGCGCATTGGCGATCACGTTCTTGCGCTTCCTGGATCGTGCATCATGCCTGCGGGCTGCACGTGCCGAGGACAAGCGGATGACAGAGCTGGAGGATTTGCTTACAGCAGTCCGAGACGCAAGCCCCGAGGAACGCCCAACGGCAACAGAGGTACGAATTTGTGTGTGTGTGTATGTGTGTGTGGGGGGGATTGGTGTCAATTGCAGGGTTTTCTTTTTGGCTTCGCATAGCAGCTTCTAGGCAGCTACCTGAGAAGACCACTGGGTTGCGCTGAAATATTTCAGCAATTCTGGAAAGCTGATTATGTCAGCTTTAAGGTGCTCGAGGTTGCGCAAAGTTTGGTTGAATATTCAGACACGGGAGCTGCCTAGAAGCTGCTGCTCGTAGCTGAAAACTAAAACACTGGTCAACTTGTGACTCATCAACCAAGCCCAAGCCTTGGACCGTCTTTTGGTCCTTCTTCAAGGAGCCCTCACTGATATGGAAACTAGTGCTTCATAAGAGTATGTTTTCTATCGTTGGACATTTCATACAAGTCCAAGTTGCAAATTTAACATTGTCCATCTGACACATATACCTACAGTGGTACCGCACTGACAGCAGAATTTAACATTATTCAAATTTGACGGTTTTAGTAGGCGGCGACGCGAATTTAGCGCTCTTCGAACCCAGTACAGACAAATAAGCGAAATGGTTTAGCCTACCCTATCGCACAGTTTTGATCCCGCAATACCCTGTTTTGACCCCTTTGCGTTGCCCCCAAAGAAAAACGTCAAATTATAAAAACGATAATTTTTGCTGTCAGTACGGTAATTAAGTATCACTCTAACGACGCACTGAGAAATACCAGCAATGACTCAGATCTACATCAATTTGAAGAGTGAATTTATTGTATCATTGTAGCATCTAAAACTTAGTTCCAGCTACAAACTCTCGTGTAATTTCAAGTTCCTAGACACCTTGTTTACGCTTTTCGTTAACGTTAACGTTTGTTTATGATTACCTAACTCACATCCATACGCAGAGGGGCTCCAACCAACCCAACCATCCAACCCACATCCCTAAGCACAGGCGCTCACCTTCATTCTCAGACAGATGGTGGAGCTCCAACCAACCCAACCAACTCAACCAACCAACATCTCTACGCACAGGTGCTCACCCTTCTAAAACAGATGGTAAAGCTCCCTGGACCTGAGCATGCTAATGTCTCACAGCGGCTAGTAGCTACTGTGCCTGGGGTGAGCCTCAAGGCTGAAGTTGAGAGGCCTTTGCTAGCAGTGAGGTTGCCTGGGATTAGCCTGCTGGCTGATTATGAGAGGCCTTTGCTAGCAGTGAGGTTGCCTGGGATTAGCCTGCTGGCTGATCAGAAGAGGCCTTTGCCTGGGATTAGCCTGCTGGCTGATTATGAGAGGCCTTTGCTAGCAGTGAGGTTGCCTGGGATTAGCCTGCTGGCTGATCAGAAGAGGCCTTTGCCTGGGATTAGCCTGCTGGCTGATTATGAGAGGCCTTTGCTAGCAGTGAGGTTGCCTGGGATTAGCCTGCTGGCTGATCATAAGAGGCCTTTGCCTGGGATTAGCCTGCTGGCTGATTATGAGAGGCCTTTGCTAGCAATGAGGTTGCCTGGGATTAGCCTGCTGGCTGATCATAAGAGGCCTTTGCCTGGGATTAGCCTGCTGGCTGATTATGAGAGGCCTTTGCTAGCAGTGAGGTTGCCTGCTGATCTTGAGAGGAGGCTAGCATCAGCTGCAGCTCGGGTGAGTCTGCATACTGAAGATGAGAGGGCTTGGCTTGCAGCAGCTGCAGCTCGGGTGATCATGCATGCGGAGGTTGAAAGGGCTTGGCTAGCAGCAGTTGCGCCTCGGGTGAGCCTGCATGGGGAAGTTGAGAAGGCTTGGTTAGCAGCAGCTGAGAGGAGCCAGGGTCTCAGCCCTCAGAAGCCCTCCCCCCCACCCAGCCCCTGCTCCCCTACCTATGCCTGCATTAGCACGCCTGTCCTGCCAGCAGAAAAGACTGACGAGGCTGACTTTTATTTGTATTCATCGGCCAAGAGGAGGCTCACATACTTCAGTGACTAGCCAAAACTCACTGTGGGCAGCAGCCCAAACAAGGCTGAGGAGGTTCTGGCGTAGACCAACACACCCACATAGGAAGTTGGGCACGTATGCGGAGGCTGCAACTGAATATGTATGCATGTCACAGTCCAGGGGTAGCCAATTAGGCTCAATCGACTTGCCCAATTCCGGACAGTTACATTTATATGATTATGAGATTACCAACCGCTGTGCATAAACATGTCAGCATGTACGTATTGGTACAAAACAGGGGTAGCCAAATAGGCTCAAGGGACTCGCCCAACCGCTGTGCATAAATATGTCAGCTTGTACGTGTTAGTACAAAACAGGTATGGCCAAATAGGCTAAAGGGACTTGCCCAACCGCTGTGCATAAACATGTCAGCCTGTACGAAGGTGTACATTAAAGGGGTAGCCGAAAAGGCTAAAGAAACTTACCCGACTGCTGTGCATAAATAATGTGACATGATCATAGAGCAAGCCATATTGGCTTGGGTGTTCATAATGGTGATTTGTTTGAGTATTGCTTATACCCTACCGGTCTTATTCATGTATTCCTCCCTATTCTTCCTAATTTTTTATTTTTCGTCCATATCATACGCGCTTAATGAAATGGCAACGGGCTTGCAAACGACCGTTTAGCAAAAAAGCTGTTTCAAAACGAACTTTCAATGCTTCGTGACTTGAGAGAGCTACTTAGGGCATCTCAAATCACTTAGCCTCTACGTCTAGGATGTGATTGTACATCCTTACCATGCTATGTTGGGCTGCAGAACAACAAGGGTTGTATGAGACATGAGACACTTGGCCTCTGTGCCTAGGTCTGTGGATGGATGCTTTGTGACTTGAGAGTGCTACTTAGGGCATCTCAAATCACTTAGCCTCTACGTCTATGATGTGATGGTATATCATAACCATGCTATGTTGGGCCGCAGAACAACAAGGGTTGTATGAGACATGAGACACTTGGCCTCTGTGCCTAGGTCTATCCATGGATGCTTTGTGACTTGAGAGTGCTACTTAGGGCATCTCAAATCACTTAGCCTCTACGTCTAGGATATAGTTGGTCTGAGAAGTCCATGTCTACTTATGGCTTACATTCATATGTGATTGTTAAATGTTATCTTTCGCAACACTTGTAAACCCCCGTCCCTCCTCCTCTTGTACAGTAAAGCTGTAAAAAATTGAATTCTTGTTATTTTACCTCTTCAATTATTTGTTTGAAGTTCTAGAACTCCATATGCTTGAGGACAAGTCTTAGGCGCATCACAAGCGTCGCAGACAATTGGAGGAGAGTGGGTTCGAAATTGGCTGCGAGGCTTGAGCTGTTCGAAGTTTGGAAGGGTAAAGAGTGGGTTTCAGAGGCTCAGGGTTGGAACTTGATGGTCGGACGGACGGACAGACAGACAGACAGACAGACAGACAGACAGACAGACAGACAGACAGACAGACAGACAAATGGACAAATCGGTGACCCAGAACCCAGGGGGGGCTCCACCCAAAAGCTGTTAAACACCGTACGCGCAGCATTAAATGGCAAGATTCCAAGTTGGCAAAAAACATTTTATGTCAAAATTGTGTCTCCCTAATGTTATGGAATTGCCTGTCAAAAATAACTTGGCAAAAGAGGGGTTTTTTATACCTGCAAAAAGTGACTCAACTTTAGACCTGAAAAACATTTGGAAAAGAGTCGTTTTCCTTGTTACATTTTCATGTTACATGTTGAAAATAACCAGCCAAGCCATGCAGTAAATAAAAGTAGATGAAGATAGAGGTGGTTGCAAATTTTGATTCATTTTTGAGCGACCCAGCCAACACAGATTTGACTCAAATCCAGATTCCAGACGGTCGTTTGCCAAGTCATTTGCCAAATAATGCTGCGCGTACGATATAGGAATTCCTGTTTTTCCACCACTTGAGTATTTTTTGAAGTTCTTTAACTCCAAATGTTTGTTTTTTACCTTTTGGGGAAATCCCCTTGGAGCTCTGAGCGCCAATTCTGGCTAGCTTCCGCTTAGTTCCTTTTGTTTACCTGATGTATAAGGCAGTTCAGTGATTTGTTTACCTGATGTATAAGGCAGTTCAGTGATTTGGATTTGCCCAATGTAAGGAGCACAATTCTTAGGGGCAGTGTGCTTTAATTATTCGCATGTCTGAAGCGCCTTGACTCATCTAGGCCACTAGCATGTAGTTCTATACCTAATGTATATCCCATTTCGACGAACGGCTCAATGATTGAGCTCGTTGAAAAACATATGCGGGTTATGCATGCCTACGGGTGCGCTTTAGTGTTCACGGTCAGCCGCCATGGTAGCACTGTCCAAGTAGCAGCCCGTTCCCTACCGCCGAAATACGAGGCTCCCTTAATACCGGTGCCATGCACTACCAGGTGTTATCATTACCTAATGTATCTTTGTAGGCCAGCGGTACAGTGAATCAGACTTAGTGACCCTTCCACAATGGTGACATGTAACAAGGGCATGTAACAGGCCTGGAGTTCCTTGAGTCAGGCCACCAGCAGTTATATGCATTTTATTTGCAGACTAGATAATAATTGAAGACAAGATAATACACTATGGTGACATGTACCCCCAAGCTCCGTGCATATATGACCCAATAACTCCACAAAGAGCGGGCAGGCAATGGCGGGCGGGAGAATTACATACATATACAACCCGCCCCTGCTCCTTCAGAACGTTTGCAGGTTTGTATATATGCAGGGATGAATGGAACTCGTGTTGCCAACATTGCTCCAACACTGCATATCTTATCTTGAGGATTAGTGAGAACCTGGTCTACCTGGGCTACTTGGAGAACCTGGGCTATAATGATTCTTTTGGGGTCTAAGCATGACAGCTTCCAGTCTGCTCCATTAGCCAGCCATAGTGTCAATCCCGACGCTGTCAACTGCATCTGAATGCCTTTTATGTCAACCTTCAGGTTTGGCCCAAGGACAGGGAAAGGGAGCTGCCAAGAAGGTGCTACACGTATACCAAAAAAGAAAAAGGGCTGGGCTATACCCCAAAATGAATCTCTCAAATCAAATCACGTGGGGGGCAGGGGCAGGGCCTATGTATGAGTCCATTGCATGAAGACCCAAGCAACCTCAACAGGCAGTTCAAAATTGAATGGGTGCCACATTTGCATGCGAGTAAGATGAGTCTAGCATACCCACCATGTGAGAAGCACCACCTTCGCGCTGCATGCTGCATCCGCCCATGCGCTGCATCGTGCGTGCTCCCGGCGACCGACCGCCGGAAAGCGCTGAAGATAGAAGATAGATCACCCTAAAAACGTCTGGACCCGGAAAACGTGACCACTGGACCTGGCTCGGTTGGCGGAGAAAGGATTTTCGAAGCGCATAAAGTTGTGACAGAATTGGGACGACATGGCTCGGTGTGTGAGAAACGCGATGCGAAAAGACTTCATAGTCTTCATAGGGGTTATTTAAATCCTGGAGCGGCTGGTACTTGTGACCACACCTGAGCAATGTTCCTGGGCCCAATAGCCCGCGACTTACAGCTTGTTTCCAACCAGTTGGAGGTCCGGTTAAGCGGCGGTTAAATTCGTTATTTTCGGCGCTAACCGGTGTTTGGTGGGAAACACAAAAAGTTGAGGTCCGGTTAAAGACCAACTGCCCCGGTTAGTGCAACGGCGCACCCCCCCCCGCCGTTGAAGAAAGTTAAGGGGCGGTTAAATTCGGTTGTTGCATTAGATCTGATGACGTCACGAAATTGGCGCGCGCCTTTTAAAAATCATGCTGCTTTGGAGTGCCGCATCCTTTCTTTCTTTTTCGGACAGTCATCATTGATCGCACGGTTTCACCAAGATGGATTCGCAGCAGCAGGGCACCGTCCCTGCCACGCAATTTTTGACTGATCTTCCTGAGGGGCAGGCGCAGATGCGTTTTCTAGATCTGGACCCAGAATCAGCGTCTGGATAACGAGGAAGTGCTGCGCTGCGCATTTGACACGTTGATCCATTTTGAGATGACCTGGCCAGATGCAAAAGACTGCTTAACTGGTGGAATGTTTCCAACCAGTTAAGGGTCCGGTTAGAGGTCGAGTCTAAACCCTCCGAAACACAATCCTTAACCGGACCTCCAACTGGTTGGAAACAAGCTGTTACTCACGGCGACGCTTCATACGCTGAGCTCGGCTGAAGGAAAGGCGTATCTGTCCGGTATCTGTCCATCTTATTTGTACATCTGGGAGTACATGTGCGTTTTCTTCTCCCATGCTCCCATGCTCCCATGCTTCCAGGCAGTACCCCGGGGCAGTACCACCAATTTCGCCAGTGTCGGCAGTTCCGGCGCACACGAACATAAAAAGATTACAAGGGGCTCATGTCCTAGCAGTGAAACAACACCGCCCTACAGTCGGACTCGAGAAACCACCCGCCGTCTTCCGGCAGCGGGGCTCAATCTCCGGTGGCCGAAGCCGTAACCACCGGGTCTTGACCATACCGCCCTCCAGACTAACACGAACATACACAGTTGGTCGCCCCCCTACAGACCTATGCGATACTAGTTCAAAATCTTCAAATCTTCACATTTCCATTTTTTTGTTTTCAAGTGCGCCAAAAGCGCTGGCCAATTTGGCCATTTGAAGTACCCTGCAATATACACTTAATTCGCTAGTTTCTCTATGCCTTGGCAGTTCGCTTTGCTTGTTGTCAAGCCTTTTAATTTGCTCTTTCGTACGCTTTTTTGGAGGTCACCTCCTGGACCAGGTTCTGATGGGTATGTTGCCCAAACCCTCACTGTTATAAAACTGTCTAGCTGCCCCGGCGCTGTTCAGTCTCGGCATTGATTTTTGCTGAGTAAATGTAACTTATTCCTCTCTTTGCTGAATATATGTAACTATTTCCTCTCTCTCATTTCCCCAAGAAAGCCGGTCAAATCAGCCGGTTAAACTTACAGCCACGCAACCCGTGTTCGATTCCCGTCGGGGACGGATTACCTCGGAGTGCCCTTTTTCGCGTACGGATCTTAGGGTTGCGGACTGTGGACGCGGCGTTTTCATTTCTCGTTTCCCTCCTGTCCTGTGGACTCAATCTAGGGACCTGGAGCATGTCAACGATTTTCCTTTGGGAAATTCGCATCTCCGTGCCTCTCGCAGCTCAGTGCATAAGCGCATTGTGCTTGACTAGGAAATCTGCTGTTTCGCACTAGTTCCTGCAGGTTGCCCAGTAGCAACTATAGCCTCGGAAGTTGCTGCAACTGCCTCCATGGAACTCGGGAGTCAGTGAGCTATTAAGTTCATTAGCCTTATAGGCCTCCAAGTTGAATAATAATGCTATGCCATGCCATATTAATTCTTGACCCCCCAAATATTAAATTCTTTGGATAAGTAAGCAACTGCTTGTGCATCTTTCACCAAGGAGGATGCCACTGCTGCTTGACGAACATTACACCACCCCCTGGGCCGATCTCCAGGGGACTCGCCAGGGCCCCCTAACATTGTTTTGAGATCACCGAATTACCGTAACTTCAGCCAGCAACTTGGCTGCTCGCCGTCTTCGGCAGTAAAATTCAAATTACCAGGTGCCAGCAGATACTGTGCCTTGTTTGTAAAATTGCACAGTATCTCCTGACTCCAGGGGAAATGTTAATATAAATGAATGGTGCAAATACCAAGACTGACACCACCCTGCTTCTTAGTTTTGTTGTGCTTCTCTGGCTGTCGAGAAAAGGAAAATTAAGTGTACTCCGAGGTGTACTCACATTAAAGTGTATATTCCAGTCCAACGGGGGTAGTCAATTCGGATAGAGGCCCACGACGCAGATTTTGAAACCGCTTGCTTCTCATGAAGCAGATTTTAAAACATGCTGCGTATCGAGAAGCAGATTTAGGGGTCCTTGTGAGAACTCGTATTAGTGAGTGAGACTGCGCGAGCCGGAGAGATGTAGCAACTGAATAGTTTACAGTAGATCTGATTTGATAACTAGCATGCTGCATGAGCGAACATGAAGTACAGTAGTACTTCCACGACGGCGCACGGTGTCATAGGGACACGTGTCCAGTGCAGGGCCAGTCAGGGACAGCGCACTGGCTTCTCAGAGCAACTCAGTAGCCGGTATACAATCCGGTCTATAACAGTCCTCGTGGACAAGCCTGGCACCAATCCTCTCTTCCGATCCCCCTGGGGCCACCAATCCTCTTTCCCAATCCCCATGAACCCCGCAAGCCAGAAAGGGAATTGCCTAGCTTTAAAAGCTGGAAAAGATTACAGGCTTATTTAGTTACATATTGGCACCAGAGTAAAACCAGGGTTGTTCAGGACGCTGCATCCTACATCGCAGACGCAACGATAAACAGCCCGTTGCGTCCTGAGAAGCAACGTTTTTTCTTTTTAGTTGTGGACGTTGGCATAGTCCGTTGTGGTACAGACGCAGCTTCGGTGGGTTGGTTGAGTCGCAGGGCGCAGGCTATGGTTTGGTTGTGTCTCGGGATGCAGGCTGTGCAATTGGTTGCATCTCAGGACGCAGAGCTGAGGGTCCTCCTGAACAACCCTGGGTATAACCACTACTGGACTACACTTCTAAGTACAGAACGCACTCACTTCAATTTGGGCAGCAGGACATTTTCCGGCTTTTCTTAGCAACTTCTAGGCAGCTCCCTGGGCCAGCCACAGTGCTACGCCCAAATATTTTTGCAGTTCTGGTCAGCTGATTGTGTGCGTTTCAAGATGCCCTAGGTTGCCCTAGATTTGGCTGAATAGCCGGCGGGGGAGCTGCCTAGAACTTGGTTACGGTACATGGCTCCAGCCTTTAAGGATGCTCGCCACCTTGCCGTCTTCGGTAGTTATCATCGGCATGTACCGTAACCATATATATTAGTAGGATATGGCGATGCTCCATTGCTCGAATCCTCGAATTCAACGTTTTCTAAATTTCTACTTATTAATAAGTCTTAATTAGTTTTAAAGTTAGTAACTATTAATAGTTCAACCTTAGCTGAATAGCAAAAACTTATCAAACCCGATATATATTAGTAGGATATCATCGGCATGTAAGAACTAATTGACAAAATATATGAACTTGAACTTGTATATGTTAATTGTCTACATGGCTCCAGCCTTTAAGGCTGCTCGCCACCTTCGGCAGTTAACATCTAAAAACTTATTATCAACATACATGAACTTGTACTTGTTTACATGAAACAAGCCTTGAAGGCTGCTCTCCGATCAATACAATTTGCCATTGGCAGGCCTTTGTTAGATCATAATTATATGACCCCCAGGTGGGACCTCCAAGTTCCAACTATCTAGCAAACAAAGGTGGGGAATTAAGCTACGCCTGCAAGCCTTCAGGTTGCTCACTGCCTGCGGGTTGAGTAAACATGGGTAACATTACCACTACGGTACTACTACTAAACCTAAAATGTAATCGAATTGTTGCAAGATTTTTCAGTTTGACGAACATAGATAGTTGCTTATGGTTTTAATTGTGTTTGCATGTCCAGCTAACTAGTCCAGGTAGCTAAACAGGCTAAAGGGAACTGCCCAAACCAGATTCAGGAGGGGCTGAGCAACGAAAACAACGCACTGATGAACTTTTGCCGACAGAGGCCCTGAGCTCATGCTAAAAAGAAAACGGTACAAAATGATGGGATGGAGAACAGTCACATATCCAGCCTCACAGAAACAAGCAAGTGATGCCATTCACATGCCCCACGAAAACAAAACTTCAAAGATGATATAATTATGGTCCTAGGATGCAGGTGGGTAATCATCTTGAAGAATATCAGAGATTTCCTTGTCCCTTTTGTATGAAAAAGGTGTCAAGGAAAGATGGGAATATGGTACAGGCCATTGCTACTACTTTGTTTCAGGACAAAAGACCCCAAAGCAGAAATTTGAAAAACATAACTTTTCCAAATGGTTTCCCAATCTTTCATGCACATACAGGTAGGGGTCGGCAATATGATATCATGTCATCATATGATATCATGTCATCATATGATATCATGTCATCAAATGATATCATATGATGCCGGCGGTCTGACTAGGTAACTTTGGCCTGGGGCATCACATCATATGATATTAAATCATATGATTTTTGTATGATATCATATGATATCATACTCGTCTTTGGTCAACATCGTATGATTTTCCGTTCCCTACATACAGGTACAGGGGATTAGGGTAGGGGATGCATCCTTAATACCACGCCCCACCAGGCGTTATCATTACTTTTAGGGGATGCACACCAGGGTACTTCAAATGGCCAAATTGGCCAGCGCTTTAGCGCACTTGAAAACAAAAAATCTGCGCTTTGTAGTGCAATAAGCGCAAAAATTGCTTGCAGCGCCCACAAGGGGTTGCAAAAAACTGCGCTTAAAGCGCAGAGGGGGTCAAAAAGTCAGCGCTCAAAAGCGCGCGCTTTGAATTACCCTTATGCACACTGTGGAAGTGTCCAGTACTTTCCCTTGGCCACATGACGGGTGCAACATCAGCTAGTGGGCTGACTTGCGGCAAGGGCTGGATAAGATGGGCCAAGTTAGTGAGAAAGGAAAGGAAAAGAAAGACAGAGGAGACGTTAGCACTAGGGTTATTCAGGAGGACTCTAAAATCCCGTTTCATGTGCCAATGTATACTAGATGCCCATGTCACTATGAATAAAACAGCTTTTTGCGAGGCTGGTAATCCACGGGCAGGTTTCGTTATTTCCGGTAATCCACGGGCGGGTTTCGTTATTTTTCGGTAATCCACGGGCGGGTTTCGTTAATCCTGGTAATTTTTCGGTAATCCACGGGCGGGTTTCGTTAATCCTGGTAATTTTTCGGTAATCCACGGGCCGGTTTCGTTAATCCTGGTAATTTTTCGGTAATCCACAGGCGGGTTTCGTTAATCCTGGTAATTTTTCGGTAATCCACGGGCGGGTTTCGGTAATCCAAGGGCGGGTTTCGTTATTTCTGGTAATCCACGGGCGGGTTTCGTTAAGTGAAAATCAACTACCCCTCCTCATAATATTTCAGGAGGACCCTTAGTCAAGTTTTGTCTATCATCCAAAGCCTTTTACGAAGCCTATGTAGCAAATAACGAACTGGATTTATCCCCAAAGCCTGATACGAAGCCTATGATCAAATGTCAATCTGTGTTTAAGACGAAATGGACACTCCAAAATCTGTGTTTGAGACGCAAAACACAGGTTTTTGAACAACCATGGTTAGCACAAGGCTGGCAGGCTCTATTGGTACATTTGTTTCTATGGCTACAACCCTTGAGCCCAAGAATGGGGTTCTTATCTGCAGCCATTATCCTGTACCGGCGCGTCTGCATAATAAATCTGTACAACTCTGCATTGTGGAGTGTAATACCTTACTTACGCTGTCCTAAACAGAAACATGTACTTCTCAACCTTGCCACCAATCAAAGGTAATCCGTCTTGTTACGGTGTTGCCTGATTACCTCGTCATCATTCATAGGTTATCCGTCGTCCTAGTCTAGGTGAATCAAGATCAGGTTTGACCACCCCTTCAGGTAGGTGAGCCTCGGGTAGCTGAGGATTAGGTAGCTGAGCGTGTGGTAGCTGAGGATGCGGTGGCTGAGAATGAGGCTCACCCTCAGTTACACTTTCACCACCATCCAGTGGGATCCAGCCACTGATGCTCTCAAAGGCCATTGTGTCCAGCAGGCTAGGGCCAAGCTGGGTGTCCATGCTTGCAGGGAGGAATAAGGCAAGCTCTTGGGAAGAAAATGCATGAGCATGAGTGGGGAACATGGATGCCTGTGCAGGGAACACATGGCCAGAATGAGCCCCACCAGCTTGCTCTAGACAGTTTGGCTCCAGCTTTACTACCACAGCGCTTTGCAGACCTGCAGGAGCCATCAGCTCACCAGGATGAAGTAGCTGAGCGTATGGTAGCTGAGGATGAGGTGGCTGAGAATGAGGCTCACCCGCAGTGACACTTTCACCACCATTCAGTGGGATCCAGCCACTGATGCTCTCAAAGGCCATTGTGTCAAGCAGGCTGGGGCCAAGCTGGGTGTCCATGCTTGTAGGGAGGATTCAGGCAAGATCTTGGGAAGAAAATACAGGAGCTTGAGCGGGGGAAATGGCTGCCTGGGCAGGGAACACAAGGCCAGGATGAGCCCCACCAGCTTGCTGTAGACAGTCTGGCTCCAGCTTTACTAACACAGCGCTTTGCAGATCGGTTGGAGCCAACAGCCCACCAGTATACAACATCTGCTGCTGCTGACCACCAATCACTAGGGGGTATCCAACCCCACCAGGACCCCTACTCCCAGCATGTACTTCCTGAGGGGGATCGGCATCATCTTCCCCACTCATCCCTTCACCCCTTCTCGCCCTCTTCCTCCTCTTCCTGGGCACTGGACCATCCTGGTGACTGCTGGCAGCAGCTGAACCCTGACCTTGCACATCGTCAGTGCCTTCATTCTCCTGGATAGCTTCCTCAGTGTCATCATTGACACCACCGTCTACATTATCCACATTGTCATCATCGTGCACGGGCAGCTCCTCCTCCGCCTCCTCACTACTTTCACTCACTTTCGCCTTCTTCTTCAAACCCCTTGGTGCAGGCTTCTTCTTTTTCCTTCCTACCTCACCGCCAGTGAACTTGAGTTCCTATTTACAGGTTGGGAATGTTGGTTTGGGGCTATATGATTATACATATACATGCATGATTATACGTATACTTGTCTGAAATATGAGATCTTGTACATGTGTACACATCTATAAGTCCGCCAGTAAACTCAGGGTCATTTTCCGGGCCCCGGGCCCCCCTCTACCTGCCCCTCTGCCCACCCCGAGTTATGCCCCCCCTCTTAGATAACAGGGGTGGGGGTGGGGGGGCGAGGTGGATGGATGTGTGCCGGTGTGGTGCGGTCGGCCCCCGGCCCTCCTCTACCTGCCCCTCAGCCCACCCCGAATTATGCCCCCTCTTAGATAACAGGGGTGGGGGTAGGGGTGGGGGGCAAATTCTGTCTACTTGGTTTGGGATGCAATTACATGGAGAGGCCGCCAGTAAACTCAGGGTCATTTTCACAGGTTGAGAAATGATGGTTGGCAGCATATAACTGTCAAAATGTATGTATTCAGTTTTTGATTATTATAATCTCACGCCGTCTCACGAATACTTTTGACAAGGCAAAAGGCATAATTCAAACATTGTGTGGTACACTCTGGTATGCACAGCAGAAGTGGGAAATTAGTTTTCTTCTAAAGACTATTTCTAGAAGCTGCTATGCGTAGACGACCCCCCCCCCCCCCCCCCCCCCCCCCCCCCCTCTCCACACGCACAACCCTCACAACCCCAAATCAAACCCCAATCCAAGCCATATCTCCCCTCCAGTCTCTCACCTCAGGCATTGGATTCAACTTCCTGTTGAGGAGGGCCTTCCACTCCTTGCTCATTGAATTGCCATTCTCTTTTTGGTGTTGCTCAACAATCTCCTCCACCTCTTCCCTGTCAGTGGTCTTGAACAGCTTGAGGAGCAGCGCATCAGTGATCTTGGCCTCTGACACCTTCTTGGGGAAATTCAGACCATATATTTTCCTGTATGAGGAAAATGTGTGTGAATATGTGCATTTGTTAGTGTATACCAGTCCAGGGGGGGCCAGATAGGCTTAAGGAGCCTGCCCAAGGTGGGCAAATCACCAGGAAGGGCTGATTATAAGAACACTCTAGGAAATGGAAACCGACAAATCGCAAAGAATCCTGGATGCGAGAAGGTAGCTTGCATTTAATTGGTAACATGATAGGCTCACAGGGAGATGATAGGATGAAAGGTTCTGTTGCTAACCTCAACAGAACAATCAAGAGGCATCTCCATACAAAAATGTGTAGATGAATTTAACTGTAATTTTAAACAGGTTTAAGCCGGAGGGGGGCAAGAGCGTGATAGGCTTCAAGGAAACTGATGGGATGAAAAAATATTTTGCTCACCTCAACAGAACAATCAAGAGGCATCTCCACATTAAAATGTTTACTTGAATTTGATCTAATTTTGATTACAAGAGGGTTGAAGTATATGTTTTTGTATGGCTTCAGCCTTAAGGCTGCTCGCCATCTTTGGCAGTAGCAGTACCAATTCATACCCTCTCATCCATTTAAATCTAGTAAATGGCAACACTACGAGGTGGTAGGGACTTCCATGTAGGACGAGGAGGGGGGGGAGACGAGGGATTGGGGGAGGGAATTACCCTAGAGCAATGGGGGACAAGGAGGAGAGAGAGAGAGTGAGAGTGAGGAGGGAGTTCAATGGAGGTCGAGGGGGGGGGGGGGAGGGGGGAGACTTACCCTAGAGCTATGGCAGCGGCATCATATGCTAGGGCAGCCTCTACTTCATCAGTGTAGCGGCCAATATATGTTGGATTGCGGTCATTGAGGCGCACAATGTAAACACACCATCTGTCTGTAGCTTTGATCCTCGAAATGCCCCTGCAGTGAGGTTGAAATGTCAAACAGTAGCCAATGTATGTGGAGGACGGCCATTGAGGCGTCCAATCTGAACTTGCCATCTCATAGAGGCAGACCACACGAGCCAGTTTAGTTAGTATGGTTTAGCCTTATTTTGCCGTTAAACCATAACCGCGGACCCCTTTTCTCGAGTGGACGCACGATAGTTTAGCTTAGGTTAGGTGTTTCGCTAGACCGGAACTACACTTTAACCCCCCACCCCCACCCCACCCCTAGTTAAGTTTAAGTTAAGGTTTAGCTAGTCGGTTGGGTTCGTTGGCAGATGCACTTCGAGCAGATTTGCAAATTCCGGAGGCCGCGACGAGCGAAGACATCTGCGCACCAAGCTTCTACGATTCGTCAATCTCCTCAATGTCGAATTTTGTCGAGCAGCATGCAAGAAGGCATCGGCGGAGAACATGTTGATGACCAGCAGCCACTTCTCACCCAGCAATATCAGCTATCTTGGTCTTTGTGCAGCCTTGAAGTCACTTGCTTCACATAACGGTTCATGGTGGGGAGCATGGCCCGGAAAAAGCTCGTCTGTCATCAAAAATTCAAAATTCCTGAAGCTATTTGGCGGTACACCTAATCTAAACCGACCGCAAACTGTGGACGCAAAATGCTCGTGTGGACGATTTTTGCAGCACTTCAGGTTTCAGGCCAGCGTGGACTCTGAGACCCTAAACCGGCTTTTGTGGTCCACCTATTGGCAGACTACTTGTGTGACGGACATTCATCCTCACATCGAGCGACCTCAACGACAAAGTATGAGACTTCAGGAGCAGTCTCATACTACAGCGTGACGATGGCATCCGCCCCGTCATGCTGACGCAGAGACCCGAACCTATACCCGAACCCGAACGTCTCCAAGGTGATGTAATGGGGGATAAGACTCGAGTCTTATCCCTCTAACACAATCCAACATCGAGGAGCATTCCCTCGTCACCTTGTTCCTTTGTATTACCGCTAAGACGCTAATCCCTGCGTCACAACTTGTCCCAGCTTACACCCCTGCAGTGCGGTTGAAATGTCAAACCTCAACAACCTTTAAAGGATCCACAACACAATCCAGCTGCAAAAGATACTGAAACTCTTTGATTCTTGTCACAGGAGTGTTTTGAAGGCTGCTATCATCTTGCTTGGGTCAAGGTTGAAGGAGGTAGGGTGTAGGGTGTAGGGTGTAGGGTGTACACAGTTTGGTATCCACCCAATACCCCCCCATACGCTCCATCCAACCCTCTCTCTCTCTCATACATATATATATATATGTATATATAAAGAAATCCTGGTCGTGGTCGTGGTCGTGGTGGTCGTGGTGGTGTCATCATCGCGTACCCACGTGCCATGGGCGTGCAAAGTGTAACCGACTTGCAACCGACTTTCCGTCAAACCCAACTCGCAACACCCCGCCCAGCGAAATTTTCAAATACCGAAACTGCAGATGCGCAAAGCTAAGCGCGCGCGCTCATTTCGTCCCCACATTTGCTTTGCCTCCCATACTATGAATGCAAGCAATTTAGATCCAGAAGATCCTCTCCTCGGAGGTCATCTGCTGACCCTCGCTTTGCATGGCGCTCAGAATAATCGTTCATTTCATTGCTTCTTCACAGAACGTCGGAGCATGCGACCATGATGCATGCCAACGGTCCTAATGGACAGGAGGGCCCGCAACACCGCCAGCCAGCGCTCACAGCGAGCTTGCATGAGCAAAGAAGAACTGGACAGAGCCGGGAAGAGCCAACAAGAGTCGACGTGATGCCCACGCTGCCCGACCTCAGGAGTTACGCCAGACTCATAATCAAGCCAGACGTGAACAACGCGATCCCATGCCTCAGGATGAACGCGAAGCTGCTAAGCTGCTCTTAACCAAGCCAGGCGTGAAGACTTTGCTTTCCAACATCAGGATTTACGCCATACTCATAATCAAGCCAGACCTTCAGATCGTCATGCTTTTTTTCTCCGCCTGCGAGCGTTGCCACCGTTCATCTCACGCATGTGCACTTTCGCCATGCCATCGCATCGCCTTCGTCATGGTTGGCTGGTTGTTGCGATGAATTCGACTTTGTTCAGATCGCCACAGCCATTCCGTCCCTCTGCACACTCTTGCGCTTGCACCTCTGATCCCTTATCTGAAAGCTCTTTTCGTTGTATAGAATATCGTGAAATACGATTTTGCTGTTCCGAGAGTTGACCGAGTATCAACTGGGGCACTGCACGAGAAGATGAAACTGCAAGTTTGTAGCTTTGGAATTGCACTGGTCCGGTGTTCTCGGGGTGATCGGGATCTGACCGTTCCCAAGTTGTTGGTCTGCACTTTCCCCTCTTTCTGCAAGATTAAATCCCGCAGCCGAGTGAGGGGTATGAGGTAGGGAGGAGGAGAGTGCGTGTGCGTGTTGGTGGTTGGGGGAAGGGAGGCTTTTTGGGGCGAAGGTGAGAGAAAGAGAGTGTGGGTGGATTGGGCAGGAAGAGGCCGGGGGAAGTGGAGGATGCTGTGGGTCTGTATGTGTGTGGGTGGTGGTGGTGGTGGTGGTGTGTGGGGGGTGGAATACGTGTATGACCGGGGGTGAGGCCACAGCTTAAGCAGAAGGGGAAAAGGTAGAGAGAAGAGGTGTGCGTCGGAGGGTGCAGGGGGAGAGGGAGTGTAGGTGTGGCCACCGGCCACACGGGCTACCGTACTAGTATATATATATATATATATGATTAACACATGTGTGTTCGTCGTGTCACTCCGAACTGTCACATTCGGCTGGCCGGCCATATATTCAAACAACCAGCTGCGTTTTTTCGCCTGCAAACGTTTCCTTAATTTGTATTACGCATGCACACTTTGTTCGCCATCTCACCCTGCACATCACATTGCCTCCGCCGTGGTCGATGGCGTGGTTGGGGAATCAAAACTTATTTGACTTTCTTGAGACTTATACGGCTTTTCTATCTTGCTGTGCTCTCTTCCCCTTGCAATGCTCCCAACATCTATGCGCACTATTTTCCTTTCACAAAGAATCCTGTTGCTAACCACAATGCTATAGCAAGAGCGTGACAGAAGTGGCTGAATGAAGGCCCCTGCTGGTCGAAATACTTGCAGACCCAACTGGATACTTGCAGACCCAACTGGATAACTGTGCAAGAGGAACCATTCAATAGCTGCCGGTCATGATAACGCCTGGTGGGGCGTGGTGTTAAGGGAGCCCGTTGTACGCAGGTGGAAAGCGGTCTCCTACCTCAACTGGACAAGCTACCATCGCGGTTGACGACAACCTGCAACGCCAAGAGCGACCGAAGGGGGAGTCTAGCCCCCGACTCTTCATTCTTTAAGTGACTTAGTCTACCACTATACCAATGTGTATCACTGAAAGAGGCTAGTTGCCGGTAAGTAGCTAAGAGACTCAAAAGTCCGGAGTTCGTAGCAGGCCGGGATATGTGTAAACGGCCACAATTTGTGGCTTCCCTTTGTCCCGTTCATCTTTTGGCATGATCAAATCTCATAGCTAAAGCGGCGGGGAAGAGGCAGGGAGAAGAAGGGGAGTATGCATGTGTTTGTGGGTGCAGTGGCGAGGCGGGGGGGAAGGGAAAGGATGGGAGGGAGAGGGGGTGGGATGGGGTGGGGTGGGTGGATGGGAGGGAGGAGGGGAGGGGGAAGGAAAATTGCGGCAGGGCAGGGATGGGGAAAATGGTAAGGAGAGGGGGAGGGGATGGAGAAGTAGGGGGGTATTCGTGTGTCTGCGTGTGCATGGGGGGGGGGGGGGGGGGGGGGGGGGGGGGGGGGATGGGAGGGAGGGGGGGTGAGGGGAAATCCATCAGCATTTTCAGCTGCAGCAGGAAATTATTCTGATCGTATGTGTGTGTGGGGGGGGGACTAAGGTGTTCCATGTTCTGAAACTAATCCACCCCAAAATAAGTCTGGCCAACAGCCACACGGGCACTGCACTAGCAATTTCATAATACTATCACATCATGTATCATATTGTATTTCTGTACAAATATAGAAGTTGGAACTCTCACAAGTATCGAAATTAGTAGGAATCATCAGCATCAAGTTATCAGATTTGTCATCAATCCAAATCCAACGACATGGTGCTGGTGTCCTTCAGATTTGTCATCATCAAATCCAACGACATCCAACGACACAATGACAGGTGACACCAATTGCAATGCGCTAGTGTCCTTCAGATTTGTCATCATCAAAGCCAACGACATGGTCCCAACAACAGAGATGACCAGCATCATGCTACCTTTTTTTCTCCTTGGAAGCACCAGCCCGGAGACTTTCTGGTAGCTCAGCTTGCTCCTTTGCGCTGAGTAGGATTTGGCCCCGATACGGCCTGACACCCTTGCCGTCTGACATGTACCTCACGAATTTGTAGCCATGGTTCAGAGCATCCTCTTGTGCTCTCCTGTCAGACATGTCTAGAACCTGTGGCATTGGGTGTGGTCACACAGGTGTGAAATCACTCTTATCCGTAGCCATGCAGTACTCGGGAGCCTTGGGGCACTACTGGCAGGGAGTTGACGCTGATGAGTGACATTCACACGCAATGCCAGCCATAATCCCTATAAAGGAGCGGGTGAAGCTGGGGGGGGGGGGGCTGGGGGGATGCTTCCTACCCTCGCCGTCTCAACAATACTTTTGTCAAGGCGTTAGTCACAAGTCAAACATTATGAGGCATGCTCTGGTATGCATATAGCAGATGTGGTAAATTGACTTTCTTCTCAAGACTTCTGCTTCTATAAGCTCATATACGTAGCCAAACAAGAAGCGCTCACCCCCCCCCCCCCCCCCCTCCCTCCCCCAACCCAACCCCCCAACCCCACACACATGTACGACCTAGAGGCGGAGTCACGAGGCAACATCAGGGAGTGACCCCCCACCACCCACCCACGCCCACCACATCCACCAGACCCACGAAAGAGCTGAAGGGGCTGAAGCCCTGGTTAGACCCCTGGTGAAAGTCACCAAGTCAGAACTCTGGGAGTAACCCATGCATGGGCCCAAGTGCCCAAGACCAGACAGCACACCTGTACGACCTAAAGCCGGAGTCGCGAATTTACTTTGTCTGACTGATGGTTGATTGGTTGATTGATTGTTGCAAAGGCACGAGGCATGAGCAACATTTACCATACTAACGCGCCTGCGCTGCCCGCCCCTGTGTTGATGGCTAGGCCTTGCCTTAGGGAAATTTCTTAGGCTGAGGTCGAGACCATGCCGGAAGAGGTTGCACCAACACAGGAGACAGGTGTAATGAGGGTAGTTGCTGTGTCTGTGTGTGTCTTGCGTGTGCCTACACAGTTGATAGTATCACATTTTTCATGATGAGATATGATCAAGCAGACCCTTTCCTTATGCTACGCAAGGAATATATATTGATGATGAACTAATGAGTATGTGTCATGTTTGTATCCTGGGGGCTAGGTTGTAGTATAAGACTTGTGGTTACTTATCTGTATAATTGAGAGGCTGGACAAAGCTTTTACAAACGTGTGTAACATATGTCATCTATGTGCAAAATGCATGTTTCCTTAGGGATTCCTAAAACGAAATCCCCCTTAAACAGGCTTCGCTTTGCGCCGAGATCCGCCCTTCATGACAGGTGCTACGCAACCGTTCTGGACTCAGGCTTGCGTCACACATTTTGCTAGTTAGCACCAGCTGACCTACTGAAGCTTAAAATAATAAACACTGCCAAGTCCTTCCCCCCTAAACCAAATTCAAACGCATATGTAAACCATACCCCCCCCCCCCCCCCCCCCCCCCCCCCCCCCCCCCCCCCCCCCCCCTCCAGTCACTCACCTCATGCATTGGATTCAACTTCCTCTTGAGGAGGGCCTTCCACTCTTCGCTCATTACAATGCCATTATCTTTTTGATGTTGCTCAACCATCTCCTCGATCTTGTCCCTGTCAGTGGTCTTGAACAACTTGAGGAGCAGTTTATCAGTGATCTTGGCCTCCGACACCTTCTCCGGGAAATTCAGACCATCTGTTTTCCTGGATGTGGAATTTGTGTTTGTTTGTATTACAGTCAAGGGGTGGCCAAACCAGGGTTAAGAAGCCTGCCCAACCTCAGCAAAACATCAGTAGGAGCTGATTATAAGAACACTATAAACTGGAAAGCAACAAATCGCAAACAATCTTGGATGCGTGAAGGTACCTTGCATGGAATTGGTAACATGATAGGCTTAAGGAGCCTGCCCAAGCTGGGCAAATCATCAAGGGCTGATTATAAAAACACTCTAGGAAATGGAAACCGACAAATCGCAAAGAATGCTGGATGCGAGAAGGTAGCTTGCATTGAATTGGTAATATGATAGGATCAAAGCAGTTTTTTTTTTCAAATCTGAAAGTGGGTTTTTTCTAGCTTTATGGTTGTAGGCCTCCTCCAGGGACAGCGTTTTAGTGTTTTTTATAGCTTTTTTGTAGCTTTTTGGGGCCATTTGGGGCAAAAAATAAAAAAACTTTTTTTTAAACTTTTTTATAGCAATAACTTTCCAAAACGTAGTAGGGTGCCCTGGCAGGTCCCCTGGAGGTCGGCCCTAGGGCTCGTGCGTCGAACTGGGTGAGTCGGACTATTAGGTTGTAGTAATGGGGGCGGTGAGCTATTGTATACATTCAGTTAAAATATGGCTATGAAGGGTCGGAATACATGGGTAGCGATGATGGGTGCTGAGTCGGGATGCCACCTATGATGGAACGTTGTGCGTGAGGGAAAGAAAGTAATGAACGGCTATGGGTAAAAGGTGTACTGGCCGCCTCGAGTCAACCGGGTCCCGGGTACGGGGGGGTACGAGGGTACCTGAAGAGAAGCAGGGGAGTTTGGTATTGTCGGTAATGTCGTCATGCACTGCGGACTTTCGATCGGTTATTTCTGCAATTTCCGATGGTTTCGCCAAACCTACCATTTTCCTACCTACATATTGTGGTTTCGACCGGTGGTCTCGACGAATACCGGCGATTTCAATAACCGCATTGTGGTGTCGATGCAAAGGTCTGGCTGCCTTCGGGCCGACCAACAAAACTAGCGATCGCTATATATAGCGGTCAAAACTAGCGATCGCTATATATAGCGGGGAAAAAAATCCCTGGCTGTAAGGGAAATAATAGGATGAAAGGTTCTGTTGCTAACCTCAACAGAACAATCAAGAGGCATCTCCATACAAAAGTGTGTAGATGAATTTAACTGTAATTTTAAACAGGTTTAAGCCAGAGGGGGGCAAGAAAACATATTGTGTACCGCATCATCGACATGGATAGAGAATCGCGAGTATACCTCAAAACCATTGAGTTCATGTTGATGCACAGGGGGGGGGGGGGGGGGGGGGGGGGGGGGGCTCTAAAGTAACCAGCCACGTGAGCATAAGTAACTAAGCCACTATTTCATGGGCTTGGACTGCTCCCATCTCCTAGTCACTTAGACCCCAGGGTAAGAGCTTCCAGGATTGGATGGGGGAACCCTATATCTAGCTTGGGTGGGTGGGTGGGTGCTGGCATGAATGTGAGTGAGCTGTCAACTAGGGGTGGCGTCAGTTTTTAGGGTTTACACTTTTAAATCTGGGGAAAACAGGATCTGTTTTGTGTTCTTGGCCACTGTTTTATCATGCTAGGTGGGGCTAGATTGTTCTCTCGTGTGTTGCTCAGCTGTGCCTTACCACTTCCTGGTTGGTGGTGTCATTGTGTGTGACTAGTCACTAAGTGTGTGTGTGTGAGAGGGGATAGGTGCTGTAAAATCTGCAGGGTCAACCTCTTAAAAATTGTGGACCTCAGACCATAAAGACCTTCCAGAGCAATAGACTTCGGAACCGGAGGTATCATGGGGGTGGTATGCATATTTAATCAAGATGCTAGGGAAGTGATATATAACAATAGGTGCCTTTTTACTTCTGCTCATCTATTGGGGGGGGGGAGAGATCTGGGGGTCCAAAGGTAAGGGGGAGGGGTGGAGGGAATTAGGCCAATAAACAACTTTATTCTTACCGTTGAAACCTTTTTGCCAATGTGAATTTTCGTGCGTGAGATACACCATCGAGATGGGCTCAACGATAGGAGCACAAACCAGCAGTCGTCAGTTGGTTACACCCAGGGTGTAATTGGTGGGTGTCCTGGAAGGTACATCCAGGCTGGACGCCATTCAGATATCTTAGAGACCTTCGCACCTGCTTCGCACGAGCGGCATTCGGATGTGCGTTCTGAATTCTGGTCCTCAACAAGGTCACTAAAGCAGTTGAGCCTGAGGTCAAGCCCCCCCCCCCCCCCACCACCACCACCACCCCACCCCCACCACATTCACCCCCAATCCCCCCCCCACCCCCCCCACCCCCCACCTACCACCCACCCCACCCCCACCCTAGCGAACCCTCAGGCTCCAGAGAACAATGAACATAAATCAAATCATGCTGCTGCTGCTGATGATAAAGATAGATAGACAGATAGAAAGGGACTTCAGTTATTGTCCAACACGGCAGGGTACTACAAAGCGCGCGCGGCAGCACGTTTTGTAGTACCCTGTTTTTGAGCCTCACTGAGCGTTTCGCACAGTTTTATCAACCCCCTGTGGGCACAGCGCGCAGTTTTTGCGCTTTTTGCACTAGAAAGCGCTAACCAATTTGACAAAATGTGGTACCCTGCAACACGAATGATCTCATCCAAGGGTAAGGAGCGCCCAAGAAAGTTGTGCAATGACTACAAACTGAATAAATTTGTTTAACTTCATTTTTGTTACATTTTGGTTGTATGGTTGGAAAAGCCTTGACAGGCTGATGCTAATGGACACCCCTTTCGCTATGTCTTACTGCCTGGGTGTCCAGGCCTCAACATGTGTGTGTGTATGTGTGTGTGTGTTTGTGTTTGTGTGTGTGTGTGTGTGGGGGGGGGGGGGGGGGGCAATTGGGTGGAAACAACAGTGATGATGCGGTATGAGAGCTTTATTCTTACCCCACACATACACCACCACCACCACCACCACCGCCGCCAGTACACGTTTTTACAAGGCTTCAGCCTTAAGGCTGCTCACCGTCTTTAGCAGTAGCAGTAACAATTATTATCTTCATATTCTTTTGAATCTAGTACATGGAGACACTGCAAGTGGTAGGGACTTCAATGTAGGATGAGGAGGGGGGAGAGATGGGGGATTAGGGAAGGCACTTACCCTATACCAATGGGGTACAAGGAGAATAGAGGGGGAGAGGGAGGAGGGAGTTCAAAGGAGGACAATAAGGGGGGAGACAAGGGAGAGGGACTTACCCTAGAGCAATGGCGGCGGCATCATATGCTTGAGCAGCCTTTACTTCATCAGTGTAGCGGCATATAGTTGTTTGGGTCCGTTCATTGAGGAGCACAATCTTAACTTTCCATTTCTCAGTAGACTTGGCCCAGCTAACACCCCTGCAGTGCGGTTGAAATGCCAAAACCTCAACAACCATTAAGGAACCCACAACTCAATCCATCTTCAAAGGATTCTGAAAACATTAATTCTGGTCACAGGAGTGTTTTGAAGGTTGCCAGCATCGTGTTTGGGTTGAGTTTTTAGGGAGTTGGGTGCACACAGCTCGGTATCCACCCAACGCTCCCCCATCCAACCCTACACCCCCACCACCTCCATACCTGTATACACTAGTCCCCCGCTTATGCCCCATATGGAAATTCAAGGACCGCCCTCCTGCAGAAGAGGGAGTTACAGCTGTTGGGGAAAAGAGGTTGTGAAATAAAGGTTCAGAAATAGCAGTTGGGAAGCAGCAGTAGGGAAATTGCAGTTGGTCAATAGCAGTTGGGAAACAGCTGTTGGAAACTAGAGGTTAGGAAACAGCAGCCGGGAAATAGCAGTTGGAAAACAGCTGTTGGGAAATAGCATTTGGGAATCGCTTAGTTAGCTGTGGCTATCTTGTGGTCTAGCTATCGCTAGTTTGTGGTCTAGCTGTCGCTATCTTGTGGTCCGTACATTGTCGTGAAAGATTGAATTGACTCAATCATGTCTTCAGAGTGGGATAGCATGGGGTGGTGTGTGAGTTTGTGTGGATGTGCATGATGCAAGGATGAAGATTGCATGGTACTGTGCATGCGTGTTGATGTGCCCCGCAAAATGATGGGGATTGCGTGCTACTGTGTGTGTGATTGTGTGCATGTGCATGGTGCACCGATGGGGAATGCAAGGGACTGTGCATGTGTGTGGATGTGCCTGGTACAATGATGGGGATTGTGTGGTACTGTTTGTGCATGTGTGGGGACGTGCATAGTGCAGCAATGTGGACAACATGGGACTGCACATGTGTGTGGATGAGCCTGTCACAACGATGGGGATCGCATAGGACCATGTAAGTGTGCAGATCTGCATGGTGCAATGCTTGGGCTAGCGCACACCAGCTCATGCCAGCACCCTGGTCACTCTACCTGGATTCAGAGGCTTATCCTGTGGCTTGCAAATCTAGCTGCTGTCTTACTGTCCGATATTTGTACACAACACTCTGCTACGTAGTGCACTTCATACTTTTAGCCAAATATTCGAAAGCAACACACTTGTATCTCCGACCAGGAGAGCAGTAAATTGACATTCGCAAACTAACGCTCATGGCGAACAATGGTATTCGAGTGTACAGCGTCGATACCGATATTTCGAGGTTGGGTCAGTCAGCGTTGAACGTGAACAGATAGATATTCACGAGGGTGCTATACGGTTGCCAGAAATAAATCATTAATAATAGATCGCGCAGCGGTAAAACGGAAGGAATGGATGAAAGACGCGTTGAATTGCATGGCGGAGCCTCATCAGCAACAGGTAGGAAGGCTCCAGCGGAAGTAAGAGGCTTAGCACTACGATAATATCGTTGAATGTCGTGGCGGTACATGGTTGCAAACTCCAAGTTCATGTTCCACTTCAATTATCTTCAGAGGCCGGGAAGGCACTCATGCCCTTCCCACTAAACAACCTTAACGCTTCTTCTTCAAGCGGAAGAAGTCTTCGCCCGCCCCCTCTAAGGTTCATCTCCCTACATGCTCTATTTTCCACCTCCATGGCTAAAACACGCCACTTGGATGATACTGATATGCATTCCGACTGAATCCTCATCAGTTGGAGCTCTGATAGTCAAGAGGCTCCCCTTCTTTCTCTTTACCCTTTTAGCAGCTCTCCTAGCTGACGCTCCACTGTTGTCCAACCCCCAGATTCTCCTGTAGACAATGCCTTCTCCCATCCCCAGAGTTGAGGTAATTCCTACAATGGCTAATCTATTGTAGATTGGCCATTCTAGTTTCTGCCCATCAGGGGTTATTTAGCACCTGAACAGTTTCCCAGGTCTCCCTCTCTGATTCTAGAAACTCCTAACCGTTAGAAGTCTCATAGTGAGTGGTCTCTTTCCCATAGCAATCCACCTGGGCTGTTATTTTTCAGTCGTAGTTGTTTACACTGTAGAATCAATGGAGTGAAGATAAGAGTTAATCGCAAAGAGCGATATATATGAAATCTATAATGCGTACTTCATAGTACTGCATAGTGGCGAGGAGGCCATAGCTAGCCTGAATGCCCGGTGGCATACAACTCGGGACCTGGTGGGAACAGGCCCAGCGTGTACTTTGCCTACTCAGGTGCCGACGTATAAATCGGACAATAACATTATTACGCTCACCTTTCGCTGTACTGCCTAGGACTGCCTTAAGTTTACATTTTTCATCCCTATCATCTCTTACTGTAGCACTTACCGGTACACGCCAATTGTAACAATTCTACAACATTTAATCATTATTTTTATTCCTATACTTAGTTCGTCTGGATCATATTACGGTAGGGAGATATTGTATGAGATAGCTTATGTATGAAAAGTGTCCAATGCACCCTGGACGCGGGCACATGGTTCCAGCTTCTAGGCTGCTTTCCGAGTCTCCGTCTTAGTAACAACAACAAGTGTTAAGTACGGTAGATGGGATATTGAGTTTAGGTCTCGTGAAATTGAAATTGGACATGCAGCAGTCATTTGCAAACGAGACTGAGAGCTGCTAACGATGAAGTTTTGAGGTTGCGAATATCCCCCCACTTCATTCCTTCAAGGCTTGGTCGCCGGCGCCTGCGTCGAATTTTCAAACAGAGTTTCAAACCCCATCAGCTTAGGAATACCGGTAGTCTAGTGGTTATCACGTGGTGAACTACAGGCACACGGATGCTATATCGGTTAGTCTAGGGGTTGGCTAACAAATTGCAACAGTGGTACACTGCGCTGAATGGGATCCTGCTTGCAGCTAATCAAGGCTTTCATTATTTCAAATTTCCCTTTCAAGTAAGCCCTAAGCAATACTACCATTCACTGATGTACTGTCCATGCACAGATGTACATGCACTAATGCCCATACACTAACGCATGTGTACTGATGTCATTGACTCCATATCTGTATGTGCACTACGATTAGATCATCAGTACTGCAGCTTGCAGGAGCGACACCCTCCTAGCCAGACTCAGCCATATGAACGGTTTCTGCATTGTGTTTCGACATTCTAGAGGTACATGCCTAAATAGAGTGTCGAACCAGGGGGGGGGTTGTGAGATGCCCATCTCCCGTCCATGTACATGCTGACCCCTCGTAGTTACCCTGCAGTTTGCAATTTTTATGCTGCTTCCATGCAGCTGCTCAGCAGCTAATAAGATGATCTGCAAGCTCCCTGCAACTTCCTAGTAACGCTTAAGTTTATCTGCAGCTGCCCTGCAGCTTCCTAGTAGCGTTCAAGTTGACATGGAGCTTCCCAGTAGTGCTTAGCTGATCTGCACCTTCCCAGCAGTTCCTACAGCTCCCCTGCAGCTCCTAGCAGCCCCAGGTTGGCGCTTCCCTGCCAGACCCAGCAACTGATCCCTTGAAGCATGAGCATTGGTACCTTCCTATCCAGGATACCAAGCTAATGACCCTCAACTGCTACTTTCCCCATGGCACTTAGTGATCATGGACCTTCAGAGTTGGACTGGATGTCTCTAGGAAATAATCACTATACCGCCACATGTACCTCAGAGATTATTTTTTTCTGACATCCTCTGCCTCTTATGGACATTGGCGCCTTTGCCCGTCCTACCATGCATACCTCCTTCTGCACGACAGTTATATTTACTGTCCAGTCTACCTTTTTATTCTTAAAGATGATACTGGAAGTATCTCATCCTATCATTCCACCTGGACTAATATTTATGAGCCAGCGGGGGATCTCTACTTTAAGTTATTCTCATAATGTCATCCTTAATTTGAGGATCCATTCAGAGAGTAACCCCCCACATTATGGGGGGAATAGTATGCTGACCTTATGTATTTAAACTGCTCCCTGTGCTGGACTACTTAGTTTAAGTCCTGTCCTGTACATTGGTACCTCTCGCCTCTGATTTAGTTATCCTGATGTCACCCTTGATTTGACAAGTCTTTCTAGATTTAGACTTCCTAATCAGGGAGGGAATAAGTTAGCTGACCTCAGGTAGGACTGTATCTGTCCCCCTTCCTCTGATGGACTTATGAATTAAAGTCTGCACCTTCCAGGCAGCTCCTTAAGCTGCCAACCTAGATCAGTGATTTAGAGTTATTTAGATGAGGTAACCACCTTAACTGTGCCTACCCTCCTTGCCACAGTCAGTATAATTCTACAATTGATCTCTTTACTAGCCTGACCAGTTACAGTTATTGTACCCGCAGACAGCCGCAGAGTATATAATTCATATTGTCCCTCTAGTTTTTTAACTCTCCTAATTCCTGGAATTCTTCAGTATGAAAAATACCAGGAATGGGGGGGATGTTATTGTCCGGCTTTCATGCCTTCTCTAGAGTGATAAAAGAGCACGTATGCCTCACTGCCTGCCGTGCCTTCTGCAGTGCCGTTGGCCAGCTACGGCCACGTGCCCTGCCGAGCAGTACCGATCTGCAGTACTGTCGTTTCCTTCATCTGTCCTCTTCGTCCTGATGGACGGATACCTATTGTAAGCTATATACCTTCATCTCTCCCAGACTCCGGAAAGTAGCACTGTCGGTCTACCCGCAAGTCTTTCTCAAAACTGGAATGAGCATCCTGTAAGGGGCTCGACATAAAGTTGTGGGCAAACCGATGGCGAGATTTTTGGGTGTCGGTTTCGTGTCCTGAAAAGTGGATAAACCGCAGAACCGACCGGTTTGTTCTGCCTTGTTAACGTAGCACCCCCAAAATGTATACATACGTATTGGAGATAGCACCTGTGCTACAAGTAGCACCTCCAAAAATCGGGGCTACAGCATTGCTGTTGTGCTGTGTGCTCATCTACCCTCAACTAACTTGATTTCACTGTGTACTCAGGAATATTACATTAGGTGGTAGCTGAGGATGCCGTGGCTAAGGATAAGGTAGCTGAGGATGCCGTGGCTAAGGATAAGGTAGCTGAGGATGCCGTGGCTAAGGATAAGGTAGCTGAGGATGCCGTAGCTAAGGATAAGGCAGCTGAGGATGCCGTGGCTAAGGATAAGGTAGCTGAGGATGCCGTGGCTAAGGATAAGGTGGCTGAGCATGAGGCTCATCATCAGTTATATTTTCACCACCATCCAGTGGGATCCAACCACTGACGCTCTCAAAGGCCGTTGTGTCCAGCCGGCTAGGGCCAAGATGGGTGTCCATGCTTGAAGGGAGGACTAAGGCAAGCTCTTGGGAAGATAATGCATGAGCTTGAGCGGGGGAAATGGCTGCCTGGGCAGGGAACACAAGGCCAGGATGAGCCCCACCAGCTTGCTTTAGACAGTCTGGCTCCTGCTTTACCATCACAGCACTTTGCAGACCAGCAGGAGCCATAAGCCCACCAGTATGAGGTAGCTGAGCGTGAGGTAGCTGAGGATGATGTGGCTGAGCATGAGGCTCATCCTCAGTTATATTTTCACCACCATCCAGTGGGATCCAGCCACTGATGCTCTCAAAGGCCGTTGTGTCCAGCCGGCTAGGGCCAAGCTGGGTGTCCATGCTTGAAGGGAGGACTAAGGCAAGCTCTTGGGAAGATAAAGCATGAGCTTGAGCGGGGAACATGGATGCCTGGGCTGGGAACACAAGGCCAGGATGAGCCCCACCAGCTTGCTCTAGACAGTCTGACTCGTGTTTAACTAGCACAGCGCTTTGCAGACCCGCAGGAGCCATGAGCTCACCAGTATGAGGTAGCTGAGCGTGTAGTAGCGGAGGATGAGGTGTCTGAGCATGAGGCTCATCCTCAGTTACATTATCACCACCATCCATTGGGATCCAGCCACTGATCCTCTCAAAGGCCTCCTCAGCGCCTTCCTCACTAATCTCACTCATGTCCACCTTCTTGTTCGACTCTGGTGCAGGCTTCTTCCTTTTCCTACCTACCTCACCGCCAGTGAACTCAGGGTCCTATTCATGGGTTGGGAAATGTCAGTTTTGGTACAGGTTTAGAGCTAATTGATTAGGGATCGGAGATGGGGGCTAATTAAGGACAAAATTAGGCTTAATAAGGATAATAGACAAATTAGCCCTGAAACTAAACTGATTTAAACTGATTTAGCCAAAACAACCCAGAAAAAGTGTCATACATTCAGGAGAGTGTTTTTATGCATCCTGCTATTTTTTTTGGCAATTGTGTATGATCTGACCAACATGAATTCATAATGAAGTAGCTCATAACTGGGTAGTATACTATTCGGGTTACATGGACAAATTGTGCAGTTGCCCTGAATTATCCCCTAAAGGCAACAGGATAATATGCTGCAATTTAATCTAATTTCATTGGCAACACATATCAACCCCCAGAATAAATCTGACACGTTGTGGTTGTGCAAATCTCAGAAAAAGATAGCAACACTCGATAGCTCGAGCGATGAACAATTGATATGCGCGGTGCTGGGATTCGTAGGCCTGGTATGTATGGAGGCAAGGCTGAACGGTTCTGTCTCATGTGCTGATGCAAGTATGGGGGACATATAGGCAGCCAGCCAACTAGGTCTGTAGGTGACCTGACTTCCACTGGGGAGGGTGTGACATCACACCAACCTGAAAACAGACCCTTCCTGCGTAATCCCCCCAGGGCCCTCGCTTCTCGCTCAGATACAGCTTTGCGACTTAGAAAGCTAATGCAGTAGGCGCAATTAACCTGTTTTGCAGGGAGTGTGGAAGCTTCCATAGTACGTGCAGATGGAAATTGCGCATGTCTGCGATCGTCCCTACTGAGCCTGAAGGCTTGGTACCAATTTGTGTAGTTGAATCACTCAATCCCTCATTACTTACTACACAATTCTGCACACATGTAAATCCCTCATTACTTCACAATTAAACACACAGGCAAGAATCCCTCATTACTAACTCTGCAATTAAGCAAATTATTCAACTACACAAATTGCGCATGTCTGCGATCGTCCCTACTGAGCCTGGAGGCTTGGTACCAGGCAGTAAGGAATGCGAAATATGCACAAATTCGAAGAGGAACGCAAGACAAGTGGGAAAGTGAATTGCAAGTTTCAGCAACACTGGGCGTTTTCAATCTATGTCAGGCTGTAAATAATAATTACGGAATTGCATTTAGAGCTAAGCTCCTTACCCCCCCCCCCCCCCCCCCCCGAGCCCTATATATGATTACATATATTTTATACATATATACTAGTACTCTAGTAGGGTTCCTGTGTGGCCGTCAAATCTTCCTGCCCCCCATCTCCTCCCCCATCTCCTCCCCCATGGCACTCTCTCTTTCTCCCCCCTGCACCCCTCTACCCCCCACACACCCCTTCCTTCCCACCAACACGCACACACGTACTCCCATTCTCCCTACCTCATCCCCTTCATTCAAGCTGCGGGATTCGATAGTGCAGAAAGGCGAAGGGGATAAGTGTAGGCTGCAATTCAACCAACCAACAACCTGCGGACGCTTGCTCAGATTCTAACCCCGCTGATAACAACGGACCTGCCCCATTGCTAAGCTGCATACCTGCAGCTTCATATTCTCATGCAGTCAGCGGTGCAAGGGCGAGAGCGCGCTGGGAGACGGAATGGCTATGAAGGTCTGAAGAAAGTCAAATACATGGCTGCGAACAATTACTAAAGCGATGGGATGGTGAACTCAGGGTCCTTTTCACAAGAGAATTGCTGGTTGGGGGCATATACGTTACATTACCTTGTCATTGGTAGGCCAGTGTTGGCCTAAGACAAGCCCACTCCCAACTTCCAAGGGGGTTCTTCCAACCATCCTCACTTTATCAACCAAGTGTGGATATATGTACATGAATCAGAACAGTCAAAGTTTTTTTATTATGTTTTTGATTACAACACTCTCACGCCGTTTCACGTATACTTTTGTCAGGGCGTTAGGCTGAAAACAAATATGATGTGGTGCAATCTGTTATGCACAGCAGAAGTGGGAAATCGCTTTTATTCTGAAGACTTTGATTTCTAGAAGATGCTTTAAGTAGCCAAAACAAGAAGCCCCCCCCCCCCCCCCCCCCCCCCCCCCCCCCCCCCCCTCCAATCCAACCCATACCCCCCCCAAGTCTCCCACCTCGGGCATTGGATTCCTCTTGAGGAGGGCCTTCCACTCTTCGCTCATTGCATTGCCCTTTTCTTGTTGATGTTGCTCAACGATCTCCTCAACTTTGTCCCTGTCAGTGGTCTTGAACATTTGAACGAGCAGCGCGTCAGTTATCTTGGCCTCCGACATCTTATCTGGGAAATTCAGACCATCTGTATTCCTGGATGTGGAATGCGTGTGTGTATAAAAGTCCAGGGGTTGCCAGATAGGTTTAATGAGGCTACCAAACCTCGGCAAATTATCAGGCTACCAAACCTTGGCAAATTATCAGGCTACCAAACCTCGGCAAATTATCAGGACTACTAAACCTCGGCAAATTATTAGGACTACTAAACCTTGGCAAATTATCAGGACTATAAGAGCACACTTTGGACTGGGAACCGCAAATCGCAAACAATCCTGGATGCGTGAAGGTAGCTTGTATTTAATCGGTAACTTTATAGGCTTACAAGGAAATGATAGGATGAAAGGTTCTGTTGCTCTCCTCAACAGAATAATCAAGAGGGATATCCAAACAAGACAGTTTCATTTTAATTTTGAGCAGGTTTAAGCGAGAGGGGGGCAAGACAAAAAGTGTACCGCATCATTGATAAGGAAAGGGAATCGCGAGTACACCTTGATACCGTCTAGTTCATGTCAAAACACCCAGGGGGCCATGATCTGAGGGTCCAAAGTTAGGGGGGGGGGGGGGGGGGGGGGGGGGGGGGGGAGTCAGACCCCTGAACAACTTTATTTATACTGGAGGATAGGCTCAACCAGAGGAGCGTAGATTCGCACCTTGCTTCGCACAGGCGGCAGTTAGAGAAGCCGGTTGGATTTGCGTTCTGAATTCTGGTCCCCAACATGTTACTACTGCAGTCAACCCTGAGGTCAAGCCAACCCTATCCCCCACTCCACCACCACCTTCACCCCCCTAACACACGCACATGGGTGGCCACCACCTACAGCCCCCCCCCACCCCACAACACTCGAGCGGGCCCTCAGGCTTCAGAATATAATTTGAGTAAATTAAAGTAGGCTGCTTCTGCTGCTGATATATAGACATATAGATAGCGCCTTCAGTTCTTGTCATACTCGGGTGGTCTCTTCCGAGGGGAAAGAGCGCCCAAGAGAGTTGTTAAATGACCAAAAACTAAATAACTTTGTCCAAGTTTTTATTTTTTTCTATTTGGTTGTAGTTGGAAAAGCCTTGTTGAGCGGATGCTAATGGACCCTCTTTTCAATACATATTACTGCCTGGGTGACCAGTAATGAGGCCTCAACGTGTGTGTGTGTGTGTGTGTGTGTGTGTGTGTGTGTGTGTGGGGGGGGGGGGGGGGGGGGTAATCGGGTGGAATTTGCAACTTCCAATGATGCGTCCCAACAACTTTTTTCTTCTTGCCCCCCCCACCCCACCCCCACCCCCACCCCCACCCCCTCGGTTTTAAGTATGCATTTTTGCATGGCTTCAGCCTTAAGGCTGCTTGCTGTTTTTGGCAGGAGCAGTATCAATGGTTATCTTCTTATCCATTTGAATCTGGTACATGGGGACACTGCAAGGTGGCAGGGACTTCAATGTAGGATGAGGAGGGGGGGAGAGATGGGGGATTGGAGAGAGTTACCCTAGAGCAATGGGGGGCAAGAAGGAGAGAGAGAGAGAGAGAGAGAGAGAGAGAGAGAGAGAGAGAGGACAAGGGGAGGGAGTTCAATGGAGGACAAGGAGGGAGGAGAGAGGAGGCAAGGACTTACCTTAGAGCGATGGAGGCAGCATCATATGCTAGGGCGGCCTCTGCTTCATCATTGTAGGACCAATATATGTGTGGGTCCGTTCATTGAGGCGCCAAATCCTAACACGCCATCTCTCATTAGCTTTCTCCAAGCTAATACCACTGCAGTGCGGTTGAAATGTTAAAACCTCAACAACCTTCAAGGGATCCACAACTCAATCCATCTTCAATGGATTATGACAAGTTCGATGCAGCGTCGCCTGCGACGCTAAAAAATGGCGGAGAGTGATCGCGAGGGAGCGACAGGTGGCAACGGAAGCGAGTTAGTTACGAGGCCGTTGGCTGACGTGTCGGGCTTCATCACGGTCAGATGGATGGATGGATGGATGGATGGATGGATGGATGGTCGGACATCATCTCCCCCATACGCTCCATCTACCCCTCCCCCCCACACACCACCTCTATACCTGTAAACACTAGTTCCCCACACAGGTTGGGAGGCCCCCTTACTGGCTTCCCTGAAGCTCGCAATGAGCTCCTCCAGCCCGACGCTGACCAGCTCTGCCCTTCCCTCCTCTGAGAGAGGGAAGTTGATGCAGCTGAGCCGCCCGAGCTTGTACAACAACCTAGGAGGGGCAGGGGCGCCGGGGTGGTGGTTGGGAGTTGTGGCAGGAAGGGAAAGGGGAGGAAGGCGCCGGAAGGGGAGGGGGGAAGGAGGACACACAACATAGCATGCCAGCACCCGAGCCAACACCGATGCTTTTATTTTTGGCTACATGTGGCAGCTTTTAGGCAGCATCTCATCCCTGCCCTTGAGCCGTATCAGGAAAGAAGAGCAGTGCAGGCACCCACCTGTCCACTGCCTTGGCGGCTTCCTCAGCAGTCTTGAAGTTATTTGATGAGAATGTCTGCGTAACACAAATTGAAAGATTGATGAAGTGATCATGTAAATCAGGTAAACCTTATATAATTGTGTAAATATGAGGCAATGTGGGTGAAGATCGCCCGGGGGTGACTGTCTTCACAAGCTCATACATCTAAATGATGAAACACATCGTGGTTGTCGTGTCACTCCGAACCGTCACATCCAGCTGGCCGGCCAGAAACTCAAACAACCAGCTGCGTTTATCTGCCTGCAAACGTTGCCTTAATCCATCTCATGCATGCGCACTTCGTTCGCCATCTCACCCTGCCATCACATTGCCTTCAATGTGGTTGGTGGCGTGGTTGGTGTTATCGCGACTTTTTTGACTTCCTTGAGACTGCCATGGCCATTCTGTCTTGCTGTGCTCTCTTCCCTTTGCAATGCTCCCAACATATCTGGGGGCTTTTTCCCTTTCACAAAGAATCCTGTTGCTGAGCGTAATGCTACAGCGAGAGCGTGACAGAAGTGGCTGAATGAAGGCCCCTGCTGCCCTAAACAACTGTTTGCACACCCAACTGGGTAACTGCGCGCGAGAAACCATTCAATACCTGCCGGTAAGACACTTAGAGATAGCAAAAGAGTGGAGTTCTCAGCGGGGCCGCAATATGTGCAAACGGCCGTGAGTTGTGGCTGCTATTTGTCCCGTTCATGTTTGGCATTAGCAAAGCCCACTGCTAAAGTGGCGGGAAGAGGTAGGGAGAAGTAGGGGAGTGTGTATGTGTTCGTGGGTGCAGAGATGAGGGAGGGAGGGAGGAAGGGAAATAATGGGAGGGAGAGAGAGTGGGGCGTGGTGGGTGGATGGGAGGAAGAAGGGGAGGGAGGGGGGAGGTTGGTCATGGCAGGGGAGGGATGGGGGAGGATGGTAAGGAGAGGGGGGGAGGATAGAAAAGTATGCGAGTATTGGTGTGTCTGTAAGTGCATGGGGGCGGAGGGTTTGGGGGGGGGGAGGGGGCGGGGAAAAGGGGTGGCGATGGGAGGGAGGGGGGGGGGAGGAGGGGAGATCCGTCAGCATTTTCAGTTGCAGCAGGAAATTATTCTGATCGTATGTGTGGGTGTGGGTGTGCAGGTGTGTGTGTGTGGGGGGGACTAAGGTGTTACATGTTCTGAAAGTAACCCACCCAAAAATCAGTCTTGCCAACGGCCACACAGGCACTGCACTATAAAGTTTATAAAATCACATCATGTATCATATTGTATTTATATACAAACATAGAAGTTGGAACATCATGTACCATATTGTATTTATATACAAACATATAAGTTGGAACATCATGTATCATATTGTATTTATATACAAACATAGAAGTTGGAACATCATGTATCATATTGTATTTATATACAAACATAGAAGTTGGAACACTCAAAAGTATCACAATAAGTAGTGATCGTCAGGATCAAGCTATCATCCTACCTTTTTCTTCTCCTTGGAAGCACCAGCCCGGAGACTTTCTGGTAGCTCAGCTAGCTCCTTTGCGCTGAGTGGGACTTGGCCCCGATACGGCCTGATAGGCTTTTTACCGTTGCGGCCTAATTTTTACACCACAAATTTGAAGCCATGGTTCCGAGCATCCTCTTCTGTTCTCCTGTCAGACAAGTCTAGACCCTGTAGCATTGGGTGTGGCCACACAGGTGTGAAATCACTCTTATCTGTGGCCATGCAGTACTACAGGAGCCTTGGGGCACTACTGACAGGGAGTTGATGCTAATGAGTGACGCCAATGAGTGCCATTCACACGCATTGCCCGTCCCTAGTCCTTTTAAAAGAGCGGGTGGGGCTGGGGGGATGCTTCTTCCCCTTGCCGTCTCACCGAAACTTTTGTCAGGGCGTTAAACACAAGTCAAACAATATGTGGTATGTTCTGGTATGCATATAGCATATGTGGCAAATTCAGTTTCTTCTCAAGACCTTTAGTTCTATCAGCTCACATGTGTAGCCAAAACAAGAAGCGCTCTACCCCCCCCCCCCCCCCCCCCCCCCCCCCCCTCACACACACACACACAATTCTGTATAGTGCGACATGTCGCAAATTTAGCGACTTGGTGCAAAGCCAGGACAGGCCAAGTGGGGAGAGGACAGGCCAAGTGGGGTGAGGACAGGCCAAGTGGGGACTTGGTGCAAAGCCGGTGCAGGCGACTTGGTGCAAAGCCGGTGCAAGCGACTTGGTGCAAAACCGGTGCAACGCTCAGGTGTCCAGGCCAAGCGACTTGGCTCACAGCACGCTCAGGTGTTCAGGCCAAGCGACTTGGTGCAAAGCCGGTGCAACGCTCAGGTGTGAAAGTTTCTCCTGAGATGGGCCTTGCGTTTGCGACGCCAGTGAAGTGATTTGAGCCCTCCGTCGCACCTTTGTCACCTGGGTTGGGCCTGGGCTAGTCCAGGCCCAACCCTGGTTAGACCCCTGGTGAAAGTCTTCAAGTCAGAATTCTGAGAGTGACCCATGCATGGGCCCAAGTGCCCAAGACCAGACACTACACATGTACAATCTAGAGTCCGCGTCCTGAGGTCACTTTGTTTGACTGATGGTTGATTGGTTGATTGATTGTTGCAAAGGCATGAGGCATGAGCAAAATTTGCCGAATTTAAGCGCACGCGCCTGCGCTGCCCGCCCCTGTGTTGATGGCTAGGCCTTGCCTTAGGGAAATTTCTTAGGCTGAGGTCGAGGCCATGCCAGAAGAGGTTGCACCAACACAGGAGACAGGTGTGATGAGGGTAGTTGCTGTGTTTTTGTGTGTATGTGTGTCTTGCGTGTATGTGTGTCTTGCGTGTATGTGTGTCTTGCGTGTATGTGTGTCTTGCGTGTGCCACCACAGTTGATACCGGTAGTATCACAAATTTTCATGATATGACATGACCAGACAGACCCTTTTCTTATGTTACGCAAGGAATGCGTATTGATGATGACTTAATGAGTATGTGCCAGGTTTGTAGGAATGCTGGGGCTAGGTTGTAGTACAAGACTTGCGATTAGTTTTCTGTACAATTCAGAGGCTTGACAAAGTTGTAACAAACGTGTGTATCATGTAATCTATGTGCAAAATGTATGTTTCACTTAGGGACCCCTATAACAAAATGTATGTTTCACTCAGGGACCCCCAGGGGACCCCTAAAACAAAATGTATGTTTCACTTAGGGACCCCCAGGGGACCCCTAAAATAAAATGCATGTTTCACTTAGAGACCCCCAGGGGACCCCTAAAACTAAATTCCCCTTAAACAGGCAGCGCTTAGCGCTGAGCTTCGCGCCAAGCTTCGCTCTACAAGGCAGGTGCTACGCAACCGTCCTGTAATCAGGCTTGCAGCCCACATTTTGCTAGTAAGCACCAGCAGACCTACAGGACCTTGAAATACAAAAGCACTGCCAAACCTTACACCCCTCAAAACCCAACTCAAACACCAATCCAATCTGGTATGCACAGCAGAAGTGGGAAATTACATTTATTCTGAAGACTTTCATTTCTAGATGCTATAAGTAGCCAAAACAAGAAGTCCCCCCCCCCCCCCCCCCCCCCCCCCCCCCCCCCCCCCCCCCCCCGCTCCCCACCCTCCCGCCCCCAGCTCCAATCCAACCCACAAGCCCCCTCCGGTCTCTCACCTTAAACATTAGATTCCTCTTGAGGAGGGCCTTCCACGCCTCGCTCATTACAATACCATTCTCTTTTTGATGTTGCTCAGCCATCTCCTCGATCTTGTCCCTGTCAGTGGTCTTGAACAACTTGAGGAGCAGTTTATCAGTGATCTTGGCCTCATGCACCTTATCCGGGAAATTAAAGCCATCTATTTTCCTGGATGCAGAATGTGTGTGTTTGTATCAGAGTCCAGGGGTGGCCAGATAGGGTTAAGGAGCCTGCCAAACCTCGGCAAAACGTCAGGAAGGGCTGATTATAATAACACTCTATGAACTGGAAACCAACAAATCGCAAACAATCCTGGATGCGTGAAGGTAGCTTGCATGGAATTGGTAACGTGATAGGCATAAATAGAAATGGCAGGATGAAAGGCTCAAAGGGGGGGGGGGGGGGGGGGGGGGGGATTAGACCCCTGAACTCCTGTATTTGTACCGTTGTAACTTTCTTGCCAATGCAGATTTTTGTGTGTGAGATACACCATCGAGATGTCACTCGCTAGTTGGTTACACCCAGGGTGTAACTGGTGGGTGTCCTGGAAGGTTCATCCAGGCTGGATGCCATCCAGATCTCTAATATACCTTCGCCCTCTGCTTCACACGAGCGGCATTCAGATGCGCGTTCTGAATTCTGGTCCCCAACGAGGTCTTTAAAGCAGTCGAGTCTGAGGTTGAGCCCCCCCCCCACACACACCACCACCAACTCCACACACACACAAGCACACATACACAAACTTTTATCACCACCCCACCCAAGCAAACCCTCAGGCTCCTGAGGACAAAGTGTGTGTAAATTAAATCATGCTGCTGCTGCTGCTGCTGCTGCTGCTGATAATGATAAAAAGACAGATGGATAGCGCCTTAAATTATTGTCAAACTCAGATGATCTCATCTAAGGGGAAAGGAACGCTCAAGAAAGTTGTACAATGACTACAAAGTGAATAACTTTGTTCAACCTTGATTTTTCATATTTGGTTGTATGGTTGGAAAAGCATTGAGAGCTGATGCTAATGGACACCTCTCCCACTACGTCTTACTGCCTGGGTCTCCAGGCCTGAAAGTGTGTGTGTGTGTGTGTGTGTGTGTGTGGTGGTGGTGGTCTGGGGGGGGGGGGGGGGGGGGATGGGTGGAAACAACAAATGATGCAGTATGAGAGCTTTATTCACCCCCCCCACCCCCCCACCCACCACCACCAGTTCGAGTTTTTGCAAGGCTTCAGCCTTCAGGCTGCTCACCGTCTTTAGCAGTAGCAGTAACAATTATTATCTTCATATTCGTTTGAATCTAGGACATGGAGACACAACAAGGTGATAGGGACTTAAATGTAGGACGAGGAGGGGGGAGAGATGGGGGATTGGGGTAGGGAGTTACCCTAGACCCGTGGGGGGCAAGGAGGATATAGGGATAGAGGGAGAGAGGGAGGAGGGAGTTCAATGGAGGACAAGGGGGGGGGAGCGGGGGGGGAGTGACTTACCCTAGAGCAATGGCGGCGGCATCATATGCTAGGGCGGCCTCTACTTCATCGGTGAAGGTGCCAATAGTTGTGTGGTTCCTTTCATTCAGCTTCAAAATTTGAACAACCCATCTCTCACGAGCTGTGTGCCAACTAACACCCCTGCAGTGCGGTTGAAATGTAAAAACCTCAACAATCTTTAAGGGAACCACAGCTCAATACATCTTCAAAGGATACTGAAAAACATTTATTCTGGTTGCTGGAGTGTGTTGAAGGTTGCCAGCATCGTGTTTGGGTTAAGGGTGTAGGGTATAAGGTGCACACGGTTTGGTATCCACCCAACGCTCCACCATCTAACCCTCCACCTCCCCCACCACCTCCATACCTGTATACACTACCCCCGCTTAGGCCCCATATGGAAATTCAAGGACCGCCCTCCTGCAGAAGAGGGAGTAACAGCAGTTGAGAAATAGAGGTTGGGAAGTAGCAATTGAGAAATAGCTGCTGGAAATTAGAGGTTGGGAACTTGAGGTTAGGAAACAGCAGTTGGGAAATAGCAGTTGGGAAATAGCTGTTGGGAAATAGCATTTGGGAATCGCCTTGTTAGCTGTCGCTGTCTTGTGGTCTGTAGATGGTAGTGAAAGATTGAATTGACTAGATCATGTCTACAGAGAGGGATGGCTTAGGGTTATGGTGTGTGTGTTTGAGTGGATGTACATGGTGCAAGGATGGAGATTGCATGGGACTGTGCATGTGTGTGGATGTGCCTGGAACAATGATGAGGATTGCTTGGTACTGTGTGTGTGATTGTCTGGATGTGCATGAAGCACCTATGGGGATCGCATGGGGCTGTGCATGTGTGTGGATGTGCCTAGTACACTGATGGGGATTGTGTGGTGCTGCGTGTGCATGTGTGGGGACGTGCATAGTGCAGCAATTTAGATAACATGGGACAGTGCATGTGTACAGATGTTCCTGGCACAACGATGGGGATCGCATAGGACAAGGTATGTGAGCAGATCAGCATGTTGCAATGCTTGGGCTAGCACACACACACTAGCCAGCTAATGCCAGCTCCCTGGTCACTCTACCTGGATTCAGAGCCTCGTCCAATGGCTTGTAACTCTAGCTGCTGTCTTATATATTGTCGGATAGTTGTACACGACACTCTTCTACGCAGTGCACTACACACTTATAGCCGAATATCCGAACGCAACACACTTTTATCTCCGATCTGGAGAGCAGATAATTCACAATCGCGAACAAAATAATTGGTTGAAAAGAACGCGCAGCGACAGAACGGGAGAAATGAAAGGACGGCTCCAGTGGAAGGAAGAGGCTTGGTTAAGTTAGGAAGGAAGGAATTAACGGAAAACGCATGAAAGCGCAGGGAGGAGCAGGTCCTCAAGCAAATCGAACGCGGTCGGCAATGTAGCTGAGGGTGCACCACACCAGGTGCACCATCTCCGATGACGGTTGTGTTAGGGTTCATGACTACGTAACCCCCGACCTGGCGCTTGGTCCTCGACGGGGTCCTCGACCACTCGGCCACCGAACCCCTCGTCCAGCGCGTCTCCACATCCCTTACTCCTTGCTTACCCCCTCGTCCTCTCTCCTACCCATCGTTTTGTTGTCTTCGCATGCATGCAACCTTCCTTCCAATGCTGTGCGCAGCTAGACACGCAGTTGTGTTAGTCGGGTTAAAGCGACCGGGCAGTATGTCGCCTGCACACGTTCATGCTGCGAGCGTATGCTTGCTACTGTTGCAAGTATTATATTTCGGTGAGTTGCGCTATCATTCATTGCATGAGTTGCATGGGACGGTTACAGGTTCGGGCGCCGGTTAACGACTTGGCCATCACTCCGCCACCTGTCGATGGACTGAGAGTCTATGTCTCTCTGACCCTTGGTGGCCCGCGATAATTCGCTTTGTCCCGGATGAACTTACTTCGGTCAACCGGTTTGCCGAAGTAAATTTATGACGACGTGGGGTTTGAAAGAGCACTTAGTCGAACTGGCTCCCTCAACTGCCCGTAGCTGTCGCTCATCATACAAACTTCAGTGTTTTGGTGGTTAAGGCTGGGGCCAGGAATTGGCACTGCGATTCGCGAAGGAAACGCAATCATAACAAGTTAAACAAGGATCCTTGCAGTACCATGTCAGGGCTCTTGGTGTAGCATGCCCTCTGGCCAGGCATCTGATCAGACGTCTACAGACCTGGTGGGACCAGGTGTAGCCTTGTGGATAGAGGCCAAGTTTTCCCAGGGGCATTTAGAGGCCAAGCTGAAAGTTATATCTTGGCTCCCATGATTGTAGAAATACAAGTTTTATCTTGGCTCCCAGGATTCAAGACAGAAAAGTTTTACCTTGGCTCCCATGGCTCAAGAAATACAAGTTTTAGCTTGGCTCCCAGGAGTGAAGAAAGGAAATAAAAGTTATATTTTGGCTCCCAGGATTCAAGAAATAAAAGTCATATCTTGGCTAACATGAGTCAAAAAAAAAAAAGTTATACCTTGGCTCCCAGGAATCAACTGCCGGGAATCTGGGATGCAGGAGGTTAGCTGAGGGTTGACTTTTCTGCCTGCATGCCAAAGTGGATTGCACCCTGCTTTTGGTGGCCAGAACCAGATAGTCATTTTGGTGGCCAGAACCAGATAGTCATTTTGGTTTTTAACATATTGCCTTTTATAACCAGAACCAGATTTATTTGATGCCTTTCATAGCCTGAACCATTTTTTTTAATATTGCTTTTAATAACCATAACCAAAATATTAATTTATGCTTTTAATAGCCAGAACCAGAATACGATTTGATATTGTTTTAATATTGCTTGTAATAACCAGAACCAGAACATTAATTTATGCTTTTAATAGCCAGAACCAGATAATAATTGGACGCTTTTTAATTTATTGCTTTTGATAACCAGAACTAGATTAATATATTGCTTTTAGTAACCAGAACCCTCGCCAGAACCACTCTTTAATTTGAATATCTTTTTAATATATTGCTTTTCATAACCATAACCAGAATATTAATTTGATGCATTCTTAATCTATTTCTTTAAATGACCAGAACCAGATACATAATATGGTGCTTTTTCATATATTCATATAATTTTCATATTTTCATATTTCCAATTCAATTTTCATATTTTGATAAAATTTGGTGCTTTTTCATGTATTGCTTTCAATAACCAGGACCATCTGAATTTGATGCTTTTGATAACCAGAACCAGAATAATACTAACAATCGTCACAATGCACAATACTAGGGTGCGGCAATATTATGTCATATGACGCCGGCAGTCTGACTAGACTAAAGTTACCATTTATATACAATATCATATGATGCAATTTGTATGATATCATATGATATCATACTCGCCTTTGGTCAACACCATATGATATGCCGGTCCCTACACAATACACACAAGCACCAGTAGAATAATATAAATCTTCACAGCACACCAGCGCCAGCACACCAGCACCAGCACACCAGCGCCAGCGCACACCAGCTAACACACCAGCGCCAGTAGCTCCGGGGGCGTGGAAAATACCTTGAACTTCAACTTGGTTACATGGCTCCGGCTGCTCACCGTGTCAGGCAGTGATATAATTACCTCAAATCAAAGCATCAAGATAATCAAAATATATCTGATCCAATATTTTTATACGTGGGAAATAAAAAGAAAAATAATAATAAATATAATCTAATAATAAAAATAAAAATAAAAAGAAGCTAGCCCTTGTGCTAGGGGTGACCTGCATTTTCAGAACAGCTGCTGTTTATGCTGTGTATGCTTACTGTTGCTGCTGTTCCCACCCTGGACTGCAAACATCCTACACAACCTACACAACCCATGCTGTTCCCACCGCCGACTGCCAACAGGTGCTGCCCAAGTTCTCAAACTCATTACAAACATCTTACGCAGCCTTCACTTCGTACACAACCACTGCTGTCCCCACCATAGTCTGCTAACATCTTACACAACCACTGCTGTCTCCACCGCCGACTGCCGACAGGGGCTGCCCAAGATCTCAAACTCATTACAAACCTCCCTCCCGGGAAACCTCGGACACCACCGACGCCCCCTCAACCACCAGGTAAGTTCTTTTTTTTTGGGGGGGGGGGGGGGGGGGGGGGGGGGGTATATATGGCTAGATATGGCTTAAACCGACCTGTAGTCAAGAGGAAAGGGTCAGAAAATAAGTTTAAATTAATTGAGAATTGGTTGGATGAGCTGAGCCCCTTGGGTTACTCCCAGAGCAGGTACTTGAGGAAGTTGTGTGGGGAGTTCAAGGTTAGGTGAGTCCTTGGAAACCCCAGACACTGCCGTTGCCCTCTCCACCACCAGGTAATTATTTTTCCCCCTTGGAAACCTCGGACACCACCGTCGCCCCCTGAACCACCAGGTAAGTTTTTTTAAGTCCTTGGAAACCTCGGACACCGCCGGTGCCCTCTCCACCAGCAGGTAATGTTTATTTTTTAAGTTCTTGGAAACCTCGGACACCGCCGTTGTCCTCTCCACCAGCAGGTAATATTTGCTTTTTTAGTCCTTGGAAACCTTGGACACCGCCGTTGCCCTCTTTACCACCAGTTTTTTTTTTTTTTAAGTTGAATTGTTATTTGCTTTGAAAATGCTTTTCCAGCCAACTCTGGGCTGCTGGCCATCTTCCAGTTCCAAGTCGACCCCGTGCGATACCCATGGAAACCAGGGAGCAGACCAAGTGGATTAGAGAGTTTAAAGACTTGACCAGGTCAAGAATTCAGTGCGCCTACTCTTTTGTTGGAGTGGCAATGCCATTCAAAGTGAATCCTTGGTGTCGCTGGTTTGTGTTAGGAGACCTGCCTCCTGTGGTGAAAATCCTTTCACAATTTATGCAAAAAAGACATTGTTACGCATTATGACAAGGCGGAAGGATCAGGGGACGGCCACCAATAGGAAGCATTTTTATTGGCCACACAAGGGCGGAGTACGAAGCGCGGATCCCCAGGGGGTTCAGGGTGCAGCGTGTCGCACCAGGGTCGCACCGAGTCGCTCAGTTTGCAATGCGTCGCACACACAAAGTTAGCCTGTCAAAGATACATGCTACGTACTTATTTTTGCTTGCATCAAGTGCGTCACGCAGAACATATACATATTTATGTATATACAAATATATAACGAGTAAATCTATCATGACAAAGGAGAAGATATACCATGACTAGTGAGTAGATCTATCATGACTAAGGATTATACCTATCATCCTACCAAGGAATATATCAATCATGACTAATGAGTATATCAATCATAACCAATAGTATATCAATCATTTCTAAGGAGTAGATATATCATGACTACGGATTATATCAATCATGATTAAGGAGTATATCAATCAGGCCTAAGGAGTATATTTAGCATGACTAAGGAGTATATCAATCATGACTAATGAGTATATCAATCATGACTAGGGAGTATATTAATCATGACTAAGGAGTATATAAATCATGACTAAGGATTATATACGTTGTCATGCATGTAACTGGTGCCTGCCCTGGTGTAAATATGTGACTATCAATAAGTTACATGACTAACAATATGTGACTATCCATAAGTTACATGACTAACAATATGTGACTATCAATAAGTTACATGACTAACAATATTGGACTATCAATAAGTTACATGACTAACAATATTGGACTATCAATAAGTTACATGACTAACAATATTGGACTATCAATAAGTTACATGACTAACAATATTGGACTATCAATAAGTTACATGACTAACAATATTGGACTATCAATATGTTACACTACTAACAATACGTGACTATCAATAAGTTACATGACTAACAATATGTGACTATCAATAAGTTACATGACTAACAATATTGGACTATCAATAAGTTACATGACTAACAATATTGGACTATCAATATGTTACATGACTAACAATATGGGACTATCAATAAGTCCCCCTTTACACCGACAAGTTGCGGGCACATTTGGAGTACACTAGGTCACCAGGATAATGTAACCATCATCATAATTATCACCATATCTATCATCATCATCATCATCATCATCATCATCATCATCATCATCATCATCATCAATCATTACCTTAATCACCATAATCACTACCATCATCATCATCATCATCGTCACCACCATCATTGTCACCACCATCACCTTCACTACAATCATCATCACTATCATTATCACCACCATCACCACCACCACCATCATCTTCACCGCCATCACCATCACCAGCATCACCACCACCATCACCAGCATCACCGCCATCACCACCAGCATCATCACCAGCATCACCGCCATCACCACCATCATCGTCACCATCACCACCACAATCATCACCACCACCATCACCATCATCACCACCATCATCACTACCATCACCATCACCATCACCATCATCACCACCAGCATCATCACCATCACCACCACAATCATCACCATCACCACCACCATCACCACCATCACCATCATCACCACCATCACCACCACCATCATCACCACCATCATCACCATCACCACCAATACCACCACACCATCACCACCACCACCACCACATCACCATCCACATCACCATCTCCATCACCACCATCATCACCACCATCACCACCACCACCACCACCCACACCACCATCACCATCATCACCACCACCATCACCACCATCACCACCATCATAATCATAATCACTACCATCCCTATCACCACCATCACCATCACTACCATTACCACCATCACTACCATCACCACCATCATCCATGCATGCTGCAGATCAACCGTTGTACCCTTGGTATCCGTACTTTCCTTATCCCCCTGACTCTCTGCCATCACCACCGTCACGACCACCGTCACCATCACCGTCATCACCACCGTCATCCTCACCACCACCATCACCACCACCATCATCCATGCATGCTGCAGATCAACCGTCGTACCCTTGGTACCCGTACTTTCCGTATCCCCCTGACTCTCCGATGGCGCATGATGAACCTTCTCTAGGAGGTGAGGGGGGGGGGGAGGATTGTTGGTGGTCAAGAGTTCGGTGGGGAGGGGAGGGGGGCGGGTGGGGGGGGGCGGGGTGAGGGTTCGGAGGGGGAGGAGGGGGAAGGGAGGGGGGCGCGGGGGGGGGGGGGAGGGGGGGAGGAGGGAGAGGACTTGGGGCGTGGTTTCCGGGGAGGTGTTTGGTGTGTGGGGGGGAGGGCGGAACTGGGGGGTCGGGGGGGTGGTGTGGGGGGGACCATGGGGGGGAGGGGGCACAACCAGGGGGGGGGGTGGGGCGTTGGGGGTGGTGGGGTGGTGGGGGAGGTGCCTCCCCCGGGGAAGGGGGGTGGGGGGGGGGGGGGGGGGGGAGGGGGGGAGGAGGGGGACGGAGGGGAGGGGGGGGGGGGGGGAGGTGGAGGGGGGGAGGGGGAAGGGGGGGGGGGGGGGGGGGGAGAGGGGAGGAGGGGGGGGGGGGGGGGGGGGGGGGAGGGGGAAGAAGGGGGTGGGGGGGGGCGGGGGGGGGACTGGGGGGGGGGAAGGGGGGAAGAGGGGGGGGGGGGGGGGGTTAGGTGGAGGGGAGACCGGGGAGGGGGATCGGGGTTTGGTTCGGGGTGGGGAGGCGGTGTGGGGATGGGGCTGGGAGGGGCGAGGGTTGGAGTGGGCGGGGGCGGGTTGATGGGGGTTGGAGGGAGTTTGGCGGGGGGGGGGGGGGGGGGGGGGGAGGGGGAAGGTGGGGAGGGGGGGGGGGGGGGGGGAGGGGAGGGAGGGGGGGGGAGGGGGGGGGGGGGCGGGGGGAGCCGGGAAGGGGAGGAGGGGGTGGGGAGGGGGGGGGTGGCGTGGTGGAGGGGGGGTGAGCGGGTGAGATGCGTGGGGGGTCTCTGGGGGGGGGGGGGGAGGTGGAAGGTGGGCTGGCCGGATCGGGGGTTCCGGAAGGGGGGGGGGAGGAGGGGGGGAGGGAGGGGGGAGGGGAGGGGGGGGGAGGGGGGGGGGGGGGGGGGAGGAGGGGGGAGGGGGAGGGGAGGGGGGGGGGGGAGTAGGGAGGGGAGGAGGGGGGGGGGGGGGGGGGGGGGGGGGGAGGGGGGGAGGTGGGAGGGGGGGCGGGGGGGGGGAGGGGGGGAGGGGGGAGGGGGCGGGGGGGGGGGAGGGGGGAGGGGGGCGGGGGGGGGGGGGGGGGGGGCGGGGGAGGGGGGGAAGGGCGGGGGGGGGGGGGGGGGGGGGAGGGGGAGCGGGGGGAGGGGGGGGGGGGGGGGAGATGGGGGGGGGGAACCGGTGGGGGGGGTGGAGGGGGGGGGGGCGGGCCGTCGGGGCGGGGGGGGGGGGGGATGTGGTAAAGTGGGGGGATGGTGGGGGGGGGGGGTGAGAGGGGAATGGGGGGGGAGGGGGGGGGGGGGAGGAGTGGGGGAGTGGGGTGGTGATGGTGATGGTGGGTTGCGGGTGGGCGGGGGGGGGATTGGGGTTAGGGGGGTGTGGTGTTAGTGGTTGTTGTTGGTGGGTGCTTGTATGAGGCGGAGTGGTGTGGTTGGTGGTGGTGGGTGCTTGTATTAATTTTCTTTTGGTGGTGGGTGGTGGTTGGTGGCTGGGTGCTTGTGTAAGTGGGGTGTTGGTGGTGGGTGGTCTTGGTACCCGTACTTTTCGTATCCCCCCTGACTCTATATGGCGCCGCTGCACCTTGAGAGAAAGGGGGGGGGAGGGGGGGGGGGGGGGGGGGGGGGGAGGGAAGGAGGGGGCGGGGGGGGCGGGGGGGGGGGAGGAGGGGGGGGAGGGGGAGGGGAGGGGGGCGGGGGGAGGGGGGGGGGGGGGAGGGGGGGGGGGGGGGGGGGCGGGGGGGGGGAGAGGGGGGAAGGGGAGGGGGGGGGGGGGGGGGGAGGAGGGGAGGAGGGGGGGGGGGGGGGGAGGGGGGGGCGGGGTAAGGGGGGGGGGGGGCGGGAATGGGGCGTGGGGGAGGGGGGGGGGGTGGGGGAGGGGGGTGATGGGGGAGGGAGGGGGTGTTGGTTGTGGGGGGGGGGGGGGTGGAGGATGCTTGTATGAGGGCGGTGTTGGTGGTGGATGGGTGCTTGTGTTAGTGGGGTGTTGGTGGTGGATGGGTGCTTGTGTTAGTGGGGTGTTGGTGGGGGGATGGGTGCTTGTGTTAGTGGGGTGTTGGTGGTGGGTGGTGGTGGGCGCTTGTGTCAGTGGGGTGGTGGTGGTGGGTGGTGGATGCTTGGGTTAGTGGGGTGTTGGTGGCTGGGTGCAGGGTGCTGGTGGGTGGGTGTTGGGTGCTCATGGATAGGTGTAGGGTGCTGGTGGCTGGGTCTAGGGTGCTGGTGGTTGGTTGGTGATCTGGCCACATGCTTCTGGGATGCTTGAGTTAGAAATTGCACTTGTGACTTGGTTACATTACACAAAACTGTTTAGGCTGCTCGCTGTCTTTGGCAGTTTAAGACAAAATATACAACAATTGTGCTGATGTCATGTATCTGTGTCAGATGCAGCCTCCATTGCTGCATAGGTCGTATGTCTATATATAATTGTGCCAGATTGTGCATATGACTATAAACATGTGACACTACCATGTGTGACCATGAGTGATGATGGCCATGTGACCCTAGCATGTGTGACCATGAGTGGATGATGCCTGTGACACCTAGCATGTTGACCATGAGTGATGAGACCAATTGGACCCTAGCATGTGTTGTGACCATGAGTGATGATGGCCATGTGACCCTAGCATGTGTGACCATGAGTGATGATGGCCATGTGACCCTAGCATGTGTGACCATGAGTGATGATGGCCATGTGACCCTAGGATGTGTGACCATGAGTGATAATGACCATGTGACCCTAGCATGTGTGACCATGAATGATGATGGCCATGTGACCCTAGCATGTGTGACCATGAGTGATGATAGCCATGTGACCCTACCATCGGGGAAAATGGGGGACGAGAGAGGAAAATGGAAAGGAGGAGGGGGTGATCAAATGGAGTGATGATGGAAAGTGACACTTTGCATGGGGGACAAGGACGTGCGATGGCAAGTGTGACCCCTGACTAGTTGGAACTTAAATGGACCAGGGGACCATGTGACCCTCACTTCTGACCTCATGACTAACTTGTTGGTTCTGTTCTCGCAGATTACCCCCCCAGATTTCCTCAATGGCCCTACACACCATGTAAGTGACATCTCGCCACTATTGCCACTGTTTTTTTTGTGTGATGCGGCGCCATTCCGTCTCTGCATGGAAATGCATGGGTCCAGAAATGTCCCCGGGCTCTGTGGTCCGCAAGGTTCTGGATGCAGTGCATGACACTGGTGTCGCACCAAGTTACTAAATCTACAACAAATAGCACGGGAAGAAAAACAGTGACTTTGCTGCTAATGCTAATGCATCAGTCACCCCACAGATCAAGCTGACCGATCCCTCTTTTTTTTTACGGGTGGGTGAGTGTGGTGGTGGGTGGGTGTTTTGTGGGGGGGGGGGGGGAGGCACAACCCAATGTTAATGCATTGCATGGGGGAGGAGGAGAGGAAGAAGGAAAAAGAGAGAAACGAGGGAAAAATAGGGGGGGGGGTGGCTGGGGGGGGGTGGTGGGGGGTGGGTGGGGGGGGAGGGCTAAAGCACCAACCCAACTTGACCCAACCCAACTGTTAATGCATTGCATGTGTGATTCTGCTAATGCATCAGTCACCCCGCTTATCAAGCTGCCCACTATTTTTGTGTGGGTGGGTGGCGTGGGTGGGGGGGGCCGCCCGCGGGGGGGGGGGGGGGGGGGGGGGGGGGGGGGGGGCAAACCCAACTTGACCCCAAACCACTGTTGATGCATGGCATGTATTGATGCTGCTAATAAGCTCAAGTCAACCGCTATAAGCTGCCCACTATTTTTGTGTGTGGGTGGGGGTGCGGTCGGGGGAACCAAATTGACCCACCCCAACTGTTAAGAGATTGCATTTTTTTCGGGGTTGTTGAGGGGAGAGAAGGATTAGAAGGAAACAAAGTTTTTCTCTAGGAGAAAAAGAGGCAAAAGACGGGGGTTCTGTGGTGGGGGGCGGGGTGGGGGGGGGTGGGGGGGAAAAAAAAAAAGAAACAAGGTGAATGCATCTGTAAGTGGGGGCTGCGATGGGAAGGCATATTATGTATACCCCCCCCCAGGTCAATGCTGAAAAACAGGGGAATCAGACTTACCATTTTGTAACCCCTACAGCACATGCCCCCAACCAAACTCCCCCTCCCCAACCCCAGGCCAATCGGCCCCGTGGTGGTGGCTTTTGTCAAAACGCAAGCAACTCTTGTTGACACACAACAAGCACAGCAATGCACATAACACAAACAAAGCAAAGCTACAACAACACGGTCGTGTGTGTGCAGGTATGAGCACACACACTGGCACACCACCACAAACAACAAACACACCTGTAATGTGTATGTTGCAGATGTGAGGGATTCGTGCCTGTGTTAATCTTTTCACGCCCAGATGTGTGGGGTTTGTTGCACGCCTCATTGTTTAGGGTTTGTTGCAACAACTCTATTGTTATGCTGTGTGATGCATTCACTCCAACAAGCTAATAGACCCCCCGGGGTTGGATTGGGGAAATAAACAAACCAGTAGCCATGTTGTGCGGTGTGATGCACATTCACCCAAAAAGCTAATCAGCCCCCGGCGGGGGGCTTTGTAACATCACCACCAGTAAGTAGCCTATTGTTGTGCTGTGTGATGCATTCACTCCAAAAAGCTAATCAGCCACCCCTGGGTGTGGCTTTGTTACATCCCCAAACAGCATCCTATTTTTGTGCGCCCCATTGTTGCGTGCCCCATCGTTAAGGCCTTGTTGCACACCCCATTGTTGTGATGTGTGCTGCCTCCCCACTTGAATGCTTATCAGCCACCCCATGGTGTGTCTGTCAAACTAGCACCCTCTCGTTGTGGGCCTGTTCTTATTTTGTTACACACACCATTATCTAGGGTTTGTTGCGTGCCCCATCGTTTAGGCCTTGTTGCCCAACCCATTGTTGTGCTGTGTGCTGCCTCCCCACTGAATGCTTATCAGCCAGCCCTTGATGCGTCTTTATGTCAAGGTCTAACCTGCAGTGCCCTTGCTTACTCTCTCAATTTTGGAGTTGGGGTCGGAAAGTCCCCCTCCCCACTTCCACTCAACAAAGTTCTCAGTCTATACCCCAAGCCAAAAAACAAAGGAAGAGAAACAAAAAAGAGGAAAAAGGAACACAAAAAAGGAAGAAAAAGAAAAAAACAAAAAATAAACAAAAAAAAACAAAAGAAAATATCTTTAATTACAAGAGAAAAAGAAGAATAAAAACAAACAAACAAAATTACGCAACAGAAAAAAAAACAGAGAAACCCAAACAAGCACGAAGATAACACAAACAAACAAAAAAAGAGAAAAATAAACAGGAAGCAGGATAAACCACACTCTTTTAACAAATTGAATTGACAACACCAAAGTATCCACACTAAAGAACCCAACACAATCCCATCCCACCCATCCCCCCACACACCACACACCAACCACTAGAACACACCCCACCACCCCTAGACCCCTACCCACTATACCAGGCCACACACCCACACCCCACCCCCTGCAGATTACCCATACTAGCCTCCATATCCAGCCCAACCAGAAGCTCTTTTTGCTCCCCGCCCACTTGTGGCTCTCCAATTCCCCCACACACACCCTAGACCCCTAGACCCACCCACAAACCCCACACACACACCCTAGACCCCTACCCACTAGACCCACCCACCCCACCCCACCCCACCCCCTGCAGATTACCCATACTACCCTCCAGATCCAGCCCAACCAAAAGCTCCTTTCACTCCACGACCACCTGTGGCCCCTCCAAGCCCACCACCTTACCCGCCTCAGCCACCTGCACCACCGCCAGCCCCTGCCTTACCACCTCTAGAACCTGGAGCGGTTCAAGTCACCCCAAATCAACCTCCATCAGCACCACCAGCTACTGGATTCATCTACTTTTCATTTGATAGCACCCAAGTGTACTGCAGCAGAGCAAAGTACAATGAGGCATATCGGCATGTAGTGAACAGGTGAGAATCAGGCATGTAGTGAGTCGGTCAGAATCAGGCATGTAGTGAGTCGGTGAGAATCAGGCATGTAGTGAGTCGGTTAGAATCAGGCATGTAGTGAGTCGGTTAGAATCAGGCATGTAGTGAGTCGGTGAGAATCAGGCATGTAGTGAGTCGGTTGAATCAGGCATGTCGTGGAGTCGGTTAGAATCAGGCATGTAGTGAGTCGGTTAGAATCAGGCATGTAGTGAGTCGGTTAGAATCAGGCATGTAGTGAGTCGGTTAGAATCAGGCATGTAGTGAGTCGGTTAGAATCAGGCATGTAGTGAGTCGGTTAGAATCAGGCATGTAGTGAGTCGGTTAGAATCAGGCATGTAGTGATTCGGTTAGAATCAGGCATGTAGTGAGTCGGTTAGAATCAGGCATGTGGTGAGTTGGTTGGAATCAGGCATGTAGTGAGTCGGTTAGAATCAGGCATGTAGTGAGTCGGTTAGAATCAGGCATGTAGTGAGTCGGTTAGAATCAGGCATGTAGTGATTCGGTTAGAATCAGGCATGTAGTGATTCGGTTAGAATCAGGCATGTAGTGATTCGGTTAGAATCAGGCATATAGTGATTCGGTTAGAATCAGGCATGTAGTGAACAGGTGAGAATCAGGCATGTAGTGAACAGGTGATAATCAGGCATGTAGTGAGTCGGTTAGAATCAGGCATGTGGTGAGTCGGTTAGAATCAGGCATGTAGTGAACAGGTGAGAATCAGGCATGTAGTGATTCGGTTAGAATCAGGCATGTAGTGAGTCGGTTAGAATCAGGCATGTGGTGAGTCGGTTAGAATCAGGCATGTAGTGATTCGGTGAGAATCAGGCATGTAGTGAGTCGGTGAGAATCAGGCATGTAGTGAGTCGGTTAGAATCAGGCATGTAGTGAGTCGGTTAGAATCAGGCATGTAGTGAGTCGGTTAGAATCAGGCATGTAGTGAGTCGGTGCGTGAGAATCTAGGCGTGCGGGGCCATTTGACCCCCACCAAATGTTTGTCTGCTCACCGACCTCCCTCCCTGTGAATCCATAAACCGACACACCATTTGTCCGCACATTCTTCCCCCCTCTTACACGCTGAGAATCATCTCCCTTCTACAGAGACTTTTTCATTACCCATCCTTTCACACCCGTACATCCCTTTCACACCTTAACCATCCATCTCCTCACCGACACCACGGCTCCATCCCTTTCACCATGCTCTTTCCACTTAGTACATCCTTTTTTCACCCTTCCTACCCCCGGCCAGCCGGGCCCTCTGCCATTGCCGGGCACCAGCGCCTCAGTGGTTGCAGGGCACTCTCGCGTCAGCCACTATCTACCTTGTCTCTAGGCACCCATTGCCAGCGGGTAACCCCCCCTCCAACCCATCCATCCTTTACCATACCATCCTTTCACCCATCCATCCTTTCACCCATCCATCCTTTCACCCTCCGCCCACCCCCACCACCTTTCACCTTCCACCCCCAAGTCCATCCTTTCACCCTTTTACCAGTCCATCCTTTCACCCTTCCACCAGTCCATCCTTTCACCCTTCCATCCATTCACCCATCCACCCTTCCACCAGTCCATCCTTTCACCAGTTCATCCTTTCACCCTTCCATCCATTCACCCTTCCACCAGTCCATCCTTTCACCCTTCCACCATTCCATTCTTGCTTCCATCACGCCTTTCGCCATTCCATCCTTTCACCAGTCCATGCTTCAATGCCCTCACCCAACATATCCGGCCCAAAAAGTGGTATCTGAACAACCCTTGAACAACCCTGATATGAACTCATATGAACTGGAACAGCCATCCATTTAAATAGCTTAGCGCTATCCTGTAGACTCTTTTTTAATGAGGCAGTCCACGGTGACTACTGCTAGCATCGGCTTACTCCATGGTTTCCTTATTTCACATCTTGTGAGTGACTGCATTACAAGGATGTAACAATTTCAATTCCAATAGCACTATCCCTGCTTCTACCTCTATGGACGCATTGCCCAAACAAAAAAAGATAACGCCCGGAGGGGCGTGGTGTTAAGGGGACCCTTCCCTACACCGCAGCTGGGGAAATTCACCATGGCAGACATAGTAAGTGTCACCCTCCAGGCGAGAGGGACTCCTTCATGCGACGTGAAACACATTTCCATTTAACAGGAAGACCCCTCCCGGATGTTGTGGATAGGGCTTGTCTTGGGCCAACAATGGCTTGTCGATGACTAATAAATAAATAGCACACCTTATGACAAGGCATGAGGTTGAGGGGGGGGGGGGGGGGGGGGGGGGGGGGCAGCCCATTTGCTTGCAATTAGGTCAACCATCATTGTCTACCATTCTAACATTCCCACCTGGACCTGTATAGACCTGAAGCATCATTTGGACTGTGTCAATTAAAGGTGCCTTCACATCTTCATTGGCCTCTATATCTGTGCCCTCAAACATGTCCTGAGGCCTCAAGCATGTTCTCTGAGGCCTCAAACATGTTCTGAGACCTCAAAAATGTTCTTCAATGCTCTCTACATCTGTGGGCACATTGCCTGCCATTCTTATAAATAACTTACATTCCCACCTGTTCCAGGGCAGATCTGGAGAATCACATGGACTGATTTCATATATCGTCTTCTGTTCCGACTACACCCGTGGAGCTTTAATCGAAGGCGCCTTCACCTCCTTAGTGTTCTTAGCGCAATCCCTGCACCTTGCCACTCCAACACCCATGGCAAACAATTCTTACACTCCCACCTTTACCCGGACAGATCTGGAGCATTATATGGTCTGATCCCTGAATCGGTATTTTGCACTGACTACGCCCGTGGAGCGTTAATCGAAGGTGCCTTCACTTCTTTGGAGGCATCCAACATGTTCTACAAGGCGCTCACCGAAGACATTTCCACGACGGCTGAGTTCTTTGTGGTATCTGAGAACATGCCATGTGAAGTGTCTCTAACTATTTTTGACACAGGTGGGTGTGGGTTGGTATGCATACGTGGGTGTGGGTAGGTAGGTTGGTGTGCATACGTGGGTGTGGGTAGGTAGGTTGGTGTGCATACGTGGGTGTGGGTAGGTGGGTTGGTGTGCGTACGTGGGTTGGTGTGCATACGTGGGTGTGGGTAGGTAGGTTGGTGTGCATATGTGGGTGCGGGTAGGTGGGTTGGTGTGTGTACGTGGGCGTAGGTGGCTGGGTGCGCGTACGTGGGTGTGGGTTGGTGTGCGTACGTGGGTTGGTGTGCATGTGTGGGTGCGGGTAGGTGGGTTGGTGTGTGTACGTGGGTGTTGGTTGGTGGGTTGGTATGCGTACGTGGGTGTGGGTTGGTGTGCGTACGTCGGTGTGGGTAGGTGGGTTGGTGTGCATTTGTGGGCATGGGTAGGTAGGTTGGTGTGCAAATGTGGGTGTGGGTAGGTGTGCATACGTGGGTGCGGATAAGTGGCAGTGGGTACGTGGGCTCCCTGGTGGCGGTATGTTACCGGTTAGCCCGTTGGCCGGTTGTGGACATGGACGGACATTCAATTTGTGTAGTGCGATCACTCAATTCCTCGTTACTTACTCTACGATTCTGCACACATGTAAGTCCCTCATTACTTCCTACACAATTCTGCACACATGTCAGTCCCTCATTACTTCCTACACAATTCTGCACACATGCAAAATCCCTCATTACTTACTATACCATTAAACCAACACGCAAGAATCCCTCAGCACTAACTCTACAATTAAACACACAGGAGAGAACCCCTCATTACTAACTGTAAAATTAAACAAACAGGCAAGAATCCCTCAGTAGTAACTCCACAATTCTGCACACATAAAAAATCCCCCATTACTAACTCCACAATTAAACACACAGGAGAGAACCCCTCCGCCAAGTTCGGATGCAACATCGTTACTCGAATAAGACCGATCAACGGTTTCGTTTCCTTCCAACAAACAGCCTTCTGCTGCTCCCCCCCACCCCTGCTCCCCCCATCCCCGCGTCCTCCGCCGCCCTTGCCTCCACCTCTACCTCCCAGTCCCAGCCCACCAAGCCCATCTCCGCCTCCCCCAGCCCCACCACCTCCTTTACTTCCTGGAGCCATTGCACCACCTCTACCACCCAGCCCACTCCAAAGCCACCCAGGCCTCCACCTTCCCCGCCGCCGCCACCCCCTATCCTGCCACCTTTCCCCCCTCTGCCCCCAAATCCAAGACTACCAAATCGTCCTCCACGACGTCCTAGTGGTGAGTCAGTCCCTTGAGCTGTTCAACTATTTTACTACTATGTTATACAGACTATTTTGCGTCTGTATGATATTAAAATTGCTATATCACAATTTACATCTTCACAATTTGCATTCCATCTCCACCCCCTATCCTGCTACCTGTCCCTCCTCTGCCCCCAAATCCAAGACTACCAAAACGTCCCCCACGACGTCCTAGTGCTGAGTCAGGGCCTTCAGCTTTTCTATTTTACTACTATGTAATACAAACTATTTTATGTCTCTATGATATTACAATTCTATATCACAATTTGTATTCCATCTCCATCCCCTATCCTGCCACCTGTCCCTCCTCTGCCCCCAAATAAAAGACTATTAAATTGTCCTCCCCGGCATCCAGGTGGTGAGTCAGGGCCTATCAGCCAACATTCACGCATGCCTCCCCCCAACCCAACCCAATCCTCCACTACCCCTCCCCCCCCCCCCCTCCACCACCCCACTAACCCCGCCCCCCCTCCCCCCCTCCAACACCCCACTAACCCCGAACACCCCACCTATCCTGCCACCCTATCCTGCCTCATTGTATCCTACCACCTGTCCCTCCTCTGTCCCCAAATCCAAGAGTACCAAATCTTCCTCCACGACATCCTAGTGGTGAGTCAGAGCCTTCAGCTGTGATACTAGACTATTTTGCGTCTTTATTATATTAAAGTTGTTATACCACAATTTGTATCTTCGCAGTTGCCCACTTTATTTGTAGCCTCTTTCAGTGATTTACAATGGTCTAGTGGTAGACCAGATTGCTTAAGAATGAAGAGTCGGGGGTTCGACTCCCCCTTCGGTCGCTCTTGACGTTGCAGGTCGTCGTCAACCGCGATGGTAGCTTGTCCAGTTGAGGTAGGAGACCGCTCCCCACCCGCGTACGACGGGCTCCCTTAACACCACGCCCCACCAGGCGTTATCATTACCACTTTATTTGTGTCTCTACTGCCACTTCTACACTAAGGAACCTATACAAACCGTTAAGGGTGTAGTTTTTAGTGGTCATGTAACCTTCGACTCAACTCCAGCATTTGGTGTGTTGCCTATGGGGGGTGGGGTAGGGGGTGGGGGGGGTCAGCCTTCCTCAGGTTTTTTCGGCGGGGGGGAGTGATTTTTTTCTGCCCCCGAACACAACATGATTGTCATCCCTGATTCAACCGCATTTACATGAATCCCAACCACTTTTCAACAATTTCCGGGCTGAATACCAACCGTTCTTACAGGCAGTGTAACCAACAATCTCTCTCATCAACAATTGTTTTGATAATTTCGACCATTTCCAACCAATTTGGGCCATTTCCGGTCATTTCCGGACTGCATACCAACCGTTCTTACAGGCCATCTAACCACCTATGCCTGGCTCACGTGCCCTCCACCCAATCCCCCCTCCATCTAATCCCACCCACCCACCCACCTACAATCCCCCCATCCCTGCTGTACATCCACCTCTGATTTACATCCACCTCTGATGTACATACACCTCTGATGTACATCCACCTCTGATTTACATTCACATCTGATGTACCTCCACCTCTGATTTACATCCACCTATGATGTACATCCACCTCTGATTTACATCCACCTCTGATGTACATTCACCTCTGCAGTAAATCCACCTCTGATGTACATTCACCTCTGATGTAAATCTTCATCTGCTGGACATCCTCCTTTGCTGTACATACACCTCTGCTGTACATTCACCTCTGCTTTACATCTTCATCTGCTGTACATTTGCGTCTGCTGTACATCCTCCTCTGCTGTACATCCTCATCTGCTGTACATACACCTCTGCTGTACATTCACCTCTGCTGCACATACACCTATACTGTACATTCACCTCTGCAGTTCATTCAACTCTGCTGTTCATTCAGCTCTGCAGTTTCACTCCTCCAATCCCCCCATTCCTGCCCTCCACCTACAATCCCTCCATCCCTGCACTCCACCTAATCCCCCCCACACACACACACCTACAATCCCCCCATCCCTGCCCTCCGCCTACCCCCCCCCCCCCCCCCCCCCCATACACACACACACCTACAATCCCCCCATCCCTGCTGTACATTCTCCTCTGCAGTTCCGCTCATACAATCCCCGCCGCCACTTACGCCCGGCATCAAGCTCAGCCCCAGCCCCCCCAGGCGCCCCCTTTGGCCACCTAGGAACCCCCAGCCCCCCTCAAAGCTGCCCCCCAGCCCCCCTGAGCCACCCAGACCCCTCCGCCCTCGTCAACAGCGACCCCCTCGACCTGGCCAACCGGCACCATCACAGCCTTGGGAACCCTGGACCCCTTTCCCGCCTGTTACCCTACCCTCCCGTCCTCCATCAGTCCCCCCACCTCAGCCCCCTCCTTCACCTCCGCCGCGAGAGCCCCCCTCCCCTCCGCCACCCCCACCCTGGGACATGAGGTCTGTGGTTAAGCTGCTGGTGACGATGATGGTAGGTGAATGTGATATGTGGGTGACCATGCTGGTGATGATGATGATGGTAGGTGAATGTGATATGTTGGTGACCATGCTGGTAGGTACTGGTGATGATGATGGTCGGTGAATGTGATATGTTGGTGACCATGCTGGTACTTGCTCGTGATGATGATGATGGTAGGTGAATGTGATGGATCACACATTGGTGACAATAACTTGGTAGGTGATAGTAACTTGGTAACAGTAACTTGGTTACAGTAGGTGACAGTAACTTGGTAACAGTAACTTGGTTACAGTAGGTGACAGTAACTTGGTAGGTGACAGTAACTTGGTAGGTGAATGTGATGGATCACATATTGGCGGCAGTAACTTCAGCTAGAATGTGACTTATGACTAGGGATCGACAATATGATATCAAATGATATCATGTCATCGTATGATGCCAGCGGTCTGACTAGGTAAGTTTGGCCAGAAGCATCATATCATATGATATTTAATCATATGATGTTTGTATGAAAGCATATGATATCATACTCGTCTTTGGACGACATCACATGATTTGCTGTTCCCTACTTATGACACATTGGTGACAGTAACTTGAATCAAATCTGTATTCACATAAACAACAGCAGTAACACTATCATTTGAAAGCAAGCAAATCTGTCACACAGACAGAGGGCTGCATGATCAATAGCCCCCAACCAGGGTCTCTTAACATCATCATTCAAAACATTATTATCAATTCCTCAACTTGCAGGATGTTGACTTCACAGAGTTGGCAACAGACTACAGGAAGCTGGTAGCACTGCTGACTGATGCATGTAATGTAATCAAAGCTGCCACACAGGCGGTGGGCTGCATGTTTAATAGCCTTATATCAGAGTCTCTGAACATCGCCATTCAAAACATTTGTACCCATTCCTCACAGGATATTGACTTCACAGAGATAACAGCAGACAACAGGAAGCTGGTAGCACTGTTGACCGACACATGTGATGCAAGCAAAGTTGCCACACAGGCAGTAAACTGCATGGCCAATAGCCCGCAACCATGGTCTCTCAACATCGCCTTTAAAAATATTTATATTAATTCTTCTTCTCTCAGGATGTTAACTTCACAGAGATAGCAGCAGACAACAGGAGGTTGGTAGCACTGCTGACTGGCATTTTGCAATACAAGCAAAGTTGCCACACAGGTGGTGATCAATAGCCCCCAACCAGGGTCTCTTAACATCACCATTCAAAACATTATTATCAATTCCTCACAGGATATTGACTTCACAGAGATAACAGCAGACAACAGGAAGTTGGTGGCACTGTTGACCGACACATGTGATGCAAGCAAAGTTGCCACACAAGCAGTGGGCTGCGTGGTCAACAGCCTCCAAGCCGGGTCTCTAATATTGGACTTTTGGCTGCTGGCATCCTCGCCTGAAGCTGTGGGTGCTCTACGAACCTCATCAGGTACTCCAGGTTTTATTGTCAATCCACCCAGTTGTTACCCGAACCATATGTGATGTGTTGTGCTGTAGCCTCTTTCATTGATATACATTGGTCTAGTGGTAGACTAAGTCACTTTAAGAATGAAGAGTCGGGGGTTCGACTCCCCATTTGGTCGCTCTTGGCGTTGCAGGTCGTCGTCAACCGCGATGGTAGCTTGTCCAGTTGAGGTGGAAGACCGCTCCCCACCCGCGTACGACAGGCTCCCTTAACACCACGCCCCACCAGGCGTTATCATTACATGTTGTACTGTCGCTCGACCTATTTGTCACCCTTTCAAGTTGTTTTGTTGCTGCCTAACCCATGTATTGTATTGCCACCCTGCCCCATTGTTGTATTGCCGCCCCACTCATTCATAGGGGTCAGCTATTTTACCTCGTCAGGTACGTGATGTTTTACATTAGATTGCATTTTGCTGTATTGGGCTGCATTCCGTTGGTCTGCGTGGTCAATAGTCTCCAAGCCGGGTCTCTTGTCTTGGGCTTTGGGCTGCTGGCATCCTCTCTTGAAGCTGTGGGTGCTCTACGAACCTCATCAGGTTCTCCAGCTTCTATCAGGTTATATTGTCACTCCACCCAGTTGTTACCCAAACCATTTGTTTTACTGTCACTCGATCCTTATGTCCCCCTTCCAAGTTGTTTTGTTACCATCTGACCCATTTCTTGTATTGCCGTCCTACTCATTCGTCTTCGCCAGAAGCTGTGGTGATCTACGAACCTCACCAGGCACGCGATGCATTACATTGGGCTGCGTGGCAAATATCTTTGAGCAGGTTCTCGCGTATTGGACTTGTTGCATGAGTGATGTTGCATGAAGACATTGCTCATGTTGAATGTGGACATTGCTCATGTTGCATTTTGCACGTAGACATGCTGCGCTTGCTCATGTTGAATGTGGACATTGCTCATGTTGCATTTTTCATTTTGCATGTAGACATGCTGCGCTTGCTCATGTTGAATGTGGACATTGCTCATGTTGCATGTGGTCAATCTCTTGACGCGGTTTCTCGTGTATTGGACTCTTGGCTGCTAGCATCCTCGGAGAGCTGCCTAGAAGCTGCTGCTGGTAGCTGAAAATAAAAGCTATGCTTTTTGGTTTGTCAAACAATGCAGATGAATCATTTTACTCTCAGATTGGGAAATCAGGTGCTTTCTCCTCAAACTCAGTAAGGCACCGTCAGTACATGCAAAGACCATATGGTGTTCATCTTGAAAAGTTCCAGAATTATAAAGATGACAAACTAGATCCTCTTAATGGGGCAATGGGGCATTTCCATCTATCAGCTTCCACCTTCACGTAGTGGGAGCGAGTTATAAATCTAGACATATTACTGGGGAACGGCAACATGACATCATATGATATCATGTCATCATATGATATCATACGATGCCGGCAGTCTGACTAGGCTAAAGTTGCCATTTATATACAATATCATATGATGAAATTTGTATGGTGCAATTTGTATGATATCATATGATATCATACTCGCCTTTGGCCAAACTCATATGATATGCCGATCCCTACATATTACGCGCCACCTTGTTTAGATGCAATTGTGGCGGTTGCGGAAAGGATTCCAGCAGTGAGGCAGGTTTCAGATAAGATAATTGGGCATCTCAGGTTTCTATACATATTACGCACCACCTTGTGAAGTAGGTTTCTGGTGAGATAAGAAGGCATCTCAGGTTTGCCACTCTCATCCCATTTTGGTATACAGCATTCTTCCTTCCTTGCAATCCCAAGGTTTCATCTCTAGGGCGCGTATTTGATGACTTAGTGCCATAGTAAAAGAAAAGATGATTGAAGAAAAGGACCTGGTTTTAGTTTAGCGGAAATTAACTGGTTAAAGTTACTAAGGTCCCAGACCTCCTTGTAAATTGGTGGCCACAGATTCATCTTGGGAATCTTCCAAGGAGTACAACACCGCAAGGGCATCAGACACATCCTTGTTCCAACAATCTTTGCATTCCCTAGCCATGTTGAGATCAGCAAGGGCAACATCTCTCCACTAATCAGCAACCACCACCACCAGCCCAACAACCACCAACTTCCACGTACAAGCCCAACAACCACCACCAACTTCCACCACTAGCACAACAAACACCAACTTCCACCCACGAGTCCAACAACCACCACCAACTTCCATCACCAGCCCAACAAACACCAACTTCCACCCATAAGTCCAACAACCACCACCAACTTCCACCCACAAGTCCAACAATCACCACCAACTCCCACCACCAGCCCAACAACCACCAACTTCCACCCATAAGTCCAACAACCACCAACAGCAACACAACTTCCTGTCTTGGTCAATGCTGCACCTGGGATGGGAGTGAAAAATAGTGGTACGGATAATCAACATCACCATCTCCTCGCAGAAATCAATCAACACAACCTCCCACCAACCAACACCACTAACCACCACCAACACCAACAACCGCCATCACCAGCCCACATACCAACCACCAACACCACCAACCAACAACAACAGCAGCCCACATACCATCTACCAACAACACCCACCAACCAACAACAACATCAACACCCCTCCTGTCTTGTTTACTGCTGCAGCTAACTTAGCTGCACACACGGTGATTAGGAAAATCAACATCAACATCCCCTAACCTCACCCACGTCAATCAACACCCCTCCTGTCTTCTTCACTGCTGCAGCTAACCTAGCCGCACACCCGGAGCGTTACTTTACCCCGAAGTTCAAGACAGAGTATGGAATAAGGTACTGAGCAATCTGTTAAATAGGTTGGATCCAAGAACGCGAATGGGCGAGATCATGTGCAAAAGGATAGGCATGATTTGGGGTCTTATGTGCGCCTATGATCGATCGATGAATAAGGTATTGAGCGATACACTTGGTAAACATGCAATACAAATGACAGCAGTCCGTGCCTTGTCCTTCAAACTGGCAGCGTGTACTTAATACTGGCAGTGTGTACTTAATACTGGCAGTGTGTACTTAATACTGGCAGTGTGTACGTAATACTGGCAGTGTGTACTTAATACTGGCAGTGTTTACAACTGCAACTATGCTGCTCAACACCATCCTATTCATAGGGATGTAAATATCGATGCCCCCAATATTATCGGGCAATATATCATACACATGAATCGTATGATGTTATACAATAAATATGCACTATCATACTTGATAATCCTCCATATATGTTTATGGGCCAAGCAACACAAGCAACACCTTACAGAGCAACAACTAAGCACAAGCAACACAAGTAATGCCTTACATAGCAACACCTAAGCACAAGCAACACAAGCAACACCTTACATAGCAACACCTAAGCACAAGCAACACAAGCAATGCCTTACATAGCAACACCTAAGCACAAGCAACACAAGCAATGCCTTACATGGCAACACCTAAGCACAAGCAACACAAGCAATGCCTTACATAGCAACACCTAAGCACAAGCTACACAAGCAATGCCTTACATAGCAACACCTAAGCACAAGCAACACAAGCAATGCCTTACATAGAAACACTGAAGCTCAAGCAACATCTGAGATCTCCTAGTGCTAACTTCTCAGTACTGACCCCAACACCATATTTCCTTTGTGCAGTACAGCTATGCTCACAATTACCGACTTCTAAGTACTGACCACAACACCATATTTTTTTTGAGCAGTACGGTGATGCTCACCTTGACCAACTTCTAAGGACTGACCACAACACTATATTTCCTTTGTGCAGTACGGTCATGGTCACAATTACTGACTTCTCCTTCCCTGGTGCCCCTGAAACAAACGCGCCTGCTGAGTTCCCTAGCCCCCCCCCTGATAATGGTAACAACAATAAAAACAATGATGACAGCAGCGGCGGCGGCGGTGGCAGCTCAGCCGGCCTTGTGGCAGGCATTGTGATCGCAGTGGCAGTCATCAGTGGCGGTGCAGTGGCCATCTTCTGCTTGCTTAGACAGAAGGCTCCCTTCCGCGCCTTCCGACCTGCCTTCCGCTTGGCAGATGATGAAGAGTCAGGCGCATCAGGTGAGGTCCTTAGGCTGGTCAGCAATGAGAGTGCCTGATGGGGCGTGGTATTAAGGGAGCCTGTCTTACAGCCGGAGGGAAGGGGCTGCTACTGTACCTGGACAAAGCTACCATGGCAGATGATGACAGCACTTAGATGGTCAGAACTTATTTTCCTAAACCACTTAACCCGCCTAAATCCAATTGCTGACCAGCTTCCGACCTGCCGTCCGCTTGGCTTGGCTTGGCAGCTGCCTTTCGATTGGCTTGGCTTGGCAGCTGCCTTCCGATTGGCAGATGATGAAGAGTCGGGCGCATCAGGTGAGGTACAGCGGCTGGTCAGCACTTACATGGTTAGCACTTAGATGGTCAGCACGTACATGGTCAGCACGTACATGATCAGCACGTACATGGTTAGCACTTACATGGTTAGCACTTAGATGGTCAGCACGTACATGGTCAGCACGTACATGGTCAGCACGTACATGGTCAGCACGTACATGATCAGCACGTACATGGTTAGCACTTACATGGTTAGCACGTACATGGTCAGCACGTACATGGTCAGCACGTACATGATCAGCACTTAGATAGACGGCACTTATGTAATGATAACACCTAGTGGGGCATGGTATTAAGGGAGTCCCGTCTTAAGGCGTTAGGGAACAGGCTGCCACTTTACTTGGACAAAGCTACCACGGCGGATGACAGTGCATAGGCTGGTCAGCACTTAGATGGTCAAAACTTATTTTCCTAAACTACTTGAACCGCCTTAACCCAAGTGCTGACCAGCTTCCCCCTACTGGTGCTTGGCAGCTGATGAAGAATCGGGCGCATTATGTGGGGGACATAAGCTGGTCAGCACTTATTTTCCTAATTTCCAAAACCACCTAAACCCAAGTGCTGACCAGCTTCCCCCTACCGGCAACATGTAGGGGGCATAAGCTGGTCAGCACTCATTTTCTTTAACCCCCTGAACCTAATCCACCTAAACCCAAGTGCTAACCAGCTTCCCCCTACTTACCTGTGCATCAGAGCGCGGCACCTCGCAGTCAGAAGCTGTTGCCTACGAGCGACGGCTGAGCCGAGAGGACCCCGATATCCTGAAGGGCGTTCCCAAGGAGGGCGACAAGCCAACCGATGCGAAGCTCAGCATCTACACCAAGACGCCCTTCACCACAGGAGATGACTACCGCCGTGACAACCAGCGCAGATCAGACCAGGGAGGGTCCGCTTCACATCGCTGGGTGGACGATGACCTGGACATTGGGCTGGATGCAGATGGGGATGCCAACCAGCCCAGTGGTCTTCCTGGTAGTCCAGCTCCCTCCCAGCGCTTCTCACCCAGCAGAGTGGGCTCCCTCCGTGGAAGCCCCTTAGCCAGGACCTCAAGAGACAGTTACGGAGGTGGGTGTGGGAGAAGTCTATGGGCACTGTGTGTGTGTGTGGGGGGGGGGGGGGGCTAAGAAGGGGTCCTCAAGGGACAGCTATACGTGGTGGTGGGTGTTGGAGGGGTCTATGGGCACTGTGTGTGTGTGTGGGGGGGGGGGGGGGGGGGGGGGGGGGGGGGGGGCCTATGAGCACTCTGCGTGTGTGTGTGTTGCTATCTGTGGTGCCCCTGCAGCCCAACCATCCATCCAACCATCCATCTAACCCATTATGTCTCTCATTCATCCAGGGGGCAGTGCGTTTGCCACATATGGTGCTTCTTCAGCCCAGGCTGCCTTGGAAGGCCGCTCCTTAGCAGACACCCGTGACAAGAGCTCGCTCGCTGCTGGAGGCCCCAGCATGTCCAACCGTTACTCTCCTTCCCCCAGTGTGGGAGGGCAGGGGGGTGACCTGCAGGTCTCACCCTCGCTGCCCAGGAGGGCTTCTAGGGAGCCGGCTAGTCCCCTTACAGGAAGCCTCTCAGCGCGGGTGAGCAGAGACGTGCTACCCTCCCTTGTGGGCGGAGAGGGGGGTGACCTGTGGGCCTCACCCTCGCTGCCAAGAAGGGCATCTAGAGATCCGGCCAGATCCCTTACTGGAAGCCTATCCATCAAAGAGGGCTCTGCTTGGCCCAATGAGAAGCCCTCTGCGGGGATTGACCTGCGGGCCTCGCCCTCGCTGCCAAGAAGGACCTCTAGGGAGCCGGCTAGTCCCCTTACAGGAAGCCTCTCAGCGCGGGTGAGCAGAGACGTGCTGCCCTCCCTTGTGGGCGGAGAGGGGGGTGACCTGTGGGCCTCACCCTTGCTGCCAAGAAGGGCGTCTAGAGAACCGGCTAGTCCCCTTACAGGAAGCCTGTCCATTAATGGAGCGCCGCCCAAGAAGCTTCCATCACTCAACCCCTCACCAGGGTACTACTGAGTGGTGTCGTGCTGCCTTTTTGAGCCCCTCTGCGCGTTTCGGGCAGATTTATCAACCACCTGTGGGCGCAGCGCTCAGTTTTCGCGCTTTTTGCATTAAAAAGTGCTGAACAATTTGACGTATGCGCGCTTTAAGCGCTGACCAATTTGGCAAGAAGTAGTACCCAGCCCCTCACCATCGCTCCAAGCAAAGATGCAGGGTGTGCGCAACAGTGGGGAGTCCCCTGGTCTCAGTTTATAGAAAGAAAGAATGAGGTGATGATTTCATTATACTGTTGAATTAAATGATCACTGTAGCACGAACTCGGGGGGCTGTCGGTAAAATGATTGTTTGGGGGTTGTATCATCAATGCTTCTCCTTTTTAAGCCCTTCCTACCATGGCTGGGCAAGTCCCATTAGCCTATTTGGCCTACCCCTGTACTGTAACATACATACACATGGAACAGTTGGGGAAGCCCTGGTCTTAGTTTGTAGAAAGAAAGGAATTGAGGATGCAATTTGAAGTATAACAGATATTGATAGGTCGCAGCTCTCTGAAGCAAATCCCAAAAGTTTAAATGACCAACTAATAAATAATATCCAAGCTATTAGCTATGCAACTTGAATGAGACATGTTGATGCAATAGATAGTAAATCCTTGTATAAATACCAACTTGTTGAATAATAAATACCAATATATAAATAAATATAAATAAATACCAACTTGTTGAATAATAAATACCGGTATATAAATATATACATAAAGATAAATAAATACCAATATATACATAAATATAAATATATACCGGTATATAAATACCAACATGTTGAATAATAAGGAAGATATACATAAAATACGTTGCTTGTGTGATTCCAATAAACCCTGAATCATTCAGATAGGGTACCAGGTAGCAGCTCCGGGGTCATAGGTACAGCTAGCTCCAGCACTGAAGCAGATAGGGTACAAGTCAGCAGCTCCAGGGCCATAGGTACAGCTAGCTCCAACACTGAATAAACCCTGAATCATTCAGAGGATGGAAACATCCGGTTGAATGTGTTAATAAACGTGACAAGAAACATAATGTTAAATTATCAGCTTAGCACAATCAAAGATTTGTGGGGTTCAATTCACTTGTGCTTGTTTTTGGCGGAGCCCCCCCTTCTGGGAGGCGGGAGCCCCCAGTGTTACCCATTAGTCCGTTCGTCCATCCATCCATCCGTCTGACCGCGATGAAGCCCGACCCGTCAGCCAACGGTCTCGTAACTAACTCGCTTCCGTTGCCACCTGTTGCTCCCTCGCGATCGCTCTCCGCCAATTTTTAGCGTCGCAGGCGACGCTGCATAGAACTTGTTAAAAGTGCCTTTCCTGTTTGCAAGGTTGGGAAGAGGTTCCTTATGCATATTTCATTTCCCCTGGACTGTAAAATACGTACGTCCTGGAAACAGGATGAAGAATTTGAATTGTTACGTGGTCTACGTCCTGGAGACAGGATAACTAGTATATTTGACTGTGGCCTTCCTGGAGGTTTGAAGCTGGTGCTTAGCTTCCTCTTTGTGAGTTTGTAATTGAGCTTGGTTACATGGTCCAGCCAGGAATTTGGCTGCTTGCCGTCTTAATTCATTATCTGTCTGTAATGTAAACTTGGTTACATAGCTTGGCCAGCAATTTGGCTGCACGCCGTCTTGGGCAGTAAAACAATTATTACCAGGACTTCAAATGATTTATGTGATCCAGGCAAGGCCCGAGAGGGACCATAGCATGGAGCACAGGTGCGTGCTTCCTCGTCAACCTCTACCCCCTCGCAAATTAGTCATCATCAGCACCAATACCGGTACCACCAGCACCATCATGACCAACAACACCACTACCACCACCCCTCATTCACTTCTGGACCCAGGCATTGACCAAACGTGTCAATGAGCATTTGGTTTAAATCCACGAGCTTGCAAGGCTTAAAGGAGGCTCTGCTGACCCACCAAGCCTGGCTCCTCGCACCTACCACCTACTACCACCACCACCACATCGTCATCAGCATCACCATCATCACCGCCACCACAACCAATAACATCATCATCAACACCATCAGCAGCAGCAGCACCACCACGAAAAAAAAAATCATCAGCACCATCATTACCATCATCAGCCCCCCCCCCACCCCCCCCCCCCCCCCCCCCCCCCCCCACCCCACACACACACACACACCACCACCACCACCACCCCTCATTCACTACTGGTCACAGGCATTGACCAAACGTATCGATAAGCATTTGATTAAACTCCACGAGCTAGCAAGGCTTCAAGGAGGCTCGGCTGCTAATCCTGCTACACCACAGAGTGTGCTCACCATTCCTTTCTGCTATACGCAGGGCTTACCTATTTCTGTACCCTCATCTGATTACCGGTATATTTGAACATATGCTTCCCTGCTGTAACGTCGCATATCTCAATACGTGCCTCCAGAGTCTCATTGCCCCTCGACCTAATTGGCACACTCCAGGCACATCCCGAGTGAATTTTTATAATTAATAATTCATTTAATTGGATTTCATTTGATAATGATATAATTTGTTTCGGCAATCTGCATTTCTCATTTGTGGTAGGTGAATAGTTGGCTGCAGCCTGATTTGTAGTGTGCCTTGAGATATTGATGATCCAAGTAGGTGTTTTGACACGTGTACAATGAGTTCACCCCATAAGCGTGAAATATGTGAAGTTTGGTAAGTTGTGGTATACCTATCACTTCGATCAGAACTGTGTTTGGCGTTTTGTATGATCATGTGTGGTATATAAATAGGCTAACATGTCGAGTACAACTTGATTCGAAGTATTTATGTGCCAAGTAGGCATTTGGAAACGTAAACACCCGACATGAAGAATGTGGATTTGTAGGCGCATATGTGGTCCCATGCATGTCATGTGAGCATGTGTGGTCGTGCAATTCGTGCGCGAATATGATTTTACGGTTACGAGACGTAATTGTGATGTTTTTGAAAAGGGAAATTTTGGTCCGAGTAAGATTCGAATGCGCGACCGGAAGCCCCTTGTCAACCTCTACCCCACCCTCTTCCCTAACGAACCTGCCTAACTGACACTACATCGATACTTCCCCCAACCTTTGTAACTCGCTTCCGAGCTGGAGCTATTCATCACCGCTATTGCCCGCGTTCTCTCCTTTTCTTCTTTTCCATAGCCTCCATCTACCCCAACGTCTTTTTAGATGAACATCAGGCACATTCCTGCGCACCGAGTATCGTGGAAGGGTCCGCCCAACCGAAACGTTTTACCCAGGGCCGTTTCATCTTCGAGCCCGCCCGTCGGTCAGTACCGACATGGTCGTCGAAATGTACCCCACCTCCCCCCTAACCATCGTTTCCCTAACCAGCTTAACAGCCTCACTGCCGCTCGCCCTATCTCTCAGATCGAGCGGCTGTGAAGAAAGAACTATTTGATTCGATCGCTGGTACGGGTCGAGGGTCTCTGGCCAACAGCAGTGAGAGAGGAATAGTAGAAGAGGCACAGGTGACATGTTGCACGTTGCACGTTTCATATTGCATGTTTCATGTGGACATTTTGCATGAGGACATTGCTCATTTTGCATGCAGCATGTTGTATGTTGCTTGTGGACTTGTTTCATTTTGCATGTGGACATGTTGCATGTGGACTTTGCTCATGTTGCATGTTGAACGTGGACATTGCTCTTGTTGTATGCCCCATTTTCGCGTTTCATGCCGCATATTGCGCGTGCTCATGTTGCATGTGGAGATTGCTCATGTTGCATGTGCTCATTTCGCATGCCGCACATTTCGTGTTTCATATCGTATGTTGCACGTTCTCATTTTGCATATTCCATGAGGACATTGCTCGTGTTGCATGTTGAAGTTTACATGCTGCATATGTCATCTTGCATGTTTCATGTTGCGTGTTTCATGCTTCATGCTCATGTTGCATGTGGAGGTGTGGGGGCTCAATAATGTGGTCGTGAGACGTTCGGTATGAGAGTGTGCAAGTGCATGTGCATGTGTATGGGCACGTGTATGTGCATGTGCATGGGCTAGGCCTTGGGCTTGGGCAGGGGCCCTTCTGTCAGTCATGCACCTGTCATATAAATCATCATGTACATCGTCAGTCATGTTCTCGTGCTGTCATGAACATGAGCCTCGTCATGTACATCGTCATGTGCATCATGTACATCGTCAGTCATGTTCTCGTGCTGTCATGAACATGAGCCTCATCATGTACATCGTCATGTGCATCATGTACATCGTCAGTCATGTTCTCGTGCTGTCATGAACATGAGCCTCATCATGTACATCGTCATGTGCATCATGTACATCGTCAGTCATGTTCTCGTGCTGTCATGAACATGAGCCTCGTCATGTACATCGTCATGTGCATCATGTGCATCGTCAGTCATGTTCTCGTGCTGTCATGAACATGAGCCTCGTCATGTACCTATTATGTACATCATCATGTACATTGTCAGTCATGTACATTTTCATGTGCATCATGTACATCGTCATGTGCATCATGTGCATCATGTGCATCGTCATGTGCATCGTCAGTCATGTACTCACGATGTCATGAACATGAGCCTCTGTTTTACTTTTTGGCTTGTGCTTATTAGTTTTTAGAAAAAACTCATTGCAAGCGAATGGAAGGTTCCTTCAAACTCACGCCTCGTGGCAGGGCGTATCAATGTTATTTTTCATTTGTAGTAATGCACTACCAGACCTAATTTAGTAATATACTACCAAACCTAAAGCAACCCAGTAGGCGTTAAAACTTACATACCGTAATCAGCTTAATAGTTTTTCGAAATCTAATGACTGGTTCAGGGGGCTGCCTACAAAAGCCAGCCCCCTGAAATTAATGACTGGTTCAGGGGGCTGCCTACAAAAGCCAGCCCCCTGAAATTAATGACTGGTTCAGGGGGCTGCCTACAAAAGCCAGCCCCCTGAAATTAATGACTGGTTCAGGGGGCTGCCTAAAAAAGCCAGCCCCCTGAAATTAATGGCGCCTAAAGGCGCGTCCCTAATTAAATAATTTGAGTTCTGAATTGAATTGATTTCAATTCATTTTACTCTAATATAATTGAATGTAATTTGAGTTATTTTATTGAATTTAATTAAATTCAATATAATATAATCAAATTGAATTGTATTTACGTGAATTGAATGCATTTAATTGATTTTAATTTCATTAATTTGAATTGAATTGCATTGCATTGGATTTAATTTAATTTAATCGATGGATGTAGCACTGTTGACTGCAAAGTAACGAAAAGGGACATTTTCCAAGGTTGCTGATTTCTAAGCAGTATTGAACTTGACTGTGCTGTTATGCAAAGCATATATGTAGATTGGCTTTATTCTAAAGATGTTGATGCACAAAAAATGAGACCGATCAGAGTTCTGGTTGATTTAGGGCATTTTTACAAGGTATTGCATGTTTGGGCTGGGTGGTACGTGCTGTCAGGTCTTGGATGGGCGGGATGTACCGTTCAGTTCGGCAGTTCGTGGCCACCAGGCGGCGACGCTGGCGGATGTTGGCTCCGCGTCTCCTGTCCACCACTCCGACGTCGGTCTTTATGCAAGCACTTAGGTCAGATAAAACGCCACACAGTCGAGTGGACGCTGTGAAGGTATTGCATTCGCATAAACAAGGGTATTTCGCAATGCATGGGGATGTAATGGTTGAGGATGGCGGTTGGAATTCGGTTGAGATCCAAGGCAACTGTTGATGTGGCCTTAGTTGGCGTGGCTAGATCTCCATGGGCCCACCCCACCCACGGAGATGTGGGCGATGTGTGGGTAAATTTCGTGCTAATTATAGCCAGGTGCCCAAGGGGAAGGTTTCATGGATTTTGATGCTTAGATGTTTTTGCCTTGGATTTTTTAGAACATTTATATTCCCAAACATGTGTAAACACACATGTCTGAATGGTTTAAATCTGAAATGTGAGCTCAAAGCACCCTTAAATCAAACTGTTACCTGTTAATTGTAGCTTTTTGGCCCAACCTGAGCTCATTTTTGCGAATTGCGTTGCTCGGATGTGCTCTCATGAGAATCTGACCGGTGTAATTAAGTTTCATAAGTGTTATAAGATATAGAATGTTCATTTTTGTTTTGTTTTTCATGAAACCTGAAAATGCTGATTTGTGACGGAGGAGCAGACTTTATTCTTGGGGTTATCCCTTCTTCGCTGTTTTTCATTCGGGTAGTTTTCACTTGTGCTATATATAGCACCTTCAAGAAAACCCAGTGTCTAGATTCCGCTCATCTCACCACTCAGCTGACCATCAAGCCATCAATATTTTTTAGCTACGTCAATATCGTACTGCTCCCCAAGAATATCGGTGGATATATCATACAAAATATCATATATGATATATCTATACGATATGGTACTTGACGTGAAGTGACTAAGCAAGGAAGTGAAGCAGCAGCACTACATCATCACTACACCACTACAACAGCACTACAACAGCACTACAACAGCACTACAACAGCACTACAACAGCACTACAGCATCACTACAACAGCACTACAACAGCACTACAACAGCACTACAACAGCACTACAACAGCACCGGTCAATGAATTCATCTCTCAATGAAGACCCATTGGATGTTCTGGAGCGGCTTGTCTTGGGTCAACTATGGCCTGTCTATGACAACATTATATTATTTAACAACGCAGATCAGCTTGGAATCCTTTTGTCAGGCAGGAATCGACTTGGACCTGCTCCCTGGGAAGTGGAGGCTCCTGTACACCACAGCTAATGATGTTGTGAGTTTTGATTATGTTATGTGGCTAATTTTAATCGTGTTACACGGCTTATTTCAATTGTGTTACAGCACGGCTAATGATCTTGTGAGTTTGGGTTTATTTCTTAAAGGCAGCTGGAGGGTTCATATTCACATGACTTGGACCTGCTCCCTGGGAGGTGGAGGCTCCTGTACACCACAGCTAATGATGTTGTGAGTTTTGATTGTGTTATGCGGCTTATTTTAATTGTGTTTCACGGCTAATGATGTTGTGAGTTTTAATTTCTTTGGAGGGTACGCATTTGTTTTGGAGGGGACAGTTTGAGTGAAACGTACGGTATTTTCTTTGGGGGGTACAATGGCTCCTTTTTTGGGGGGGGGGGGGGGGGGGGGGGGGGGGAGTACAATAGCTCCTGTACACGGGTTTTTCCTACTACGGTTTTTCCTAACTACTGTTTTTGTTTGGGGGGTACAATAGCTCCAGTTTGTTTGGAGGGTACTATGGCTCCTGTACACCACAGCGCTAATGACGCCGTGAGTTTTGATTTCTTTGGAGGCTACAATTTTAAATGACAATTTTAAATGACAAACTCTGGGACTGGGGGAAATGGATGTAATATTTCGGACAGAATAGCAACCAGACATTGTTTTTTTACGTTTTATATTAACCTAACAGGAGGATAACCATGATTACTAGGTAATGATAACGCCTGGTGGGGCGTGGTGTTAAGGGAGCCCGTCGTACGCGGGTGGGGAGCGGTCTCCTACCTCAACTGGACAAGCTACCATCGCGGTTGACGACGACCTGCAACGCCAAGAGCGACCGAAGGGGGAGTCGAACCCCCGACTCTTCATTCTTTAGCAATCTGGTCTACCACTAGACCATTGTAAATCACTGAAAGAGGCTACAAGTAAAGTGGGCAACTGCGAAGATACAAATTGTGGTATAACAACTTTAACATAATAAAGAGACATACTAGACATGATTTAACTGTTTGTGTGTTTTACTTTTTATCTAATAATGCTAATTCAGCTGCTTGGAAACGTTTATCCATATTCGGAATTCCAATTTCAAAAGCAAGTATACTTTCCCATATAAAAGGTTATGGGCAAAGCCCATAACGATGACCCCCCTTTTTTAAGAAGTTAGCTCGTTAGTGGGCCATCCCCCCCTCCCAGTAGGGGGGGGTATTAAGGGGTTACGGAGCTACCCCATATTTTAATTACCATTTTTTTTAAATGGTAATTAAAATTAAATTAAGTTAAATTAATTTAAATGGTAATTAAAATTAAATTAAATTCACTTGTATACTTACCTGACGGAAGGGGAACCATGATTACCAGACACGGTTTGATTAAACAGCTTATTAGCTAATAATAAGACTAGTGCATTGATGATGTATTTTGTTTTGCAATTTGTATGGCCACTTGTTGCTCCTCTTGCGGATAATTGACTGTGGATACTTTGGTAAGCTCCGGATTCCTTTTTGAATTTCACTTAATACTTAGGCAAGCTCCAGGTTATTTTTTAAATTTCACCTAATACTTTGGTAAGCTCCGTTTTTTCTTTAATTTCACTTAATACTTTGGAAAGCTCCGGGTTCACTTTTTGAATTTCACCTAAAACTTAGGTAAGCTCCTGCTTATTTTTTGAATTTTAGGTAATAGTTTGGGAAGCTCTGGATTTTGTTTTCTTCTCTTGCGGATAATTGATTGTGGATACTTTGGTGAGCTCCGAATTATTTTGTGTGCTGCGTATAAATTCTGATAATTTAATATGTTAATATATTGGCTATGGTAGTTTAATATGTTAATAGATTGGCTTTGATAATTTTCTTTCATCAGAGCCAGTGTTCTATGTTTCATGTTTCAAGTTATTTAATTAAAACTTAATATTTGTACTAAACAATTTGAAATATTTGTACATTAAGTCATTTGATTAAACACTTAATATTTGAACTATGAGATAAGCCATATAAAATGTTTTATAAATAAGTAATTTCATTTAAAACTTAATATTTGAACTCCACCATATGAAATGTTTGATAAATAAGTCATTTCATGAAAACTAAGTATTTGAACTTAACCACATGAAATGTTTCCTCCCCACTCAAATTTGCAGTTTGCCTCTATCTCCTGATTGCAGCTTTAAACTTAATATTTGAACTTAACCATTTTTAACTTAATGTTTGAGCTTAACCATTTGAAATGTTTCCTCCCCTCTCAAATTTGCTGTTTGCCTCTGTCTCCTGATTGCCCTGACGAGGTCTTCAGAATGTCACCAGACCCGGGGGTATTGATCGATCATGTGATCCCCTTACAGAAACCACTTTCCGATCCCCCAACATGGGCCGTGCCAGACTTTCCGATCCCCCAACATGGGCCGTGCCAGACTTTCTACGGCTCCTAGCATCCTCCTGACCTTTCTCTCAAATTTTCTGTTTGCCTCTATGTCCTGATTGTAGCTTCCTGTGCTACCCACCACCCACCAGAGAACCCACCACCCACCAGAAACCAGTGAACCCACCCACCACCCACCAGCCACCAGTGAACCCACCCACCAGCCACCAGCCACCAGTGAACCCACCCACCACCTCCATCTCCTGATTGCAGCTTCCTGTTCCACCCACCAGCCACCAGAGACCCCAACCACCACCCACCAATGAACCCACCCACCAGCCACCACCCAACAGCTACCAGCAACCAGTGAACCCACCCACCACCCACCACCCACCACCCACCACCCACCAGTGAACCCACCCACCACCTCCATCTCCTGATTGCAGCTTCCTGTGCTACCCACCACCCACCACCCACCAGTGAACCCTCCCAACACCCAACACCCAACACCCAACACCCAACACCCAACACCCAACACCTCCATCTCCTGATTGCAGCTTTCTGTTCCACCCACCAGCCACCAGAGAACCCACCCACCAGCCACCAGTGAACCCACCCACCAGCCACCACCCACCAGTGAATCCTCCCAACACCCAACACCCAACACCCAACACCCAACACCTCCATCTCCTGATTGCAGCTTTCTGTTCCACCCACC